>OY019131.1:69452328-70052328 GCA_955652365.1 Eristalinus aeneus
CAATTGCAATGTTGGTTTATGTGATGTAGTATATGTAGACCAGCAATTTATAAATGGTACCCACATGGACAGTTTGTTTATAAAATTGTGACAAACATTTGAATAAATTTCATTTTCAGAAAATAACTTCCGTAATAACATTCTTAAGTCTACAAACAAGAAACAAAAATATCATACTGTAACCTTAAAAATTCTGAGAAGTCATTTATCCTTGAGATGTTTTTACTCATTTTCTTCTCATTGATTAATATCTATCACACTCCAGTAATATAATCGACAGCTCGATGAAACAACATCGACTGCTTTTCGACTTTTTAGCTGAATTCAACAAAATTTTATGTTTGGCAACGTAGACTAAACTAGACGCCGCAGCAATCATTCACTTAAAACAGCAGCAAATTCAATTTGCTAAGAATAAATAACAACAAAACCTTTAATGAGTCACACTAAGGCACTAATTAGATGTAACACAACAATTTTTACCGGCTCGTCATTCATTTAATCCAAACGAGGGCTATTAATGAACTAACTTTTTTCACACCGAAAATATATCAATTCATTCCAATACTGGGAATTTTTTTTTGTATTGCGATAAGATACGACCGACAACGACAAGCGATATGCAATTACGCAATTATACACACACAAGGAAATACACTATCGAAATGACTACGATGATACCGGCTTCGAGTAGGCGTATGAACTTGTTTGCATAAAATTTGCTATAAAATTCGTATCGCCACAAAGTTCTTCTATTTTGGAAGCTCTTCTAATCACTAAGAATTATGTGCAGTCCACAGTTTCGATCAAACTTTCAGATGGAACCATGATTGTTTAATACTAGTAGAACCGAATATCGCGTTTTGAATTATATAATTATATGTTCCGGAGAAGTTCCGAATATGTATCTTCAATAGAACTACGTCACCGAAATGTATACAAACTGGATATTCTGGTTTAAAAAAGATGTTCTAAGCGAATAAGAATGTCAAGTGGACAGGAAGGCATTCTTTGAATCAGATCTGTTTATTTATTCGGATAGGAGTGCATTCCTTGGATAAACTCACGCCATCTTAATGAATTTGCGCTCTTATTGTGATTCCTTAAATGTGTGCAATGTGTTATTTTGCAGTTTGTCTTTTGTTTGTGATAACTCGTTTTTATTCATTTTGATTCTTTTGTAAAAATATAGTTAAAATGTATACTCGTAAAGCAGATATATTAAATTCAAATATTAATCACGGTTATTCACGATATCATTAGATAAACAGTGTTTTTGGTACTTAAGTCATTATGGATGGATGCAGATAAGTCCAGCGTCGTAGTCAGGGATTAAGAACCGGTAGAAATCTCATATTTGTGTCCCAGATATCACTGTTATTCTGCTCGTATACACTATACAAAAACCATTTGTAACCACAACTTTCACAATGCTCCTACAAGAGATGCATCGACATAATTGTTTAAAAGCTTTAAACTCCATATATCATCACAATATTTATTTTCAGTTTTTCGCTGGGATCAAACTGAACAGATCCAAAGCCCAAAGTCATCTGCTTATAGAGCAGGTTTATAAATAACAGATACATTTTGGAAAATGTGTCTTTAGAAATTTTGGAATTCGGAGGCTTTATAAAATCTGAATTCTATTCAATACTATTCTGAAAAAAATGAACCCAAACATATATGTATGTACGATAAAGATAAAAATACGCTTGAATTTTATTTTAATTTACATAATAATCATAGGTAAAACGTGATATTTTTTAGATAAAAACTTGACTATGGTGTTTTTTTTTATCAAGCAAAGTCAATACAGAATACATGATAACCACTGCTAGCGAAAGTGGAGCGAAAGCTTCAAAATAATTAAATCAACATCCACTGGTGTAACTTCCGCGTTCAATATACAAAAGGTTTGCGTACTGTTGGCCCGAGTAGGATTTATGCGCAAAGAAAATGCGAATAATATCGCCAAATGCAACACATAACGAACAGTAAGTTTAGTTTTATTTGTATCGAAAGCACGTGTAATGAAAATGGAACACATTGTTTCACTTTGGATAGGAAACAAGCTAAATAGCTCTCTTTATTATGAAGTAACATCTCGGAGCTTTGTGGTTGAAAAAATATTAAATTTATATTAAATTATATTACATTTATAATAAATATTAAAATGTTATGCTATCATGTGAGTTAAATAAGTTATACTGTTTCGGAAAGGTAAGTTTAGAAATTAGATCAGCTCAAGTTTCCGCTTTAGGGATGACATATACATATAAATACAACGCGGGACCTGAGACAATTCGGTTTTGGTATAACCGAAAGTAAGTCGGTCAGGATTTTTGAAAAGGTTGCCAAATATTGATAGGTACAATGGGTTCCAATTTCGGGAACGGTGGGCGAAAAACCATAGCAGCATTCGAAATCTGCGAAATTCCACAGACTTTAACTTTTGAACTTTGCAATGAATTGGGAAGAAATTTACAATCCCAAATGATTTACCATTTATAATCGCAGCCAAATTTTTTGTGGCTAAGTGCTGACTTCTTAACATAGAATAATTTTCAAAATAATGTCTCAGAAATAAAAAGACAGAAAATAATATCTTTATGACCTGTGTATTTTGGATTAACTACTATTTCAACATGCAAAATCGGTACATATGGAACAACACCAACGCACAAAGTGGTATTTTATAACCAATAAAGGCAAACTGCTTTCAACAACTCAATCCTAAAAATAGACGTTGATGTCGTTTGGTTCAAATTGAATGCTGGTAACCCATTTTTACAGAATTTAGCTATTACATGGCAAACTTTGGATAAGTTTCCATTTGATTCATTACATAGTAATTTGATGAGCAAATAGTAGTAGTAAATAGTATACTAAAACCGGAACAGCAAATTACTTTACCGTACAAACATTTTTCATCAAACCATTTTTTTAAGAGTATTGTTAAATGTATAATTAATTTAATTATAAGAAACAGATTTCGTAAGGATTTTTGGGAATAATTTAATTTGGAGTCATATTCAAATTGCACTTCATTGTTTTAGAAGTCTTTGATAGAATTGTTCTATTTTCTAATCGAATACTTTTCTTTGATACTTAACTACACGCTTTTCCTGGAAAGGGTCTGTATGGTATAAAAGTGAAATGACGAGCCGTGCCGTAGTGAAAAAAGTACGACAATCACACGCCTTCTCGGTTCGCATTTTCACGGCACCGCATCTTTCGAGCTGCTGACAACTCTGGTATTTTACATACATTTGCATCATATATGTCACTCAGCGTCTCGTATTGCATATCAAAACAATTTCATTTCTATTTTGTTTTTTAAATGTCAAATAAGTTCAAGAACCGTCCGTTAGTTAGCTGAAGCCGACAATTCATCGAAAGATGAAACCGAAATTCAGTCGAGATAGTAAAATTAATGTCAACGCTGTGAAAGCTGGCAACGAGTCACTTTTCTTTCGACACTTACGTTTGCCCTATTTACTTCAATGTTAATTGCGATGATCACAGATTCTCGATTTCGAGGAACAAACAATAAATAAAAATCGTATAAAAAGTTAATCGCCTTGAAGAAAACGTTCCAATTATTTCTACGTGGCGCCGTATTCAAGACGTAAGAAGCTTATTTGTATGCTTGACTAAATGTTGACATATCGTTTTCGTATTCAAGTCACCTTCGTTTTCTATAAGACCTCTATTGACTGTTCGTCGAGTCTGTTCCAGATCGTACGCAAGTATAATTCCGCACGCTATATTGCTAATATGAAACGTACTTCCGATTTGTGTAGTATTTATAAGACTTAGCTTGCATAGAGTTAGTATGTATTCACTGAGCACCGCAGATAAATTCGCAAATAAATAACGATACATTTAGTATATACCGCCATATTTTGTTTTAATAAACTGTAATGTTTGCTGTGTAGCGTAGCGATAATTCGCTCAGCGAATACCATAAAAAGTTCAACTCTAAGTTGAATTGAATGGCGGTTGTACGTGAGGAAGTTAAAGATGACGAAACGTTAGCTGCTTCATTAAGTATTTAATTACACATTGCTGATTAATTGTTAACTGACAATTATATAAATCGAAGGTAACCTCAGTGAAGGTCCAAAGATCGAAAAGCGTGGTGTCGTGGGGTCATGTTTGTTTGGAAATAAATCAAACAGTTAACCGCAACATTATTAATACATGAAACAAGTGAAAGGCTTTATTTCAAACCAATATGTACTATGTATAAAAAAAACTCTTAGCTCAGTTTGAAGTATTCGTGCAGGCACTTGAACTTTGATATCTTTTTATGAAAATTGATATGTGGTGATTTTGAAGTCATGAACTGAAGATTCTTTTCCAAGCTTTTAAACTCAAAGTGATGACTGAGCACATATCTTGAACAATAACAAACAAACCTCAAAGTGTCCAGTGTAACCAAACCAAGTGCCCAAAGCAAACATTATTCAAACAAAAAACCCTGAAATAAAAGTGTTTCAGTTTTCGTTCAACCGCCTATTTATAAACACGGTGTCAGACACTTTTGACATAGGTTTTCAAGAAATCGTTACGAGTCTCAATCACTGCAATAGCTTTTCATTAATCAGGCGTCTATTCGGACAAAGAAACCTATCGCCACATAGACTGCCTTACGCGCCACATAGACTGCCTTACGTTGTCTTCAAAATAAATCTACATATAGTGCACGTGCATGTGCAAGTGCAATATTCAGTAGTTTTAATAGTTTTCTTTTTCTTTTCTGCTGCGATATTATTTACTTATTGCATCAATCAGTGTCATTGTGACTTTTGAAAAGCGAGAAACTCAAGTTAAATGCTTGTAGACTTATGTTTCTAGACGGAATGTTATGAATACAGATTTTGGGAGTAAAAAATGTAATAATCGTATGCACACGATATTAGTACAGCATTTGTAATGAAGCGTAGCACAATATTTGTCTCACATATATCTACACAATAAGAAATGACAACAAAATAGAAATAATATTTTTATTCGAATGTCCCCTTATGACTAAAGAATGGTAAGTCAAGCACAATTCGTGAACGACTGATAAAAATAATATGACAATTACTTTCAGGTACGCAAAAAATGGGGTCAAATAGGACACTGATATGAAATAAGAACTTTTAACTCGTTTCATCAAATTTTATTGGCAGATGCTTTAATATTACTTTATAAACTAGAAATTATAAAAAATTTAAATGCACATGCTACTTACTATTTACTGAATCAAAAACATCCATGGTATACAAAAGTATTTGAATGCAGCCATAGTGCGATTTTACGTGCGCCCTTCTAAGAAGTGAATTCGGTGATATTTGAAGTTATCGTTTTGACGAAACGTCTGATTGATGGCAAAAACGTTTAAAAGAAAACCTATCAATAGTTAATTTGGACAGAAATGTGTTAAATTGACAGAATTTCAAAAGAATAGCTATTCATTATTAAAAACTTTTTTTTTGTGAATAATATATGCCACCATTATGATAGGTTTGATCTTAGAAGCATACTTTATTATTTATATTATTTGATTCATACTGTATGGAAATGAAAATAAAACGTGTTTAAATGCGGACAATTTCGTTTCTTGCTTCTGTTATACAATTAAACGAGTACTTCTCATGTGGCGTAAGTAAGTTTTGTCTGAGTTGCATACATTCAATTTTGTTTATGCGAATTACTCCCCATTCAGTGAAAAGGGAATTTAATGAAATTAGCGGTAAGGATTGAGTCATGCTTTATTTTTGAAACAATATTTACATTATAAATTCATTCTGAACGAATGGGTCAAATGGGTCAGCACCAGAAAAGGTATAAAGAAATAAGAAAATTATTATTAAGCAGGAATTTGTTTATTGACCATAATAGGCCTATAAATGAGATTTGAATTTCATAGAGATATATGTAATGTATTTGCGAAATCCATTGTAAAAGACTACTTCCCATTACTCAATAATTTCTGGGACATATATTAATATTAAATTAAAATTAATATTATATTAACAATTTAAATTATTCCAAAATCATGGTATTTATTTCATACAGTCGAAATTGTTCCGCATCTCTGACATACAGACGATAATACTAAAGATGATTTTTTTTACAATTAGTTCATAAAGTGGATTGATGACATAATTCCATATTCTCGGCAAACTGTTGCGATAATTAAAACTCAATGATCTGTGCTTAAAGTTAATTAGAGAACGATTAAATTTGCGCAATCAATCAAATGCATGTTGACCGCAAAAATCGTAACAGCAGTATTTGAATCGCTGAACAATTTACCATATTTATTCCAGCTTTCATGCTTAAACTTCAAAAAAAGTACACCGATTGCACACGTGCAAAGAATAAGTATACATAATATGACAATTAAAGAATAATCCAATAGCAATGATTACTTTTAATATTTTTTTTATGTCTTTAAAGATACTCCATCTAATTTACACAACTGTTTCTTGTAGTATATTGATCTGATTTGGATGTGATTGAAGAAAACCAAGAATTGCGTCAACAGTATACTGAACACTTCATTTAAAATAACATCAGATTGTACAATTTGGTTGATTTTTATTACAGTTCTTTCAGGTCAAAGAATCACGCAGAGTTCATGATTAGTATTTCTAGATTATAGTAGAAATTGGGACAAGTTCAGTTTTTCAAGGTTATGATTGATTTTCAAAGGTAATGATATATTTGATGAAAGATACTTTTCACTGAATTTATTTATTATCTGATACCTTTGGGAAAGTATATGAGGTGAATCAAATAATAATAATCAATTCCGAGTCATATGAGTGCTTTATATTTCTTTTTCAGAGATATCTTAAGAATAGAATAGAAACACATAAAAAAAGATAGAATCGAAAAATTTGACTGATTTACTTAAAATACTATATTTTATGTTTTACGTATTATACATACCAGGTATACCGGTACTTTATTTTGTTTAAAAATAAAACACTAATTATTAATGGGAAAGTAAAAACACTTTATTCAAAGTATTAGTAATTGTTTTCTAAACATTTTGACCACCTTTCTGGCTATTTGTGAATACCACGCCAATAAAATTGTTCGTCTTTAAAGCAAACCAATCAGACACCCAATTTTCGACCTCCTCGTAGGAATCAAAGTGCTGCTCAGCCAATGCGTGTCCCATCGATGAAAACAAATGATAGTCGGAAGGAGCTAAGTCTGGTGTATACGGAGGGTGGAGTAGCTGCTCCCAGCCAAGTGTTTTGATTGTATCCTGAACCGGTTTTGCTTTGTGTGCGGATGCATTGTAATGGAGCAAAATTACTTTGAGGTGTCTTCTGGCCCATTCTGGTCGTTTTTC
Source organism: Eristalinus aeneus (assembly GCA_955652365.1). NCBI lineage: Eukaryota > Metazoa > Arthropoda > Insecta > Diptera > Syrphidae > Eristalinus > Eristalinus aeneus. The sequence continues at coordinate 69,459,692 of OY019131.1, forward strand.
GATCAATGCATGGTTCAAATTGATCATTTGTTGTCGTAACGATCAGTATTAACGGTTTCGCCAGGTTTTAGGAGCTCGTGGTACAGCACACCTTTCTGGACCCAACAAACACACAGCATTGTCTTCTTGCCGAACTGATCTGGTCTTGCAGTCGACGTTGATAGTTGTCCCAGATTCCCCCTTTTTTTCCGTTAAGGATTCTTAAAACAAATCCATTTTTCATCGCCAGTAACAATCCGATGCAAAACCGATTTTCTTTCGTGTCTTTGAAGCAAAATTTCATAAGTGTTTTTTCGGTTTTCCATCTGTCTTTCATTCAATTCATGTGGCACAAATTTTCCACACTTTTGGATCTTTCCCATAGCTTTTAAACGGTCAGAAATTGTTTGTTTAACATTGCTACCATTTACTTTTGACTCAGAATGTCATCTCCATCCAATATCGTTTGCAATTCCGCGTCTTCAAACTTTTTGGTGGTCTTCCACGTTCTTCATTTCTCACATCAAAATCATTATTTCTGAACCGTTGAAACCCTCTTTTGCATGTTGCTTCTGATAGAGCATGATCACAATATGCCTCGACAAGCATTCGATGCGACTCTGCATTTTTAACACGATGAAAAATATGATGTTGTCTGTTCAATGACTATTTACTATTTCATTTTCTTTTAACTCTTAATAATGAGTAGTTCCTCCTCTTTTTTTTATTATTTCTGCCATTCTGTTTGGTAAATATTTAAATAATTTTGTAATGTTTTTTTGTGGTAATTTGCGCCAATTTGATACAATGCTTTGTTTCTCATTAACACTTTCGTATTGCCTGTTTTCAGCATAAAAAGTCCTGGCAAGAAGATCCCAACAGTTTTCAATAATATTTATATCTGGTGATCGTGCTGGCCAATCTAAAACATCAACGCTGTTATCTAAAAAATATTTTTTAACAATTTTCGTCGTATGCACCGCAGCATTGTCTTGTTAAAAAATAAGCGGAAAGTCCGCAATTTCACCAGTTGATTCTGTTGTTTCATCGGCAATCAAATCCAGGTACTTTTTGCTGTCCATTTTTTGTGGTATGAACTTTATATAAGTTTTACCATGGTATCCTATTCCAGCCCATATTATAACAGTTCATAACAGTTCCTCCACCATGTTGCCGACGATTCAATATTGTCTCCTCTTTTCTTAAGTCGTGATAGTAATATGCCAGGCCATCAGGACCGTCGAGATTAAACTTCGTGAATAATACGTGAATAATACCCGACGCCATCGTTTTTTCCAATGAATACGCTCTATGGCGAATTTTACCCTACCATCCTTGTGTTTTGCCGTAAGTTGTGGTTTCTTCTTAATTTTTTTGCTGTGAACAACTGGAGACTCCTTCAATAGTATTTGGACGTTTCTTACATTGGTCGTGACATCTGCTTGTTCAGCGATTTTGCGAGTCGTCAAGCCCGAATTCGATGCAACTCTTAGAATTGCGCCTATCCCTGTCACTGATAGCCCTTGGACGCCCTGGGCTACTTTTCTTTCCGTAATTTTCAGGGTCTTTCAGGAAATTTGAAATCTCTTTTAGGCTTCTTTCCAGTTTTTCGTCAATATACGCAATTTTGACATTTTCTTGCCGAAGTTTTGTAATAACCTTTATTTCGGCACTAGTTAATTTTTTTCCTCTACCCATTTTACAACTTTTGGTACTCTCGAAAAAATAAAATCACAGAATGGGCCTTTTTCTTTAATTTCCTTCACAGTTGTTTACGCAAAAATCACCAAAACGCAACTAAAATTCCTTTTTTGTGAAAATATGGGGGTGTTATCTACAGTTTTTCCTTATAATTAAGGATTTTCTAAAAAATTTTGCAGGCACCCAGTAAAAAACCACTGTGGCTTTACTGGGGCGCAGGTAGGTATATAAAGGTATAAGGTATAAGAAAAAAAAGGACATAGGTCATTAACCATTATCCTATTAAAACTAATTGTGATAATGAAAAATAAAGGTCATGCAATACAGTATTAAGTATTCAAATATAATGCTAGTTGTTTTTCTTATAACTATCAACAACTCTAGTAAATTTAGGGGAAAAATATTGAAATGTACTTATTTTTTTGTCCACATTAAAATTCGCCAATATTGAACAATTTTCCTAATTTTCCTAACACATTTCTTTATACAGAACGTATTTCTCAGAATTTGCCTATTATTTGCAAGAGTTCTTTGGCAAAAAATCCATCATGCACATAAACCATGCACTCTCTATATATGACAAATTTAATTCAATATTCCACTTAAAATATCTACGAAACAAATATCCTCAACCCATATCATAACAAGCCATACCGGAAATTAGTTACTGAATGTTTTGCATTCTTCAATTCCTACTTCACTGTGTTCATTTCAAAATCCGTACAAACTGTCCTCAGCTCGTAATGTAAACACAAGCAAACCTCGACTGTAAATCACTCATTTTCACACAATTAGCCTTCTAACTCGGCAACAGCTGCTAACACACCCCTCTCAACTGTGATTGGACCTTCAGACAAAAATTTGCCCACGCTTGCGTAACAAAAGCTGGAGCGATAACAATGCAAAAAAAAAACTTTGAAGCTAGACTCAACAAAAGCACAATCCATCCGTAATCCGATCATGTGGCACGTAACCGATCGCAGAACTAGCTTCAAATTACGCTCCGATTGCTAAGCACATTGTTCAAGGCATCAAACAAATGACTTTACAGCCTGCGGGCAGTCAAATTAAAATTCGTTTGCGTCTCGGCGAATTTATAGATTTTCGCCCTGGCAATCGATCATGCTTAAAGTTTTATAAGCCACAGCTTATGCTGTGAAAAACACTGAAAACGTGATCATTTTTCGCGCCAAACATTCCTTGTCCTCATATGCAGTGATATCATCTTGTAGTCCCACCACCGTTTATGAATGCTAGACACGATTAGTGGCGTAATTTTACTTCATTTGACTATATTTAGCGAATTGTGCAATTTCTGACAGACACCGGGCATTTTCTTCGAATTATACATTCCAAGCTAATAACCATAAGATTGTTTGATGTTAAACACATCCGTGCTTTTCATGGATGTTTTCTGAGCACTTTGCTATTCCACAGTTGAATCGATTAAAAATCAATTTGTTCAATATGTGATGACGTGCTACTGCATTGATGGCATCATAAAGTAAGCGGCCTTTGATTATAATCTAAGATGATATTGAATGGCCCATTAGGCTGCCCCTTCTTTCTTAGAATACAATCAAAAAATTTTACGACTGCAAGGTAACTCAATCATTTCGAAATTATGTATGTTGGCGCTGTGGGAAATCGAGAGTAAATGTAAAATATTTTTTAATGATAGTCTCTGTTTTATATATGTAGTCGGCATCAACTCGACAGATCGTCATTGTTGTATATAGACGGTACCATCCATCATTCAAATTCAAATTAAATTGACGGATTAAACTAAGAAACACTTTCGCTGGTTTGTCAACTTTGCCAGAGCAATGCACGTATGTAGATAGAAGTTTTTTAAGTAGTTATAAGGACAAGAAGAAAAGTGAATTAATTCTTTGACTTCTCTGACGCTGACAAACTACAAAAGGAATAATGGGTGTGAATGTAAGAAGAATAATAAAAGCCGGCCTTAAAAAAAATTACAGGACAAATACTAGTTTCATTGGAAAATAATGCATTCTATTTTAGAACCTGGACAAAGTTTGATGAGGGCTTTGATGTTGATGAACGTATATGTACATATCTGTAACAAAGTCTTACTGAAAGAGTCCTGCAGCTAATGAACTATAGAGACTGATGCGTCGAAAGTACCTGTAATCCAATTAGCTTTGCCTAATTACCATAATTAAACACAATTTAAATGCAAGTTGCTTTGGAACATCCTTTGAATATGCACTGGGCAACCAAGACCTAGACCTAGACTACTCGTGTTTTGTGCGCTACTGTTCTCTCACGAATAGAAGGGACCTACAGTTTATTGCCGACATCGAACGGCGAAGTTTGAGAAGCTTTTCCTTAGACAATTAATACACTTTGAGTGTAGTCAGCAGCTCGGAAGAGGTGGTGCCGTGAAAAATCGAAGTGTTTAGCCGGGAATCAAACCTGAATCTTCGGCGTTTGAGCGTCGCACTCTACCCGCTACGCTACGGCGGCGACGGTGAAATTTCAGTTATTATATATACCAACTAATCTCATTTGAATTTGCTTGCTGGAAGCATCAATATGTAAAATACAGTTCATAAGCACGCATTTAACTTCACAATGTTGCCTGCAATTAACTGAGTGCCTTGAATTCGCATGCATATGTTAATCTTATCGTCCCCAGATAAATATTGCATGCAAAACAAATTAGATAACTTTTTATAATTAACTAAACCAAAACTTTTCAACATATTACGATAATATGATAGTGAGAAAATTGTACCATCTGAGTAAGCAATTCTTACTCAGATGATTGATAGTCTAACTTTTCAAAACTAGCTAGTTTTCTGGGTGACCTATTGATGATTAGCACCAACCTTATCAAAATTGAATATAACTATTGCGCTTCCAACACACCTCGTTTTCATATCTACACTGAATTTTTTTAAAACTTCAATGGGAATAGGAGCAGCAGCAGTTTTTAGCAGTCTAAAAAACAGTTCAAAAGGTATTATTGTAAAATATCGCAACGTGATATGTCCGTGTTATTCACATACAAAACTAGTAACAGCTGTTATTGACTCAAGACCGTTTCAATCGACCACATCACTTTTAGTTGTCTCCAGAGTTAAGTTGTCCTGGAGGTTTAAGAACTATCACATAATCGGTGGCGCTGTGTCGCACCCGTAGACATGTAGAAATGTTACTTTTACAAATTGAAGCGAATGAATGAAGAAGCGTGGAGACGGGGTTAGATATGCATATTGATACAACTTATAATTTTACAAGTAAAGTTAAAATATAATTTTTATATATAGTGAAAGCTTTTTTACATATCGTCGTTTCGAGTCTGCCTTTTATTCGTGGTACCCTTGTAGAACAAATACTATATATTAACAATTTTATTCAATCGTACATTTGGAGGTCGTTCTAGATTTTCATTCATACGTTTAAGGAACATTCTGATAAGATGAGCGAGTCTAACACAAAAATAGCTACACGAATGCCGTCAGTCGATTTTCTAATATTTCAAATATTATACTTTTCACAAAGCAATCAGGCGGCTTGCCAAAAAAGAAACTTTCCATTTCAAATCCAAACCAAGAAGTTCTCATCGTTATAAAATTAAGTCCAATATGAACAGTTTGAATAAAAAATAATTACTTGTTTGTACTTACAGCGTTCATTTTTACATATAAATACAAACAATATGGCAAATTTGAGAAACAAAATATAAGCAGCTTTAAGAATATTCCTTATTTTTACAGATTTGTTAAAAGTTCGGCAATAACTGTTCTTTATGCTGTAGAAAACTTTCAAACAAATATTTATTATTTCGTTTCAAACTCTATACCATTCGAGCTATACTCGTTGCCATATCTCATCCAACCTTGTCCCAACCGTTTTTCACAATGACCACATATTTTCAATTGAATTGAATAACTGCCTTGCCGTCAAATTTTGCTCTGCAGCCATTTTGAAATTGTCTTTTGGGACACCACCATTTTAAAATGCGGCCGCCGTGGCTTAGTGGGTAGAGTGTGGCGCTCACATGCCAAAGGGTTTAGGTTCCCGGCTGAACACCTCGAATTTTTCATGGCATCACCTCTTTTGAGCTGCTGTCTAAGACAGCTTCTTAAAGTTCGCCGTCGGAGTCGGCAAAAAAGTTGATGTTGATGAGCAAGCTAGGTCCCCTGTGGACTGTCGCGCCAACAATTATTATAATCATTTTTATCATTTTAAAATGTGCCTTCCACTTCCATAGGCTCGCTAAAAACAGTTTGAAAAATGTGCAAAGAAACTTTCTTCATCAATTTTGTGCTTCCACGAAAATATTAAACTTTTTTCCACAGTCTTTCACTTTTCCCTTGTAATAATTTTCCCATGGCAGTCGCAAAAAAGTTGCCGCATTCGCAAAATCTTGCTTCATTTTCAACGGATTTTATTTTATTTTATTCTGTAAAAGTTTATTTTGTCTGGCGTATGGCGATGAGTAAGTTGTTAGATCAAAATATATTAATGTTTAAAAAGTCCTTACCCACTTAACCAAAAAGAACATAGAACTCGCGGAAACGCTCACGTTCATAAAAAATGTAATTGATCTGCCAAAAGTATTCGCCGGCAGCTAATATCTAATATTTCTTACTAGTGGCAGCGACCAAAAAATGTTTGTTCAGATTAGATTTAAATACTTCCCTTCTAAATATGTTGTCTGGTCGTGTGTTAGCACGCGTTCCAAAACATTTTAACGATCTCGAGCGAGTGACATAGCTACATAAATGTCTAAATTTAAGCTAAATAAGATGCCCATAGTATCATTCAACCACAGTCGCGTAACCAGTAATAAAATCCAAGATCGTGCTTATGAATAAAAAAGAAATATAAATCCGTTAACTCGTTTCTATATTAAAAACGGCATGCGGATCAAAATAGTGCGCATATATCAAGGACAAACAATAAAAGAAGCATGACTCGGAGTTGATCTAACAACTACAGAAGCGGGATTATCCTTTTATCCGATGAGCTCAGAGAAACACATGCGCAAAAATTAAGTTGCTGACTGCAATTGAATAAATGTAACGAACAGATGTGATGTACTTACATATTTTTTTCTTGTTCCTCTTCCGTATATTAGATACTTCAAGGCGCAGATGAGAAAAAGATTGAAAACAGGTTGCCGATGCTTGGTTTGTTTTCTCTCTGTTTTGCCGCTCTTCTCTTCGATGTATTTTCTTATATGTATCTATGTACGTGTGCTCGGATTGGTTTTGTTTTGTATATTCACGGCCTTTACACACACACACCAACCGCCTGAATTCCAAGAAACATATTTGCACTCAATTAGCACCAATACCGGGTCGGAGGCTCGGGGGCTACTTTAGACAACATTCATTGTTGAATGAAATGACTCGAAAGAGTCAACCAGTTAATGTCGGATAAGGTAATGCGTTGTAACGTCAAAAGTGCGGTTCCAACGTCAACACAGGGATATTTTGATGGTGGGTATCTTATTGAAATAGAATTGATCGAAGCCGGCACGGAACTAACGAAGGATTTTAGTGTACCCAAGAACGGTGGACTACAATCGGAACAGTTTGATGGATTACATTGAAAATATGATTTTTGTTTTTTTTTACCGGATTTGGACACTGCACGCCATCATTGTGCGCCTCCTTAAAGCACAACTTTCTTTTCTATATTCACTTCAAAGGACACGCCGAATGCGAACAATAAATCATTCACGGAAACTTAGTCTCTTCGAAACATATGGCTAGTAAAAGATAGTTACCATATTCAAGCACAAAATAATCTGCAAAAACACCTGTCAATTCACGAACAATTATTAATGCAATTCTCTTAAATATAGATTACACTCGAAAACCAAAGGAGTTGTTGTGTCGGTGGCAGCCCGATCGTATCAGGTATTTTAGCTAAAACTTAAGCCCAAACCTGCTTCTATTAACTTCACGGTAATTCAAGGCAGCTCAATAGAACACGTAACTCCATTCTTTAAAGATATACCGACCATCACATCGTTCCAACCGAAGAATAAACATCTGCGCGCGACGTCTCTTGACTGTGACTATAGACTGACGGATTCAGCTTCAACAACCAGAAAACGCACAAGGCAAAAACATTTCAAAGATTTTTTTTCGTTTTGGTGAAAACCACTTTCATTAAATTTACAACGTCTTAACAATAAGGCGAACAGCCAGAATTGGATTGTCCCTGATAAACTTCCAGTTCAACACAACTCACCACACTCGCGATTTCCAGAGATAGCTCATGTCGCAAGGCACTGTTCAAAATATGTGTACCTTTGTATGTATGAATGAATTGTAAATAAACAGAAAACAAAACACTAATGCACCGCGGCCTGATCGACACGACGAAATGCTTGCCGTGAGTGGTGCGGAGCAACAAATGCGATTTCTTGAATGCGTACCTTTCAAACCGGCGCACATCTTAGGCCACATACCTTTTCACTCAACTGGAATGGTTTGAGCTTACAGAATGACGCTGCTGGAGTGGAGTTGTAGATTGAATGAGCGTAATTTCTGAGTCTTTTCAGATATTGAGTTAAACCTGTTACATTATCTTTTCATATTAGTTGTATGTGATAACAAACAAGTGTGATTAATAAATATTTAATAAACTTAATTTCAGAACTTAGTTTAATTATTTCACGCAGTAGGTGCCCGTAAATCCACATGTTTTGTTTGCCATATTGTAGTGTACAGTGGTGGACAAAAGTCCTCTATGTAGAATACGATGTTTGAAGACTAAGATAATCCAGGTTTTTACCTGGATGCCTGGGACCGTCCCGTATTCTTCCACTCTGTCCCAATTTTCTTTTCCTCATGCTGTTGTTTATAGTTTTTATTTCATTAATTGCTTCCAGACAACGAAAACTTCTTTTAGAGATATAATTAATACTAAAAAACATCTATTTTTTTTATGTTTATATAAACTTAAAGCAAATTTATTTTATCACAGTAAATATTTTATTTTTACACATTGAAAGACTGAATAAATACGAATATAATGCGTTGTTTATAATTGCCGAAAAGTTTGCCTTATGCCAGAAATAGAACAACAATTCCCTACAGGTTTTGGAATTGGATGTTTATTTTCTAAAATTTTCAATTATATAATTAAATACAATAAGTTCGTATGTTCGTACCTTTTGGCAGCTTAACCGGCTTGCAAACGTTGTCGACGATACTATGATTAAATTAAGCAGAAATCGTTTATTTATACTCAGTTGTTTCTATTGCTTTGTCAAAAACGCCTACTTTGCAAACCAATTAAACAACCAATCACAATGTAGTTATTATTGTAGGTTACTTTGTTGCTATTTAATTCAAATATTTTACACAAGTGACTTTAATTTAAAACATTATTTAATAATAATTTTCCCCTTAGTTTTGTCGATTTATATTTTTTTTTTAATTTTTTCCAAAATTTATATTAAAATTATAAAAAAAATTTTATAAAGACTACGTTATACTGTACAACTGTAAATATTGCTCATTTCTTAATTTTTCATTTTGGTTAAATTTTTAGTTTTGCTGACGTAATCGAAATTTTGTCATTTGATAGTTGGATAGTTAGATCGGTTGTGTAGTTTTTGTTTGGCGTCCGTTGAAAAATAGAAAATTTAAACGAACATTATCGTCATATTTTGATTTTTTATTTTCGGAAAGTTATATGTTGTTTATGGTGGCGAAGCTGTAACAGAACTTCAGTGTTAAAATTGGTTTTGCTAAATATCGTTCACTCAATGGTGAAAAACGCTCTGGTAGTCTAGTTGAATTTGACGTCGATCAAATCAAAGCAATAACCGATTCGGATCGTCCCAGTGCGGAAGGTTACAAAGGAATGTCTACTTTGAACTTTTACCATCCAACTGAACGATCAATTCAGATGTCCATATTAAACAACTAACAAAATTGACCAATTCATTTGAAGAAAAACGGCCCGAATTGACAAATCGAAAAGGTGCTGTATGCCATCATGACAATGCCACACATATATTTAGTTGCTCGGTAAAAATTGTTGCAGCTTGGTTGGAATGTTTGGTCACATCCACCATATAGTCCTGACCTTGCACCATCTGATTACTTTTTACTTCGATCTTTGCAAAACTCTTTGAATGGTAAAAATTTGAATAATTGTGATTATGCCAAATCGTATCTGGTTCAGTTTTTTGCAGAAAGAAACCAGAACTTTTATGAACGTGGAATTATGATGATGCCCGATAGATAGCAAAAGGTCATTGCTCGAAATGCAAATTCTAAAACAGTGAATACGTTTACTTTTCGTAAAAGAGCTTTTTATTGTTTTTTTCTATTTCTGATTTTGATTAAAATGAGAAACAAACAACAAACCTTTTTTAGAACTAAGTATATAACAATATATAAAAAAAATTAGCTGCTGTGTACAAAAACAATTCCATAGAATTATTAAGTTAAAGTTGAGTATAGTAGAAGTGGATTTATTATTAAGATTTCCATAAAATAATTACATTCAAAACAAAGAAACGTTATTATAAAAATTGTTCTTTATGTCAAAACAGCCTTCTTCTTTTTGAAAAGAAAACTATTTTTACTGATTTTAAATTACCTCTCTGTTTTAAGGCGATAAATTTCTTAAATATGCTGTTAAATTTATATCGTAGTATGTATAGTGTAGTATAAAAGTTGAATTCATAAGATGTAATACATACACAGCAGAGCCCCAAATTTGACAAAAATCATAGAAAATCTTCGATAACGAAATTCAACACTCTGAAAACATTATAAAAAGAGGTTACCAAAACTTATATCCATAGTTAAAAATATCATAGACACCAAAAATATTATTGAAACAGTATAGAAAGAGGAAACCACCAAATATAATATAATAATAATAATAATTGTATGGGGCGACAGTGCGCGCTACTGTTCTCTCACTAGTAGAAGGAACCTACAATTTTTTGCCGAATCCAAACGGCGAAGTTAAAGAAGCTTTCTTAGACAGTTATTGCCCTTTGAGGGTTGTCAGCAGCTCGAGAGAGGTGGTACCGTGAAAAATTCGAGGTGTTCAGCCGGGAATCGAACCTAGGCCTTCCATGTGTTAGCGTCGCACTCTACCCACTACGCAAATGCGGCCACAAACCATATATGTATGTGATAATGTTCATTTGGTTCTTTTGGAGTTTTCGTTTTTTCTTAAGGTACTTTATTCTAGATGACAATTATTTATTTATTTATTTATTTATTTTTCAATCAAAAGATTCCTTGTAGTTTTTGTCGTCAATATTTAATATCCTGTTAATAATAGGAAAGATTGAATTTCTTTCACTGTCTTTGGGAGAGGAATATTGTCTTAATTTTTGTGGATTCGGTTTAACTGCATTTGGAGTCACCACATGCCCTAAGAATCCTGTCTCTTTTAGTAGAAATTCAGATATATTAAATGATACTTTAAGATCTATGCGCTTAAGTGTATCTAGAATTTTATGAAGTGATACTATATTTTCTTGTAGGAACGAGGAGAATATAATGATATCATCTTAATAGACATAACATATTTTTCCTATGTAGACTTTCAAGACATTATTCATAAGTCGTTGAAAGGTATCACAGTATCCGGATAAAGTACTAAATGCTGTTTTTTCTCTGTTCTTAGGTTATATTTCTATTTGATAGAAACCTTTTGTTAGATACAGTGCGGAGAAATACACTGCATGTCCCATTTTGTCTAATATCGAGTCCATTTTGGTAAATATTTATCTTCCTGAGTTACATTGTTTAATTTTCCTTAATCGATAACTATACGCCGCTCTTTATTACCAGCGTGGCTTCTTTTTTAGATATGATCCAGATTGGCGCGTTATAAGGCTAAGTAGAATGCCGAATTATTTTTGATTTGATTGATTGATTGATGATTGATTACTTGAAGTATTATTTTCCGTTTTTCTTTCGAAGATTAGTATTGATTTCATTATTTATTATGAAATCCACTGGTTTTATTTCATTAAAATAATAAATAAATAACACATACAATATGTAGATAATAAAACAAATAAATCTATAATAATAATAATTGTATGGCGCAACAGCCCTAGCTTGCTCATCAAATACTTGTGTTGTGCTCGCTGCTGATCTCTCAAGAGTAGAAGGGACCTACATTTTTTGCCGACTGCGAATGGCGAAGTTTGAGAAGATTTTTTAGACAGTTATTACTTTCTGAGTGTTGGCAGCAGCTCGAAAGAGGTGATGCCGTGAAAAATTCTAGGTGTTCAGCCGGGACATATATACACTATACCCACTACGCCACGGCGGCCACATAATAATAATAATAATTATAATAATAATAATAAATAATAAGAAAAAATTCGAGGTGTTGAGATTCGCACTCTACCCACAGTATATATATAAATAAATATATAATAAAATGAATTAATAAATAAAAAACATAACTATAACAAATAAATATATAATAAAATAAATAAATAAATAATTACAAATATGTACAAACGAATAGATAAATCAATAAATAAATATATATATTTAAATAAACAATAAATAAATAAATAAATAAATAAATATACATATAAATAAATAAATAAATAAATGAATAAATAAATAGGTAAATGTAAACAATGTTGTATAAATAAATGATTATAGTAGAAAAGGATAAAGTTTAACATGCAGATATAGCTTGATATACTATTTAAGAATAACAAGATTAATGACATACATATTTTGATGCTGATGATTAAACTTGAAATCAAGTTATTGTCAGATTGAAACTTTAATATAACTTGTTCAGTCTAATAGAAATCTTTTCAATATTTGATATTTAATGTAGCTCATCGGTTGAAAACTGCCATGGCAAGTTAAGCACCATTTTGAGTAGCTTAGTTTGCGAAATTTGTAGTTTGCATATATGTTTTTTTGGCGCATTTTCCTCATACTGGGGAACCATTAAACATAATAGGTTGGAATATTGTTTTAAAAACAACAAGCTTATTTGCCTTACTCAATTTTGATTTTCAATTTATATTATTTCTTGTACATGCAGATTAAAGGTTAGTGTTTTATCAAGATGTACTCCAATGTACTTGACACTTGACTTCCAATCTGTTTCAAAGTTACATAAAGTTATTTTGTCGCTTGGTAAGAATTATGGCTTTTCTTTTTCGGTTAAAACAATCGTCTGAGTCTTTGAAGCATTTAATTTAATTTAATACTTAATAATAATTAACTACTTAACACTTTAATTTAATACTTAATGGCACTATCCTATTCTCGATTGAATTCGCCCTATATTGTAATGAACTCGTAAGATTTGTGACATGAGAATATGAAACAAATAAAATACAAATACAAAAATTTTATTTTCCACTTATTGACATATGTTTCAACATCATTTGCAGCAGATTCCAATTTGGTTACAATGTTACAACCAAACGTATCTGATGCAAAGATGCATGTGTCGTCTGCGAAAATTGCAGCTTCATAACTGTTAGATAGTGGAAAGTCGTGAGTAAAGGTGTTCTACAATATTGGACCAAGTATAGAACCTTGATGCACACCTGCCTCGATTGCAAAAGTTTCTGATAAGCAATTACTAATCATGGAATCAAAATATTGTTTCCGATTAGTCCATTATAATCTTCGTTGAAGTTATGATCTTGAAATTCAGTCATTTTTGACTGATAGTGCAAATTTATTTTTTGGTCTAACTGCTTTCTTTGACGACTATTGGATTCTCTGCGTCATTTTGTATATTATTCCCTTTATGAATCTTGTTCACACAAATGGCTATTAGTTGCTTATAATATATTCTTTCTTTTGAAAGAAGAAAATTTGCTTCTGTTTGAGTTTTTCCTACATTACTAGCTATATGTGCTCGCCTAATTTGAGATGATGAAGGATCAACATCCATCGGTTCAGGTTTTTGAGGAAGTTTTCTATAATTATTTCTGCTATAATTATAATTATTATTTTTGTTATCATGATTATTACTATAACTGTTTTGGGTGTATATAGTTTTGTTTCGCAGTTATTATGGTTTTGGTTTTTATTAGTGTTAAATTAATTTTTGTCTCGAGTTTTTGTTTCGACTTTATTTTGCCTATCTTTGTCCCTGAATTCATGAAGTGCTAGTTCCACCGTATTTGGTTTTCGAGTATAGAAGATTGTTCTCATATGTATTGGTAAGCATTCCAAAATATTCAAGGCTGTTTCATTATTTTTCCTAATGTCTGAAACATTTTTTTATTAAAGACATCTTTGATTTAATAATGAAATAGTTTTTAGGATGTAATTTATTTAATTTAATAAATTTGGAAATTTTTTTGTTCTTCGTACAATTTATTGATATTTTTAAAGCCACCAACATTTTCGGTTAGCATGAACTTAATGTTAGTTCAGTTTGTTAAATGAGGTTGTAATTCAATACTTTGTCTGACCCTTCCTATAAATGTAAACTTTAGTCAGTTTATACAAATTCGTTGACCTTGGTCATTGCATGTAAGTAAAGTAGGTATAATGTGGTCTACATTTCAAATAAAGTTTGGTAAATCTTCTGTTTTGCCATCAAAATTTTGTAGGCGTTTTTTAATAATTTTAATGTAAACATCTTGAATTTAAATTGTTGTTAGTAATATCTATTGCTGGTGGTTGCTGCTGCTTTGATGTTGATTAGAATATTTTGTTGATTGTTAATTAAATTGGTTCTTTTTTCACGCTTTGAATCTCGTTTGATTTGATTGATGACTTCCTTCATTAACTTTCGACCACGTTGCTGTTTATAAAAAATGATTTGTGTTATTTTCGTCACTGTACTAATTTAAAATTATTTTCCTCTCCATGACGTCTTGCATCATTAACTACTAAGTTAATACTAGTAGTTGCTAGTACTAAGTAATTTTTGTTTATTTTTTTGTGTTTCACTAAATATAGTTGGAGTAACTAAATATGTCGATATTTGTTCAATTCTTTTTATGTCTAACTTTATAATGTATATATAACTACACAAAGTATTTATGTGTATATATATGCAGAAATACTATGTATATATATATATATATATATATTCCTTTGAAAAATTAAATTGTTTTTATATGACGAATGAATGTATTGCAAGTTTTATTTATTATTTTTTAGCATTCTCGCAAAATAAATATCTATTTTCACAAACGTAACAAATTTTAAATTCGTTTCGTTTCCTCACTCAAAATACAGAAAACAAATTCCAACTCTTGCGCTTGGCCTGGTACGTAGCATACACATCATCGGATTAAGGGCGACACGGTGATCAGCAGACGGTATCCAATTTGCATTGAGTCATTTAAATCTCCTTCTCCTTTCAGCAAACAGGAGTACAAAAATAAACATACATATGTATATATGTATGTATGTGCGTACCTGTAGTGCATACACTTTGCTAAATATCTTTTCGTAGCCACATTAGGTTCGTCGAAAGCAGTCGCATATCTCATCTGATTGCACACGGCAGGTCTAATGTTTTTCAACGCCACACGCAGACTTCGGTATAAATTCGTGACTTTGAAAGACTGAATTTCAGGTATCCAGGTTAAAAGTATCCACACAGAATGGGGATTATATTTTGCAGCATATGTACGAATACATATGCATGGTTCGTACTTGCTTACGTTCATTCAACATATACATCTACTCTCCTTTAGAGCAATGATGGGGGACCACCATGCTGGTTTCTAGAATGAGATATAGCTTTTCTATGCACATTTGATTCTTGTTTGCAGATATTTACCAAACAGGTCCTCTAACTGATCTTTTTTGGTTATGGCTAACGAACGATATTGGTACCTTAATGTGCTTATATTATGCTATCTGTAGACCTAAAAAGAAGAAATGTGGGCATCTCTAATTTGTGCTTGAAGTCGCTACCGAAAAATATTACGGTGTAAATCCAATTAATGTTGGCATTCGGATAAAAATATGTCAAATGTGTGAGTATGTTCATATTGCATAGGTATGTTCATATTACATTTGAGTAAGAACTTACCTAGCATTTGTTTATAAGTCTTAAGTTGAGAAACTCATACATTGTAGTATAAATACATTTTCATTGCCGTAAGGATAATTCAAACTAAAGGGTAATGTAAAGTGTCATATATATAACACATTAAAGTCGTGGGACTAACCCAATAAAAACACATTTTCTAAACAAAATTCGACTTTATTCATAAATATAGCTTTCTTCAAGAGTGATATAATCAGTCTAACTCCGCTCTTACATTTCAATACCTTTTTTATAGAAAGATTTATTTTTAGTCTCAAAATATTCTTCAGTTTCAGCGATCACCTCCTTATTCGAGCCATATTTTTTCTGGCGAGCATCGTTTTCAGGTCTGAAAAGAGGTAGAAGTCACGTGGGACCAGATTTGGGGAATGCGGTGGGTGCGGAAGCAATTAAAAGCACATTTCGTGCAATTTGGCCGTGGTAGCCAACGACTTGTGACCTGTGCATCGTCTTGGTGGAAGGGATTTTTTTTCTTCTATATGGGACCGTTTTTTTGCAATTTCTTCCTTTAAATGCACCAATAATGCCATGTAGAATTAGCTGTTGATCCTTTTGCTTTTCTCAAGTTAGTCGATGTATTAAATTCAGTGCGCATCCCAAAATACGGATGCCATAACCTTGCCAACTGATCTTTTTGTTTTTGGACACTTTGGGTGTGGTTGATCGGCTGCTGTCCATTCCGCTGACTGCCAATTTGTCTCTAGAGTGTAGTGGTGGATCCATGTTTCATCCATTGTGACATACCGATGCACAAAGTTTTATTTATTCAGGCGAAACAGCTCCAAACAGCTCTCAGAAGCATTCATACGTTGTTGTTTTTGGTCCATTTTGAGTAAATGCGGCACCCATTTCGAGAACAGCTTTCTCATGCACAAATAGTCATGCCAACTAGTGTACACACTGCCTTTTGGTATCTCTAAGGTGTCAGCTTTCTCAATCAATTTTACTATGAAGTTTTCCCAAACGATTTTGTGTACATTTTTGACCTGCCTTTCAGAGCATTCAGCATCGTTGGTGTTGTTGTGGATAGCAACAAATAGTTGTTTTGAATGGAGCAAAGCCCCTGTAACACATTTCAAACCATGGTGAGCTTGTACGATATTTTTTCCTAAAGGAACAGTGAGGTTTTAAGAATATGTTTCTTTGTTGGTGTTAGAAAAATAGATCGACAACATCGTGTCATCTTTCTTTCTTATATATACACATACTCATATACGCGCGCACTACGGTGAAGCCATTTGCCAAAAAAATATAAATTTTATTTTTTGTTTGTATAAAGATTTAATCCTGTATTCCCCCTGTTTTTAAGCTTTATAAAGTTAATATACAGTGAGCAACAAAAGTTGACGTACGCTCTAGGCTGGTGATATTTTAAGATAAAAAAATCATAGTATCCATAACTATAAAATAGAGATTTGCTTATAAATTAAGAGACTAAAAACAAATTTCAGACTAAAAAAAGGTTTAGATTCTCTAAGTAGAAAACAGATAAAACAACGACTACTTCGTAAATATAATATTTTATAAGATATTTTTTGTAGCAATAATTTTTACAAAATTGCAAAGCAATTTACTTCTTCTGTTCGCCATATCGTTATTGTATTCGATTTTGGATTTCCAACAATTGCCAATATGCTCTAGGATGAGTTCTTCGGATTCGAACTGCAATATTTGACGTTCTCCTGTTGACTGACTGTTTATAACACTAGTCTCGGAAATGATCATGGCAGAGTGATTAATTTTTAATAAAGTTTGAGTTATAATTAAACCGAAACAAGGCAAACCAATATAAACACTAAACATTGGTTAAAACGTAATATAAAAATTGCGACTAAGTTAAGCTGCTACAGAATTTATTATTTACCAGTTCTAAATTTATCGCACACTTCGGGGATCTGCTGCATGTGTATGTAATTAACTAAAAAATTTGTGGGATGGACATTTGGTACATACACGCAGTGCTAGAAAAAATATAATGAAATATTTATTTCATTAATCTAGTGAACATTTTACAAAAATGGGTCGCGGAGTGCACTGTACTGATACGGACTGGGAGTTAAGTGAAAATTTAACTAGTAAAATATTCGAACTGCGTGGCTCTTCATTCCTGCTTAAACTTGTAGCAAGTTGGTTTTTATGGGACGAAGATGTGCTGCAGTGGTGAAAAACAAAGTCTCAAGAAATGATATATATTTTAGATATATTTTCATTGTAATTTCATTACTTTTCCATATTCAATTTCTCAAACTCAGTTTCTTTCTATTATTTCTTCCAGCCTAAAACTGAAAAAAAAAAACAATAGACAGTTAATTTTCACCTTTATTATATTAGTTTGTAAAAAACTTTTATGTTGACTTTTTGTAATACATTATAATAAATCAACTTGTAAAGACTTAATGTACTTCGTACCCTTAACGTATTTAGTTTAGTTAATAAATACCACAAAAAAAAATCTTGTTTCTAATATTTTTTCCCACCACTGTATGCTATTCATTTTTATTTAAAAAAAAAAAAACGGATTAAGATATACAAAAAATATCTTATGTTCAATAGCATTCATTAGCATTTATTTCCATTCAAAAAGAAAATAAATAAATAATTGAATAAAGGGTTCATTGCTGCTCCTATCAAAAGGAAGTTTGTGCATCCCTACTTGGTAGGCCGAAAGCACCATTTAAAATTGAACATCATACTTTCTGTTAATTTTTCTGTTAATGTTTATGATTAAGTTTACTCTTCTAACATACTGTACAGAAATAATTTTTTTTATATTTTCAGTAACAAGCGTTGCAAATTGCCTACATGTATCGTAAATTGACACTATGTTATATACCCTACGCTATTATTTTCAATGAATGGACTGTACGAAATCAATTAAATCAATTGATTCGCGTAATGACCTTTTGGATAGTTCGATTGAGTTCAGCTGTTGCCAAGAATGGGTTCATTGAATTATTACATAGAATGCACATATGTATGTACATATCATCATATTTAACAGCTGTGATTCATTCAATGAAAATGTTCAGCAAATGCAGTAATTAAGATAATATGCTAAACCGTATCTATAGTAAGCCTAAAAAATAACATTTTTCGAAAAATGTATATTAAGTTATGATATAATGTGATAAACAAAATTTATACATCATAGATGAATACCAACCACATCAGCCAACTAACGCTGAGCTAATAACTCAACTCAACTCAACTAACGCTGAGTTGTCACGATGTACCGTAAGTAACAAATGAAAATTACCTTGAAAAGAATTTCAGATTTTTTCAAGTAAAAAATACATTAACAGTTTTAGTGCTAAGCAATTTTTGTAAATATGTATGAAAATGGCTATGCCTATTTCGATAATTTTAATGGAAAAAATAATGGTGTCAAATAAAACACTCTAAAATGTGTTAGAATACGTTTACTCCAAAAGCACACTGTCGCTTGCAGCAGTTCTGCGCCGCGCCGTTTTCGATACAAACTACATGATAAGGTTTGCGCCGCGTAGCATACTAACGGTTAACAACCATACGTGTATACAAAAAACAATGCCTTTGAGATGCACGGTGCAAAGATGTAAGCCTATTAAGAAATATAGATGCATCGAAAACAAGTTAACCCAGCAGATATAAAGATACGTTTAATTTTCTGAACTGGTGACATTTTTTTCTTTAATATTTTCCACATTGTGTGTCCTTCCAATGTTAGGTTATCAATCTACATCTTCATTGCTTAAAAATCTTACTAAAACTGAAGTTCCTTTTTGTTTTTCTTTTTTAAGAACAAAATGCAGTGTTTCATGTATACAAATTAAGAGTATCAAACATTTCAATCTCCTTAAAAACAATTGGCTTCTAACCAGTGATATATTTACTTAAGACCTTTGCAGGTGTTTGAAGAAGCCTTTAGTTTGTTTTTTTTTTTATTTTTTTGTTTATATCATTTTTATTTAAATCTTTGGCATTTTTTAGCGTATATCGGAGTCACATCCAGCTGTGCGCAAATCACTTTAATCTATTTAATGTTATCATTAATATCAAATATATCATGAATAATCAAACCACAAAAAATTTAGAAAGTACATACACACATATACTTCAAGCGACAGAACTAAGCACATTCTATGAATAACTAAAATAGAAAACCAGCCAACAAAAAAAATAAATCTTAACGTTTAACAGTTTCGAAACATTGTACGTTTTAAACTAGAAGTAGGTAAAATTTCAGTATTCAAATATTTTACAAAGTGTTGTTTTTTTTTTTACAAAAATTAAGCCTATGCACACTGATGAGGTATTACAGTTTTGCGCGCGCCAAAGGAATAGCGGAGTCATGTTGCATTTTTGCAGAAGCGGTTTGCTGTTTTAAGTTTCCTGCGGCGAATATGTTTTTAGGATCCAATTCCTTCTTGGCTGCCTCATATAGGCGCACGCCAACATTTGAGACAGTTTGCTTGTACCATTGACTTCGGATTTTCCCCACACCATGATGATGCGACAGTGATCCACCCGATAAAAGGATTTCTTCTCGCGCACAGTTTTCGATGGTTTCATATGTCTCTACTGGATTTTCAATGCCAGTATGTTTGAAGGCGAAGTAAAAATAAATGCAGCAACCGGCGTCATATGTTTGTGTAACACGGCATGATATCAGGAAGTATTTTATGTTATACCTCGCACATTCCTGGAAAAAAGAAAAAAATGTTATATTTACTTTTCTGTACATGGCCTACAAAAATTTTATTAAAGTAAATATGTCAGATATTAATCTAATAGCTCCCCGTGTTAATTATATGAATTTGAACATCGTTTGTATTTACTATAAATAAATGATAATTAATTACAGGAAAGTATTGAATTTTCGTAAAGTGCTGCTACTGTATAAAATTACCGCTAATTACAAATTTAACCAACAATGAAACATTTGAATCAGTTATAAGAAAAGTAATATGGACTTATTAGACTGAGTTTATTAAGTTGTACCCCAATTAGATTAAATGGTTTCTTGACATACTGTTCAATTGCTAAAATAAATTAATACAAATTCAAACTCAATAAAACAATTGACGTGTGCTTTCCGATTATTTATATAAAAAAAACAAAACACAAATAAGGAATATGAGACAAAGTAAGTCTGCAGTAACCACTCTTAATAGTGGAATCATGAACCCAAACACGAGTAAAATAATAATTTCTACCCCCATAGCCCATAGAGGAGTTGTAAAAAGTAAGAATAGACGAATATACGCCAAAACATAAGGAACCTCGATTTTTGGCTTTTAAATGTCTTCTTACTTCTATTTGAAGAATGTTATTTAAATTTATCAAATTAAGTTTTAAGTTAAAGGAAAACAACTTGTTTGATCATTTACAATCGTGAAAAAGATGACATTGAAAATTGTAAATATTTACAGCATTCCTTACAAATAAATTATCTTGCAAATAATACATTTCCAGTTATACAACAAATGATTGTGTTATCTTAGCATTAATTACAGACCATAGGAAAATGTTATGTCAGAAGCCGATTATGTTACAATTATATTTAAATTACACTATCAAGAACCTCAGAAATGACTTCAAGTTAAACCTTACCTTACCTCATTTCTTTGAAAAATGATCCTAATAGCCTAACTCTAAGAACATATTAATAAAATTACCAGCTTAAGCTAATAATTTCAACTTTTCTTATCTTGTAAACATCTAAAAAATATATTTTGAGCTTAAATCGTCTAAATCTCTAAAGGTCAAATCATTTGGGCATTTGTTTTTCCGGAAGCAGTTCTTAAACTTTCGATGGTAAAAATTAAAACACGATGGCAAAAACAAATGTATGATGGTAAAAACCAATATACGATGGTGAAAACCAACATGGTATAATATTTTAGTATGGTAAGTGGAAAAGAACAAAGCTAAGAGGTACTACAAATTTGTTCATAGGAAAATACAGTGCTTGAAATTTTAACTAAACTGTTTCTGCCCTTAAGTTATGGGGCTGTTTTTTAGCTCATGCACTCATCTTTGAAGCATAACTTACCACCTCAACCCGGTATTTGACATTTCTACATAGCGAACTACATCGGTCCCATGATACAGATGTCTCAAAAGATTCAGCGACTATTTCTTGAAGAAGTGCAAAATCCTAGAATTCAAAATGATTATTTCATGTATATCAATAAAAATTTCTTCATAGCTTACTCTAATGTAGGCAATAACAAATGTCAAAATGTATCCCCTCTCGCCATTCTGTCCTCCAGCTGGGAAGCCCTTATATTTTTTTGCAATTTCGTATATCAAACTCTCTTGCCTCCGGACGTCTTCTAATTCTCCCTCAAATAGCAAAGTTGCAGCGCAGATCTTTTTTAAATCCAGACCTTTAATGCTAGTCACATACGACTTTTTGAAAAAATCCAACATATTTCCCAGCCACCCCTTCATAGGCTTAAGACTCTGACCAAAAATGAATTGCTCGTTGTCTATAAGTCTTACACTGGCCGGTTGGCATCGTCGCCTCGCAACTTCACGCATAAACAGGACACCGTATTCGAAATTTGGAAATACTAAGGAACTGTATTGCTTCACTGGAGGCAAGGGTCGTACTTTAAGCACTACTTCTGTGACAACACCAAGTGTGCCTTCTGAACCCATTATAAGGTGGTTGAAGTCAGGTCCACAACTTACTCTCGGCGCAGAGCACTCACGCTCCAGCACGCCTTTTGGTGTTACCATCTTTACTTTAATTACGAGATCCTCAATATTACCATACACATTCTTTTTCATTCCTGATGCTCGCGTAGCGACCCAACCACCTAGTGTGGAGAATTCGTAGCTATCAGGCTCATGTCCCACCGTGAGCCCAATCTTTTTAAGTTCTCGCTCCAAATCCTGTCCAATAATTCCACTTTCGAAGCACACAGTAAGATTCTCTTTGCTTAACCACAGCATTCTATTCATCTGAGACGTATCCAAAATGCAAATTGTACGAACTTCATCTTGAGGACACGTTATTGAACCTGAAACCGAAGTTCCACCACCATATGGTATGATTACAACATTATAATCATAAGCTATGCCAACTATCGTAACTACATCATCATGACATTTTGGCCACACAACCAGATCCGGAATCCGACTGTACGCGTTTCGCCATAAATAGTAAATATCATGTAAGGTCTGACCATGACAGCGTATAAGTCGATCTTCTCCCAAGTCTGAGTAACTGATTCCCGTCGACTTAAGAGAGCGCATAAAATTTTCATCGATGACCGGATCCGGAAAGTGTTTTGGCAGTTCCGGATAGGGGATTTCCGGATTAATTGTGGCACTAAACTTCTGGTAAACCCAGTCAGTGAAATAAGGCAAGGAGCAACCCTCCAAAGGGTATCTGTAAAAATTCAAAACAAATAGGGGTAGGACAAACTAAAAGTGTAATCCCTTACCTGTCACCTTTAAAACATATTGTTTTACTGTCATTCACATAGAACTGTGAATCCTTATAGCCCCAGCCGTACCATTTTAGAACATCTTGTCTGCAAAAATAAAACATAATATCCTCACAATATCATACGGAAATTGTAGGAAACTTTCAAACCTCTTTTTCGGAACGGCACTCTTGATTTCCTGTGACATTCTGGCATCTATAGACACTTGAGATGAAGATGTCAAATTGTCTTGGGCTATCATTACGACACTACCTTTCTTATTAATTCTATAAGAAAAGATTTAACAAATCCCCGAATTAGGCGACTAATTTAATTCAAAATTTGTTTTAAATTTAAGAAAATCTGTAAAAATCGCGGCAGGCGTCGATACTAATGACGACGACCAAATGATGACAAAACGAGGAACACAGAAAGACACTATCTGACACCAAACGAGGGACGAAAACATTCTGAAAACTATGCTATGAAAATCGATTTTTTCTTTGCCAACTCTTTTCGTCTCTCATTCGTCTAATTCTACTCTCTCTCTCCCTTGTTCTTTCTCCCTTTCTTTGTCTGCCTGCCTCTCAGCGCAATTTCCACCCAAAAGATATGCCTCTCGCAAAGTGAAATACTCGTATGTATATCCATTCATATTTTGGGAAGGAATATGTAGTGCGCAAGGCCGTTCGTCAAAGCGTCGTTTTCATCGGCTTTCGTTATGTGTAGTATTCGTACACAACATTTAAAAACATCGCCATGTGCGTGACGATGGAAAAACTTAGAATCTTAAAATGACGTGGGAGGGGGTTTAGCGGTAAGGGTGATATCAGTCGAGTTTCTCACTGAACAACCCCCGTTCAGCCGTCTTCTGCAATAAATAGCTTTAAACATTTCTAGGCCGTTACTGTGGCGGAAAAAGAGAGAAGAACGCACTTGCATTTTTAATTTCTAGGGAAACACATCATGTGTGCTCCACTTTATTTTTAATGAGCGGAGAGGGGTCAGCCACACGAAAGAGTGGGAAGGGGTCCGTTTATTGGGGGAATCATTAGAGGGATGTATCATATCGCAATTAAAATATTAATGTCAGTCATTCTAAGCTTTCTTCGCAGTCTATTGCCTACATCATTTTTATGGCCTGACCAATAAATTGTTTCCTATTGTACGAACGTTCCTAGACTTTAGTTCTGCATTCAGATGAATACATAAAACTGAGAACCGCTTACATTTGAGTTTTCTGTGTTATCAAAGCTGGATTTACATGGCATTAGCTGTATCTTAAATTATTCTGCGATACAATCCTAGAAAAAAACATTCGAAATAACGATTTATTATTCAAAAAATCATTTGGAATATAATACTTCATTATTTGGCGACTTAATTTTTGATTTTGATCATTGTGAGCCATTTATGGTTTTTAAAAGAGAATACCGTATTTTTAATTTGCGCAGATATTTACTGTGATTCTCTATATGGGCTTGTGCTTAGCTAAACTAACACGATGTCCACACACACAAGGCGAATTTAAGTGTCAGTTAGCACTTAGAACAATTTAGTTTATTAATTTTTACTGACTTTTAAATTAAATCTGTACAATCCATGAGGCATAGCTATAAGTGGACTTACGCACATAGTCTACTAGTAGGGAGCTTAATTGTTAAAAGGAATTTAGCATGAAGCAGACAGTTACAGGCACTGTTTGGCTTACATTAGTTGATGACATTTGAGTTACTTCAATTTTACATCGGAATATATATTATGGCTCGACTGTGCACAAGACGAACAGGGCCTAGCTTGCTTTTCAACTACTCGTGTTCTGTGCACTACTTTTCTCTTAGAAGGAGAAGAAACCTACAGTTTTTTGCCGACTCCGAACGGCGAAGTTTGGGAAGCTTTTTCTCAAATAATTACTACTCTTTCAGTCTTGTCAGCAGCTCAAAAAAGGTGGTGCCATGAAAAATTCGAAGTGTTAAGGCGTGAATCGAACGTAGACCTTCGGCGTATGAGTGTCGCAATCAACCCACTACGTCATGGCGGCCATATCCGAATACTTTGTCCTACATTTTAACATTATAAAATATAGTCGCAGAACACTACATCCAACTTCTGCAGCAACCAAACTTGCTCACCATGCTTTTGTTCTTACATGAATGATAATTAGCTAAAGTTGAATTCCGAAATCAACCTTCGGCGGAGCAGTTAACAAGTGCACAATCATTCGTTTGATGGAACAGATCCATTTATTATGTGCCTATGAGAAAATCTAGCGATACTTATAGGTAAACATTCTCCTTCAATCTTCCGTTTAACTTTTATGAGGATGACCTTAACGTGACTAAATGAACACTGCCAACCTTTAATGTAGTGCGTGTTTGAATTGTACTTATACAAAAACAATTATTTTGTCTTAATCAACGCAATTTCTATCAGATATAATACAGGTATTCCCACATTTTTTCCTAAAGCACTTACATTTTTTTTGTAAGACCTGCGAAAAGTATGAAAGTGCGAGCGTACAGTGGGCGAACGTCGACCCTGTCCATCCTTCCTTAGTTGATTCAGACCGACTCAGACCTATTAACCGAAGATTGCAACCAATGAGGTGTTCCAAAAGATGCTGCATCGGGTAAAAAGAGCAGAGAGGAATACGGATTTAGAAGACGGGATTATCCTTTTAACCTTCTAGCTAAAGGATAGCGAAGGGGTAGTGATAAACGAAAAATACGAGCCTTTTGCAAAAAAAAAATTAAAGTTTATTGACGAATTTTAGGAAAAGCCCTACGTTTTATCAAAGTCGCTTGGGTAATCTTGTTTCGGGCATTTCGAGCAAGGTACTGGAAAACTTAGCTCGAAAAGCTGCGAGAACAAGGAATTCATTATCTTCTACCAAATTCCAATACGCAGTGTTTAGGGCTACTGATCACAAGGTATGTGCTTAACCACAAAGGACAAAGTATTACTATCTATAGCTACGATTCTACCTCGGGACAAACGTGAACTCCATAAGTCCGACGTAGAAACAACCTTGCCAACCGATATTACTTCGGCCTATTGGAACAAATAGGATTACTTTTGTAGGACTTCGAAAGTAAATTTAAGCCAAGTCTTAATAAATGAAGGAAAACTTATAAAAATTGAATCCATCAATTTGAAGCTTTCGGCCACATTGAGCGCATGAACAACAATCAAATACACGCGATTGGAGAAGAAGACAAAAGCCAAACCTCCAGTGTTGGGACTTATTCATCGTAGATGTAAAACAGTTTGTTTTTGATGGCTAAAAACTGTATGGCCACGACCTCCAAGGATGGAAGACAACTATTGACAAGGGTCAAACTTTCCATGGGTCACCGATCTGTTAAGTAAATTTTATGTTGTTTTGGTCTTTCGGACTTGGTATATGAATTAATATGTTTAAGCTGGAAGAATCGAAAGCAGACCTTTTTGCAATTTTAGAGTTTTAAAAGCCAGTTAATAAATAGACCCCTAATGAAAGATGATAAACATCGCCTACAAGATCTTCTCTGCCGTATTGTGGGAGCGTCTGAAACCTTTTGTTCACAACCTGACCTGGGAAGTTCACGATAAACCAGATATTCACTTTACGGTATCGGATCATGAAAAATACCCAAGAAGTACAAATCGACACTCACCACCTATTTGACGATTTTAAGTTCACATATGAGAGTGTGTGGCCGCCGTGGCATAGTGGGTAGAGGGCGACACATGTCTAATTTTTTTTTTTTTTGCCTAAAGAATTGTGTTTTCTTAAAGAAAATATTGAGTGTGTTCATCAATTGTATTATGCAGATGTTATTCAAAATCTCAAGAGCACGAACTTAGCCCGCCAAAACGAAGAGTTACAAAAAGTAATTTATTGTATTGGTTTTACTAAATTAAGTAAGCGCATGACTTTTAACATTATAGGAATCGATATGCAGTGCAGTAATTTGTCAAGTTTACTGTGACTTTAAGTTTACAACGACGCTCGAAGGACATAGTCAGAGTTAAGCAGTAGATAAAGTTTCGTAATGTATTAGCCCCTTCATTGTTCATAAGTGCAGTGTAAATACATTACAAAAGTTTTTAATTGCTAATTGCAAGTACTCACTCAATAGGTCTAGACGATTAAAATGTATAAATAGTAATTGCCTAAATGCATGTAAACAAAAGAGTTACATAAGTAGCCTTGTAGAAAAGATAAAAAACAGTTTACAAAAAAAACAAATAATATAATATTCTTGTCAATTATTGTAAGATACTCAAAAGTAATATTGACAGCACTCTTTGTTACTATAGATTTGCCATAATAAAAGGTGTACAAGCTATTGAATACTCGAAGTGTGCCAAATGTTAATATGCGTTTTTCAATAATGATTAAAATACATCGCGCGTTTGAGATTAACATTGACCTCAAGCTCAAGATTATTACAAAATTTTTCTGTTGCTTCTGCTTTTTTGCAAGTTATGTTTATTTTTTAGTTCACAATCATACATTCACCAGTAACACAGTATTATACAAAGAAAAATAAAAGCTTTCGCTTATGCAACAGCTACGACGGAGAATTATAAATGATATTCCGTAAATCTTCCATTTCACATTTTTATTTTTTTTTTCTTATAGAATGCTTCTTAAACTCACGCACACCTTAAACAGGTGTTGAGAAAGTGAAGCCCGAATCTTCATGCTACACCGCCGATGATGGATGGCAGGTACCTTGAACGAAGGATTCTCATTTTATCTTGAAGATTTCAATAACTAAGTCCTCTGCCATTGCTATTGCATAATGACAAATAGCAAAAATTCATATTTATTGGCACTTTTATAAAAGTACTGCCACATAAAAAAAATTAATAAAATAAAATTCGAACAATTGCAGAAAGCCATCTTCATATAATATTATATAAGATAACTAAATAAATATGAGGCAACACAAATTGCTTATATGTTTTGCTGAAATTATTATCTCCTTATTTTATAACATAAAAAAAACAAAAGATATTAAGTGATAGGACCACTTATTCCTTATTGTCATAAAATAATTCAAAACAATTGTTAAATCAGTATCATAATTATAAATCCTTGATCTTCATAAAGGCTAAGCTATCTGGAAATCAAGTTAATGGTACGATTTTATGTTAGATTTGTTTTTGCAATTTATTACGAGTTATGATTTTATTCAGTTTGATGGCTAAATGAGGAAATAAGTTTGAAGGTTGGCATTATTGTCACTGATGAATTTTACATCAAAATACTTTTAACTGCTTAAGATTCATAGTTAAAAATAAATTGAATGTCTTCTGTGATATTTAAAACAATTAAGCTATAAGAGGGCACATTTCAAAAATTAAAAAAACAAAAACACTTTAAAAATACATGGACGGTGTAAAAGCACGTTTGGAGCATAGAAAAAAGATTTTTTTGATTTCATTTAAATTTTGTTTATAAATTTATTTAAATACTTATACTTATACTCCATAAAAAACACTTTCTCAAGGACACTTTTTAACTTAATTTATTCATTGGAAAAATTAACGACGCGCAATTTTATTCGTTATTGTTTAATTATCAGTTAGCACCTTCGCTTATATCACAGGTACTCACTTAAAGAAGAAACAAATTAAAGAAAAAGTTAATCGTTACTGGTCGCTTATACAGACAAATGTCATTTAACACCAAGCCAACCCAAGTTTACAACTTTTAAACTCTTGCCGCGTACAGATCGTGTATCATTACAAATCTCCGGCTCTTTAAAAGATACAAAATTAAGATGTGCTAGTATTTGCATTCCGTGTTTACTTTTAACTATGATTAAACAATGTGGTGAGGTACGAGGACTGATTATCAATGCAGCCTAAGCTTCGAAAAGTTTGCGAAAAAAAGAACACAAAGGTCAGCATTGCCTAGTCAACTTTATTTTACAGACTTTACTATTGGGATTTGTTTACAAATTAAATGCACTGCTTCAACGAACTGACTCTCGATATAACTGAAGAGTCGTCGGCAAATATTTTAATACATGTGATATAACTGACGAGTGAATCAGACAATAAGAAATCAACAATCACAGCCACTGTCTCTCTGGAAGGAGTGTTTAAATACGGGCGCAAAGATACGATTAAGGATCACTAAAACGCACCCAGGTTTGTGGTTCTACTCAAGTGCTCAAAACTGACTAAAACACCAATATTGAAAAAAGAGATACGTTCGAGATCTGATAGCGAATCTTATGCTGTAAGACAATATGACCATTCGTCAGTTTCGGTGAACTGCTGTGGTACATCTGATGTGCATCTTGTCACACCTCATTTTCTACAGCACATACAGATATATTAAAGCGTCTGGTTGACTGAAGATGAAAGTGTGAAAATAGTTGATCAAACATTACGGCAGGTACGTCGCTAACTTGAGATCTTGGCCAGAGATAGAAGGAAAGGTATATTGTACATGATAAAAGGCAAGACATGACACTCAGACAGTGGGTAAACGAACGTGTGACTGCATAAAGCGGTTCATGCAATATAAAACTGTGTCAACTACGAAGTTGAAATTGATATATAATACGAGGTGTGTTTGACCGTTCGAAGATCGTTTTACCTTTACTTTTACTTGTGTATTTTATTTTTCCACAGCATGACATAATAGCTATTATTATTGCAAACTTAACATACCTCTGCGTTTGTATACTCATAATTGTTTATTTACGTGGACTTGACAATTGAGCTAACTCCCATTAAGTCATTTCCTTTCTTCCATTAAGTAAGATGGTAAAATTAAAAAAATAAATCTTGAAATAGGAAAAGTTTTAAATAAATTTATTGAATCCTAAGTTAACTTTAACACTTTTGATTTCTCTATCTTCTTTTCTTACAATAAATACAATTACTACATGTGTTTGTTTTCTTGCATTACATTTCTGAGAGTTCACAATAAAGGAGGACATTTCACTTTTGATTATTTTAAAAACATGAAAAACAGTTGTTCCTTTCAAAAATAACACTCACAAAATAATACAACAAAGTTTTATTTGTCATTTTATGTTGAAAAGTTTTGTGTGATCATTCTTTCAACCGCACTGATTTTTTTTTGCTTTTGAAATGCATACTTACGAATGAATTTTTTTTTTAAATTTATAAAACTTTTGCCATGTGCCAGCCAATTGACATCCTTGACCATAAATGTGCTTTATTAAAAACGAAAACAAGCGCTTCGCGGAGGGTTCTAACCAATAGGTGCTTTAAATTACCATAACGAAGGTCATGGGTAAGTTTTCAGTATTTCTTGGTCTTCCTAGCAGAGAGCCTTGGATTTTAAAGATTCGTGAGCTGAAGTGGGGGCATGGGCCTGTGCACACGAGGTAACGTCATTGATTGCGCTCAACATGGCGAGCTGCCAAGGCTATCCTCGTTAGTGCACAGGTCAAGTTGACATACAGCCTCCAAGCGGCGCCCCCTGGATAGCCATCGCAACACCCGTTGTATGGTGAACCAATGTATGCAGCGAACTCCTCTGCCCGAGGGTTTAAATAATGGGCCTGGCCTACCAGTCTGTTGGTTGTGCGTGAGGGTAACTTCCTCACCACGTAAAACAATATTAGTTCAGAGACACAAACATGCCTCGGATAATGAAGGATCACCCGTTGACGACCCCAGCAAAAGTTTAAAGGACATTGATTTTCGGTTTTGCACATCGAATGAGAGGTCCCTTAACAGGCCACGTGCAGCCGAACAACTTGCGGAGGCCCTTGACAGCTACAAAGCTGACATAACCGCCATCCAGGAAGTGCGATGGATGGGCGTGGCATAAAAGCGATGAAGAACTGCGATATCTCTTACAGCAATTGCTATAGAGAGAAGGCAGCGCTTATTCGGATGCGGATTTGTTGTTCGAGGCAGACTTAGGCAAAAAGTCTTGAGCTACGACGCCGTCAGCGAACGCCTCATGACGATCCGCATCAAGGCTAAATTCGGGAACATCAGCCTAATTTGCGCTCACGCCCCGACAGAGGAGAAGGATGACAACATCAAGGATGACTTCTATGATCTCGTAGAAAGAACATACGATCGTTGCCCCAGCTACTACACCAAGATCGTTCTAGGAGATTTCAACGCTCAGCTGAAAAAGGAGGACATCTTTGCTGGAGTCATCGGTAAACACAGCCTGCACGACAACACATCCGGAAACGGACTCAGGCTGTTGAACTTCGCCTCGGGGTGGAACCTCTCTGTGGCTAGCACGCGGTTCCCACACCTGGACACTAACAAAGGGATCTGGCGATCTCCTGATCAATCAACCGTCAACCAGATTGATCACGTTGCGATTGACGTCAGACACTCCTCCAGTATTCTCTATGTCCGAACCTTCCGAGGTGCAAACATTGACTCGGATCATCACCTTGTTGTAGCCAAGGTAAGAACCCGGATATCGAGAGAGCAACGGAGTCGAGAAAGGCCAAAACGGTGTGATGTCGAAAAGCTGCAATCGCAACCGATTGCTGGGAACTTTGCCGACCGAGTCTCCCTGAAACTCGCTCAGAGTTCGACGCTTCCTGCACTAAGCATAGAAGAAGAATGGAAACGTTGTCAAGAAGCCATCAAAGAAGCTGCCACTGATGTGCTGGGTTTCACGTCACCACCCAGAAGGAACCCATGGTTTGACGACGAGTTCAGGCAAGCGCACGCAGCTAAACAAGACGCCTATAAGGCGACGCTGCATCGAACAACGAGGGCTGTTCGAGAGCTCTACGAACAGAGAAGAAGGGCAAAGCACCGGAGCATGAGAAGCGCGCGATCGAGGAAATGGAAAGGTGTTATGGCAGAAATGAAGTCCGAAAGTTTTACCGAAAGGTAAAACAGCTATCCGGAGGATACAAGGTTCGGACCAAAGCCTGCCGGGACCAAAACGGACAACTCGTAGTAGAGTCGCAGTTTGTGCTGCGAATTTGGAAGGATCATTTCTGCAGACTACTTAACGGCGATGACGGCCCAAATCCCGCTGTTAGGCAGCATGTTCCACTCAATTTGGGCGATGAGAGACAAGCATTCCGTCCCCCCGACTTAGATGAGGTGAGGATAGCAATATCCAAGCTGAAGTCGAACAAAGCTGCTGGAGCGGACGGACTGTCCGCAGAACTATTTAAAGCAGCTGGAGATGACCTGGTTGGGCGCATGCACCAGCTCATCTGTAAGATATGGTCGGAGGAAAGCATGCCCGATGAGTGGAATCCCAGCGTCATTTGCCCGGTTCACAAAAAAGGAGACGCCTTTGACTGCGCCAACTACCGAGAGATAAGTCTCCTGAACAGCGCATACAAGACCCTCTCTGCCGTATTGTGTGAGCGTCTGAAGCCGTTTGTCCATGACCTGACAGGTCCCTATCAGTGTGGTTTCAGGCCAGGGAAGTCCACAATAGACCAGATCTTTACATTACGGCAGATCCTGGAAAAGACCCAAGAAATGCAAATTGACACTCACCACCTATTCGTCGATTTCAAGACTGCATATGACAGTGTGCATAGAGACGAGCTATACAGTGCCATTGGCATTCCTACCAAACTCGTCAGATTGTGTAGGATGACGATGGAGAACTCTCGCTGCTCCGTCAAGGTCGGTAACGAACTCACCGAGGCCTTCAATGTCAAAAAAGGTTTTAGACAAGGCGACGCACTGTCATGTGACTTCTTTAACATCATCCTTGAGAAGATCGTGCGTAACTCACAAGTCAACACCAGAGGCACGATCTTCCAGAAGTCAGTTCAATTGCTAGCATACGCTGATGACATTGACGTGATTGGTCGAACACAGCGAGCCGTCAATGAGGCGTTTGCTGGCATTGAAGCGGAAGCGGGTCTGGCGGTAAATGAGGGCAAAACGAAGTACATGCTGTCATCAAGGAAGGACACACAACATCGACGTCTCGGACGGAGCGTCACACTAGCAGCAGAAACTTCGAGGTAGTCAAGGACTTCGTCTACCTCGGCTCCGCGGTAAATAGGGACAACAACACCAGTACCGAAATCAAACGCAGAATCACTCTTGCCAATCGCTGTTTCTTTGGGCTCAAGAGGCAATTGAGTAATAAAGCCCTCTCTCGAATGACGAAGCTCGCTTTATATAACAGCTTGATCATCCCCGTCCTACTTTATGGCGAGGAATCTTGGACGTTAGCAAAGGCGGATGAGGAAGTCCTTAGTCTCTTCGAGAGAAAAGTTCTGCGTGCGATTTTTGATCCTGTTTGCGTTAATGGCATCTGGAGGAGAAGATTTAATGACAAACTCTATGGGCTGTACAGCGACATGCGCCTGGTCAAGCGTCTACGGATACAACGCTTAAGATGGCTAGGGCATGTAGGGCGTATGGAAACCATTGCTCCGGCCCGAAAAGTCTTTGAATCCGTGCCATTGAGACAACGCAACAGAGGACGACCTAGACTAAAGTAGCGCACACATGTGGAGAAGGACATCAACCAACTTGGAGTGCGCAACTGGAGACAACTAGCGAAAGATCGTGCTGGCTGGAGAAGCATGTTGGTTGAGGCCTGGGTCCACCCCGGACTGTAGCGCCACAAGAAGAAGAAGAAGAAGAGCTGAAGTGTTGATATCCTTGCACTCGATTTGGCCAAGCCAATGGAACCTTCGGACTACACCCACATCATACTGGTACAGCTTGTAGAGTTCGCGATTGTGTCTCTCTCGCAATGCGTAAGATACATTGCTCACAGATTGAAGCTACAATAAATTTTTCTTTCAAGTGCATTCAAAATTATCTACATACCTTTGCTTATCGTACCAGCTTTCGTCTAAATATAGGGTTTTGAAGAGCATAATTTCCTTTGAGTCAGGAATTTGGAACCCAGTGCGTCCAAGATCCTAAATTGTTTCCTCCACTAGAGTAACTCATTCCGATAAGATCGAAAAAAAGAGCCGATATCAATCGATCATCCATTAGCTTTGAATCACATTACACGAGAAAAAGATCACAGTCAACTTTTACTCATTTACTTACGATTTATATACGACGCATGCCAATGTGCACCCATGTGCTCCCAAAGGATGCCAGTAATTGAGAATATTTTTGTGGATTATTAAAGGTATTGATATTGTTGTAAGCTTTGCTCTATTCCCTCTTATATCTATGTCAAAATCAACGTCAGCATGTTACTTATATTCGGTAAGCCGTATAACTTCAAAGAAGAAAGACAAGAATTGAACATCATGATCTTGTTAATACAACTCGGCAATTTACAGCAACATTGCTATATTTAAGAATATTATTTAAGAGTTGTATAAGTTGGTACGATTCTATAGTGTTTTGGACAATATCTACATTTAAATTATGAAGATTTGTATATAACAACACTTTCAACTTTAAAAAGAGCTTTATAAGCTTTATAAAGAAAGCTTAATCCTTCGAGAGAGAATTTTATTACTCAATAACCTCTCGAGCCCAAAGAAACAGCGATTGGCAAGAGTCATTCTGCCTTGATTTTGGTAATGATGTTGTTGTCACTATTTACTGCG
This sequence comes from Eristalinus aeneus, assembly GCA_955652365.1. Lineage (NCBI taxonomy): Eukaryota > Metazoa > Arthropoda > Insecta > Diptera > Syrphidae > Eristalinus > Eristalinus aeneus. The sequence goes on from OY019131.1 coordinate 69,494,352, forward strand.
GACCACGGAGGTACACGAAGTCCTTGACTACCTCAAAGTTTATGCTGCCTAGTGTAACGCTCTGTTTGAGACGTCGATAGTGTCCTTCCTTGATGACAGCATATACTTCGTTTTTTCCCTCAGCCGATTCTGCTTCAATGCCAGTAAACGCCTCATCGTTGGCTCGCTATTTCGTTAAAGTGCGTCGCCTAGTCTAAAACTTTTTTTGACACTGTAGGTCTCAGTGGCTCGTTACCGACCTTAACTGAGCGGCGAAAGTTCTCCATCGTCATTCTATACAATCTGACAAGTTTGGTAGGAATACCAAAACTAGACATGGCACTGTATAGCTCGTCTCTAAGTTCACTGTCATATGCGGCCTTAAAATCAACGAATAAATTGTGAGTATCGATTTGTACTTCTTAAGAATCTGCACCGGTCTCACCTTTGACAAGGACCGGATGAAACATCATAGCAACAAGAAGGTCTACGAAAAATCGCGCATGATCCCCCTGCAACACTTCTTGGTGCAACTTTCCAAGAAGCAGTTATGCGAAACGAAAATCCATCCTAACCCAATCGTCAGGAACTTATGGAGCTCAGTGCCTGGACAACGATTTCTCAATGCGCACAACATGTTAAACGAAGAGATTTTCCCCCCGACATTTTCTGCATGCGAGCCGTATCACTTCTTCTCCAGCAGTGATACAACTTACCATCGAGGTTGACCCCGAAAACAACACCCCCCATACATCATCGACACACGAATCTGAACACCCCGATGTTAAGACAGGACATCGTTATATTGTAAATAATTAATTTGTACACACTCAAACTATGTAAGACAGTTGTTCATCCCCTATTGTTGAGCCGACATATATATATGTATATTCACTGTAGTCTTAAGCTTAAAATTTTGAAATTGTAAATATTTTTGTTCAATAAAGAAAAATTGAAATTGAAAATTTTTACTTCTTGGGTCTTTTCCAGAGTCTGCCGTAAAATGAAGATCTGTTCTATCGTGGACTTCCCTGGCCTAAAACCACACCGATAGGGACCTATTTGGTTGTAGACAAAAGGTTTCAGACGCTCCCACAATAGGGAAAAGAGGATCTTGTAGGCGATGTTAAGAAAGCTTGTCCCTCGATAATTGGCGCTGTCAAAAGGGTCTCCTTTCTTGTAGACCGGGCAAACGATGCTAATCTTCAACCATATCTTACAGATGAGCTGGAGCATGCGCCCAACCAGGTCATCTCCAGATGCTTTAAATAGTTCTGCGGGCATTTCGTCCACTCCAGCAGTTTTACTTGACTTCAGTTTCGATATTGGTATCTTCACTTCGTTTAAGTTGGGGAACGGAATTCTTGTCTATCATCGTCCAAATTGAGTAAAACATTCTGCCTAACAGCGGAATTTGGGTCGTTATCGCCGTTAAGGAGTCTACAGAAATAATCCTTCCAGATTCTTAGCACAGACAGTGACTCTACCACAAATTGCCCATTTTGATTCCGGTAGTGCTTCGGTCGGTTACCTTACGTTAAAACTTTCGGATTTTATTCCTGCTATAACACTTATCAATTTCCTCGACAGCGCACTTCTCATGCTCCTTTTTTTGTCTTCTAAGAAGCCGGTGCTCTTCCCTTTTTTTCTGTTCATAGAACTCACGAAAAGCCCTCGTTGTTCGATGCAGCATTGCCTTATGGGTGGCCGGTTTGGCTGCATATGCTTGTCTGCACTGGACAACATTTCCAGTCGTCTTCTATAGCTAGTGCAAGCAGCATCGAACTCTGAGCGTGTTTCAGGGAGACTCGGTCGATAAAGCTCCCATCGATCAGTTGCGATTGTAGCTTTCCGACATAAGATCGTATTGGCCTATGTCGACTCTGTTGTTCTCTCTATAAACGGGTTTTTACCTTGGCTACAACAAAGAGATGATCCGGGAATACAAAATTGTAAATTGGCAGTTTATTACATATATTTTTGATTTGCAACGTGAACTTGGAACGTAAAATATTGAAGATAACAGGCTCAGCCTTTCCATTAACGTTGGTCGAGTGAGTTTGTCACCTCGGGGCGCTTATTATTGTTATATTTTCATCTAAATTTGAACTGAAACTTAAGTGTCAGTTTTACAAAGACGAGTAAATTTATTTTTAAGAAAAATAATCTATTTCAAGAGTTGAAGTAGAGGATGCACATTGTATTAATTTCAATGATTTACATATTTACATAGTCACCATATTCTCTAAGAAGTACTATGTGTAGACCATTGGTTTTCTTATATGATTCACAAATTCTTCCTCGACCTGAGAACCAGAAGGAACAACGTAAAAGATCAAGGATCCTCCGATTACGTAAAAGCTGTGGACATAATATACGTTAAGCACAGACAAATAGAAGTATCATGAACTCACTTTTTTTCGGTTACAATTTGGGCAATAGTTTTGTTTAAGTTGACCTTACATACTTTGGCTGCTGCTCTATTCTCATAATATACACTTATTTTATTGGGTCGATACTTTCCTTCTTTATCGCACGACAACTGTTCCGCAAATAACGATTCAATGACAGTTTGCATTCTATCTGAACAAAGAAGAATAAGAAATTTTTTTCTAGACGTACATAGGGCAGGACGTACGTAACATCTTCGCTCAGATTTTGATGAAAGTCGCTGATTAAAAATTCTGGATAGGAAAACGCTGATGGCCATATTAACATCCCATCCTCGTCTAAGTGAACTGGGAAGTCTTCCAAAGGTAAGAGTGTAGGTTTGAGTAGCTCTTCTGTAATTGATCGTCCTTCTTTAAGTCCTTCAAACTTAACATTACGACTGCTAAGAGCGTCAACGAGTTTATGAAATTCAGTCAACTTCTTCTTTGCTCCAGCTGAAGCCTTACGCTCGTTTCTATCTGTTTCGCTCTTTTAAATGCGAATGTAAAATTTGAAAAAACGATCTTTGAATGAATTTTGTACATACCTTTTTAAGTCGCATTTTCTTTATTAGTTCCTTCGCTTCTGATACATTATGTCCATTTTCAACACTTTCTTCACAATATTGCATACACTGTTGAAATTTGTTCAGATGGTAAGCGCATTGGGCTGCTCTCCATTTTGCCTTAGCATAGTCTGGCTTTAATACTAAGGCTTTTTCAGCATCCGCAAGAGAGGATCTAAGTATAAAAGTTATTATTGTATAGTTATATGATGTCAGTTTATTTACCTGTAATTGTTCAAAAAGAAATGCGCAGCACTTCTGTTGTTGTATAAAATTGAATTCACTTCATTATTGTCACACTTTGCTTTCAATCCTTCCGTAAAACTATATACAGCCATTCGGAACTTCTTGTGCTTCATGTAGAAATTGCCATCGGCTTTGTAATTCAATGCCAAATCTTCTGCAGTGTTCTCTTCAGGATCGTATTTGAGTTTTTGTAAACCTTCGAAGAGTGGGTGAACTTCATCACCAGGTTGTGGAGATTTTTTCATAAAAAACGGGTGCTTTTCCATTTCCTTTTAAAATGTAAACAGTTTTTGTAAGAAACAATAAATTTAAGACGGTTAAATTTAACTTCTTGCCAACGATCTTCAGGCCACCCTTCATCGTATCGTTTCCTTTCTAATCCATCTATGAAATCATCTAATTCTTTATCAAGTTTGGCCGCTAACTCAAGTCGTTCCTCATCAGTAAATTTAGCTTTTTCAGACTTTTCATTTGAAGACATTGCAAATTAAGTTATATTTTTGAAAAAGAAAATATTTTAATGTGAAGATGGGACAACTAAACAGCGAAGTTTTGACAGAAGACTGACAATAAATACAAAAACAACTTTGAAAATGTGCTCAACAGCGTTGCCACACAGCTAGATATTAAAGTTTCTACTTTCCTTTCAAAATGAATTGAATTCTTATAATACTTATAAGTTCGAGAAGCAACTGACAGTGACAGTTTCAATTATTATTAAATTATTAATTATTAAAATGATTGATTTCTCGACAGCTTTGATAGCTTATTTCTGTTTTAAGTTCAGCATCTATAAAAACAATAATTAAAAGAAACAAGAAATTTGATCGTGTTTTTAAGAATTTTTTGATATTTGCAAGATCGACCTGTATTAAGAGCTGACATAGTGAAAACAATTACCGCGATTGATATCAGAGCTCAACAGGCTGGCAGAAAATCAAAGATAAGCAAGGAGATATTCAGCTCCCTCGTTTTCTTTTCCCTTTGAATTGAACTGACAGCGTTTTTTATAAACCCCTGTCTGTGAATACGTGTGAGCTGTCTTAACCCCTGGCTTTGTAAACAGCTGAGAAGCCACTGAAGTGAAATATCTTCATAGGTAGTAAAATCATAAGGGTGCTTAAAATATTAAGGGTGCGAGAGTATAAATCAGGTAATTTATATTTATTCTTAAGAAGCGAAACCACAATAAAGTATGTTACCTAATAAACCTGAAATAGCACCAATGTAGTAATTAAAAAGATGGCAAACAAATAACTGCTTAAACTCTTTTAATAAGCAAGTAAAAGACAGGAGTGAATCTCTTATCTCTGCAGAAAATGGTTGAGTACAAATGGTTGCAATTGATGAAATCTACTTCCAAAGAAAATCTTCCGTATATATTTTTGCTTGAATTGGTACCGGTAACGTTTAATTTATTTTAACTTCCAAAATCGTATAATTAAGTCATTTAACAGGCAAAGAATAAATTGACAAAGTGTACTGAAACAACAATAACCTTCTGTTATAAATGATATGATATCTAAATAATTCGAAATTAATCAAAAATAAAATGTCTCCGAAAAAAAAAACAAACATAACATGTGTAAACATCTTTCACCATCTTATCATCAAGCAAAAAGATTAAACAGGTCTGCGTGTCTGAACTGAAATTCGAAAATTATCCACAAAAACGAATTCATATGAACAGATCAGAAACCATTAAGGAAGGGGATGGTCAACTTAACAGCTGATTTCCTCTCTATTCATTGACCGTTTGACTGTTATTTACGTGTTCTTGTAAAAAAACGAAATTTCTGAAAGTTATTTACGCAACATCGAATATTGTCTCATTTTACTCACACATCATTACGTTTCCCAACTAAATTGGCAAGATGGTGGCTAATACGTCAATTTATGCCTTGAATGAATTCGTCAGCCATTTTGTGTACATTCAACACAACGCGTTCGGAAAATCTACTGCAAATTGTTTCCGCAAGTTAGTGTAAATGAAACTTTAATTAGGATTTATTTTGATTAAATGGATAATTTAATACCATTTATATATACATAATAACTTATGAAATATGTAGAAAAACAAGAGAGTAACGCGTGCTGAAAAGTCGCACATTTGGAAAGAAATTCCGAGTTGCGCGTATTATAATTAAAATAAATATTTGGTAATACATATTATTATTACAAAATGTTATTTGTATTGTCCAAATCATCAATTCAATATGAAAGGTGTTGTAATCAATAAAAAAAATGAAACCTAACCCAAAAACAAATAATAAACGGGCAATCAATATAAAAACAATAATAATAAAACGAATACATTTTGCGAAACATTTTTGTCTAATTTAAGTCAAAACTAAGATTTTCGACAATTCTAATACGTTGAGTATACCTAAAACAAATAAGTTGGTTCGATATAAGAACATTTTTTACAAATTTGAGATAACTTTTAATAGTCTAAGGCCCTTTGATGCCCTGGCTAATAAGTTATATTATATGTTATACATTATGATTTTATGTGACCTTATGTGGCATTATGATTTGAATCAAAATGTAATTATTCAATAAAAAAAGAATAAATAAAAAGATACCGTTTGGGCAATATTTCAGGCAATAAGAACGAAAATGATATCATAATATTGTATTATTATTTATTAACAACTGTTATAAAATTGATATACATTTATAGAAAACCAGTTTGAGATGTTTTTTTTTGAAATTTTGTTTTTGAAATAATCACAAAGTTTTAATAATATTGCTATTCTGATGCAACTACTGCCTTATAAACATAATTTCTGAACGCTGCTAGCGGCCGCGAGTCAGAGTGATAAGATATACCGTACAAATAAAAACAAAAATATGCTATCTGTGAATCAGCTGTTAAAGGATTGTGAATGTTATACAAAACGCTGTCGAAATGAATTCAAGGGTGGAAGACGAGGGAGGTGACTATCTCTCTATTGGTCTCTGGAACAGATGAAAAATCTTTATTTAAAAAAAATCTTTATCTAAAGCTAACTAATAAGACTGTTTTCTGATTTAAAGTAATGGCGGGAAACTGTTTACATTAGTGGTGTGTTTTTTACTTACATGTTCCTAAAAATTGCTTTGTAACTCAATATTGTAATGGAAGTTGATGAGGAGAAAATCAGACCACCGTAAGCTTTGATTCTAAATTTAAACGCATTAGAAATAAATATTGGGCTTGTAGTTACATTAGGACACCAGAAGATGTGAAGGAAATTATAAATCATGCCCGTTTGGAAGAACGGAACCTAACTCCAGTCACGCAGGTATTTCTTTTTAATATTTAAATAATATAAATATTTTAATAATAACATCTGATATAAAATATTAGGCATTTTACTATCCGGAAAATGGGTCCGGAATTGAAAACTGGTACCTTCTTGAACTCAATCCGCATCTGATGGAGAATATCCGCGAGGGACAGCCTATGCAATTTAAGGGAGGACTGAATGAGAATGTGGTCCTATGCACCGATGAGAAAACGTATGAAATTAAAGCAACAGACATATCAAACTGCCTTATGGTGGTTACAGACCTAAAATTTGCTGCTGCTACAACTACTTCTCCATTAAAAAGCCCACGAGTTGGGGCCGATGGATCTATGGAGCGAATCAATGATGATGATAGTGATGATGAAATCACTATAGAAAGAGTCCTGGAACAGAAGAAAGTTTTGAAATTGTTTTATGAGTATTTTGAGTGCAGAGAAATTCAGCCTCGATTTCGAAAACTATGTGATCTTCTCATGATGACACGATTCTCGGGCCCAGAGAATGAATATTTAGTCGATAAGAAATTGCTTTTTACACATGAGCAACTTCTTGACACTATTCAGTGCAGTAAAAAAGAATTTGATCAAGGAGTAAAGCAATTGCGAGCTTTAGAATTGGACGGTTACATGAGAATACTGGAATATGAGTACGAGTACCGAATCGTTAATGTAATGATGGGTTTGATAGCTGAAAACTCTTGGGCATTCGATGAAATCGACAGAGATGAGACAATAAAAGCTTTACACGGCATCGCACCAGTAAACATTGTCGAAGGCATCTTTGATGTTTACACCGTACCAGTTGAAGGGAAACCCGGGAAGTTCCAGTACAAAGAAGAATTGTTGGCTAGAATTGTGGCGCTTAACATTCTACAACCAGGTCTCAAATTTCGAGTTGATGAATTTATGTCTACTTGGCAAGATGCTCTGGTAGAAGGTGTAAAAGCAGACGTAAGTTTGCAGTGTTCATATTTTATTTTGTAGATGACATTTAAATTTTCAGGAGAAATATCTTCGTGGTATTGGTATCGTTGATATGGATTCAAAGCCACCGTGCATAAGGTCTTTGAATGAAGAAAATATAACGTTAAACCTATTCGATAGAATCGAGTTACTATTTAAGATGAAGCCGAAATGGACACTTGAGGAAATTGAACCATATTTGGAGTATTTTTCTACGCCAACTGCTAGTGTATCATCGATTTTAGTGAGGTATTCCAGGTCGTATGTTGAGGCCGGTGTAAGGTACTATGTTGCTAAGCATTTCTGATAAAAAAAAAATTAATAAAGGTATATATATCGCACTGCTACCATTTGTTGATAAATTCCAGTGATTTTTTATAAGATTCTACGATAAATATTTCTTATAAAATTATCTAGATTAATTTCGATAAATTTTCTTTTCACTCATTGCCTTTCTGATCCGGATAGAAAGTCTATTTCGCGAATGATGTCTATCTGTCTTGCACAAAGACTAGTTCTTACGTCAACCATTCATAGTTTTGGTTTAAAACGGTTAAACGGATTTTGTATAGATCTGTTAACAATAACAGCAGTTCGCTAAGCCATATTGCTTTTTCAAGCTCTGTCTAATGGTATCTATCAAACGGATGCTTCAATAAAATAATTCATTGTATGTAACTGTGAAAATTAAAGAAAGACAAAAACAAAAATTATATATATCTAAAGTTCCAATGCTCAAACTAATAATGCACTTTGAATCTGAAAGGTAATAGTTTAATATAAAATGTGATAGAAAATAAGGGCTAAAGTAGGTATTAAGTATTCAGTTATAAACATTCAGAAGAAATTTGATCGATAAGAACAACACAACCAAAGAGATATACTCTTCTAAACTGGTTCGGGCAAGGCTAAAAAGAAAAGCTAAATCAACGTGGTGTATGAAATTGGGCGCAGCTGGAAGTGCATATTGATTGAGACCCAAGACTAGCCTTAATTGCAACACCAAAAGGTGAAGATGGAGTTAACCTTCCAACTCCAATTTATAGAATACAATAAATAAAGTTTATGGTACTTCTTATTGCTTAGATACGATAGGTTTATTCATTCTATAAGAATTTGTGCTCGTAGTACAATTTTACTTTTAGGGAACCATACTTTAAGTATGTATATTTAATATGTATTTGTTTTACACAATTTAATATAAAAACTTTTTTTCCATGCTCAAGTACGCCTTTTCTTGTTTCTTAATTTTTTGGCTTCTTTAATATCTTCTATAGCGTCCTTCATTACTTTAACAGCACTATTTTCTGTACTATCGTCGACTGTAACTGCCATATGAGGCACTTCCAATTTTCCAGTGCTTGTTGGATATCTGTTAAAATTTTAATATTAATTACAAGGCTACAAAACTTAAAATATCATCTTACTTGTAACTAAAACCTCTAGGAAATATTGGCTGTCCTAGTAACTGTCTTAATTGTTGTCTAACATTCTGTAAATGCAGCCGGTTACGTCTTTTCTCAATGATGAATGCATCCTCATCATCGCTCTCGTCTCTGTTTCAAATTAAAATTTAATAAATTTTTACTATAGTGTGATCTGTCAGACTTACGACTCGTTTTGCATATTTTCAAAAATCATTTCCATTTGATCTGCATTTTTCTTCATCCAGCCTAATTCAGATTGTTTGCGACGAATTTTTAACTCTAATTTATCCACTTGCCTGGCAAGATTAACGCGCTGCTTTACGGGAACCAGAAACCTTTCAGCAACAGGGAAAATTGGAAGATCTTCATCTAGAAAAGCGTAGACATCTTAGGTTGCACTTTTAAGGGCCGAAGCAACTTACTTCTGTTTAGTGTTTTACAAAGTTTGACATAATTTTTCACCTCCCCAGGTTCCATGAACATAACCGTGATACCATCGCGATTGGCACGAGCCGTTCTTCCAGATCTATGTACATAGTTCTCACTTGTCATTGGAACCTACATACGTATTGACCTGTAAAATGCTTCTATTTTAAATGTAGTAGGTGATGAAGTTACCTGATAGTGAATGACATGCTGGACATTTGGGATATCCAGACCTCTTGCTGCAACGTCAGTCGCTATCAAAAGTCCGTCAGGATTATCTTTAAATCTTTCAAGGTTTTTCAATCTCTGCTTTTGAATCATGCTTGCGTGCAGAGGAAGTGCTTTGCAGTCCAACAGGTCAAACAGAGTAGCAAGCCTTTTCACGCAATCTATGGAATTGCAGAACACAATTGTTCTTCCAGGATGGCGTTGAATAAAATAGTACAGATAGTAGTCTTTGTGATCGATGGGACAAATTAATCTACATTCCGTAAGATTTTGAGCAGTTTCTAGAAATTAAATGTTTAATAATTTTGTTAAAAAATTTATATTGATATACTCACGAATAGAAGTTGTAACATCTACTATTTTTGGTTGGGAAATACCCAAAGATTCAATAAGATTTTGTATTTTTAGACCTGGGGTAGGTTTTACCAACTTGTTCTTCCTTCCGACGTTTTTTTCTGCGAAAAATATATTTAAGTCTACACTTTATGTAATACATGTCATACATACTCCTGAGATGATTTGGTAGATCATGTACTAGTGTAAGTGTTGCTGAAAAGACAAAATTTTGACGAACTTGTTTTCTTCTTTCATCAGCATTCAAACGGTTTAAGAGTAGTTTCAATTCTTCAAAGTGACCCTTTTCAACCATACGGTCAGTTTCGTCAATAACAAGGAAACTGATATCATCTATTTTGCTCAGATGAGGATTTTCTTGTTGAAGTAGTTCCCACAACCGTCCGGGCGTAGCGACAACAATTTCAGGGCAACCCTTTAAAATACGTTCTTGTTTGGCAATTGAGAGCCCACCGAATACGGCTGCAACCTTAATTTTAGTGTACTTCGCAGCAGCTTCTAAATGATCCTTCACCTGAACCGCCAACTCTCTTGTTGGAGTTAGAACTACTGCATACAGCGGCTTACCTCTGGTCGTACTTTCAATATTGTCGGTCCCATCAACAGTTGAATCCGGGAAGTTGCCCAACTCATCTCGGGGAGGAATTAAATTTGTACGATCCTCACGCTTTTCCTTCTTTTGGGTCTGTTTTGGCGCTTTTCTTATACCACTTCGGGAATTTTTTGCTTTTAATTCCAAGATTCCAGCGATAATTGGTATGCCGAACGCAAGAGTTTTTCCGCTTCCCGTCTCGGCAGCACCTAGAATGTCTTTTTTCCCCATTATTGCTGCAGGAAGCGTTTTTGATTGAATTTCCGTTGGAGATGTGAATCCTCTTTCAGCAAGACTTTTCAAAACAACATTAGGCACACCAAGACCATTCCACCCCTAGAACAAAGTTATTTATTTAAGGCTCAATTTACGGATTTTAAACTTACCACAAGGGTATCTAGACTATTATTTTCATCATTTTCATCTGATTCTGTTACCGGAGACTTTAGGAGCATAAACCTTCCTGGCATAGATTTTACTTGTTCCCCTTTTAATAGCTTCTCGTTTTTTGATTTATTTTTCTTTGTCTGTGGTTGTCCCTCAGATTCTTCGACGATACCTTCCTTATTATTTTCTGCAAGCTTTCTTTTCTTGGCTTTTCTTTCTGCATGAAGTTCTTTCTTCTCTTTTCTGGAAAGTCTCTTTTTCTTCTGAAAAATTTTATTAGGTATCAACAATATCTTGAAAATATATATATGTGAGTACCTGATCTTTTTCCACTAAGCCGGTATAATAATTTTCAAGAACTTCAAGTCCTATTAAACCTTCGAATCCTCCCCCATCATCCGAAATAACATTTCCTTTAATTTTAACTTTTTCCCACGACCCATTGTTTATAGTACTTGGCAAAATTGGTTTACTTTTCTTTATTTTTCCGCCCATGTTGTTGAATTCTCGTGTTTCTGTTTTGACAGCAGTTCCACGTGTTTAACCAGACCCCAGTCAGCTGTGGAACAAGAATTCTTGGTTGAGCATTTGTTTGCCTTTAAGGTCGATGTGCAATGATGTTTATATTTTCATAACGTCAAAATAATTCGGTTGAGGGTTACCACTCTCGTATTACTTCTATGATAATGTAAATACAAAAGCAAATAATAGTGTATGTCGTGAATAAATTAGTTCGTTCAATTCCACTAAAACAAGCGAATTATTGTTAATAGTATTAAAAATTTAATTGAGACCCTAAATACAGAATCGGCTTATATATTAACATACATATATACGATGCGATAAAATTATTTCTGGAATAGAATGCTCCTAAAAGCACGTGTCTAGTGAAATATTTGGAACAATTCTTTTCCCTGCAATTTGTATTTGAAATATATGATAACTTTACTAAGTGTTATTTACTATATACCCCAAATTCTACAATTTACATATTTCTTTATTTTCTTAATGTAGATCAATTGGCGGATTGCACAACGGTTTGATAAAAGCCATACCATAGCTACTTCACAATACTCCAGCTATTAAGTTTTCTCCTCATTTAGGGCCGATTTTTCAATAGTCAGATAAACAATCAGATAGGAGTTAACTGACAGTTAAGGCATAAATGCATGTTTCAATAGAAAATAGAATAATAGAAAAACTGAAACTACTTATCTAGCAGAAAAAGAGTCGAATCAATTTATTCGTTCGTTAGCAATCAGCCTGTTTATCTGACTATTGAAAAATCGGCCCTTAGTCTGATATTTATTCTTTAAAGTTGAGTGCGAATCTGACTTATGGTTACAGGAGGTTATCTTGCGGAGATAGACTTGCTAGTTCCTGTATTGACTTTAAGTAGAAAAACATTTTGTTGTAGGGTACGCCTCGAATTAATTTAAGCTGAACGTGATTAACATTATAAATCGTGGATGATGCGATTATGCATGTTTGACCTCGCGTAGTAAAATATAAAGCGAGCGTTGTGACGTAGATGTAAAAGTGCAGTTATGCTACTTTCTTAATCTCGGGATGCACTTGACCGAGGACTCACTGAAATTTGATTTTAAAAATCGCACAGTTCTTTTTTTTTTGAGTTTGTAACGCATTTTTATTAACACTTTACAATTCGTTAACTTAATTGCTAGACAAAAATGCTTAAAACTAGCTTAAATATTTAATCTGAAATATTAATCTTATATCTAACTTACTGACTCCAAACAAGTACTCTAAGCTAATCTATGTTAGTTTTTTCTGCCTTTCGACATTTGTATTCTTATTATATCTTAAGTCTAGTGGTTTTGTTTTTGTTGCCCAAGAAAATAAAAAAAAAAAAACTTGGACGTCCTTTAGTATGTTTTTAACTTTTTTTAACTTACTTGCTAACTTAACTTACTTATCCTAACTTACTTATCCGAAGGCTGATTCTGATGCAGCCACCAGAAGAAAAGCCGTTCTTTGTCAGACACTGCTCTATCGCGGGCAGAGATCGCTCTACTGAACCGTAAGAGGCCTTCGTGGCTGCGAGCGACGTCCGGCTCGTATTGAAGTCGCCTTTCCACTGTTCGGCGTGCGACATGGAAGATGATAGGGCAGCCTTCCCTATCTTGTATCAGGCCTTTCGTGTCCAAATAGAGGAACGCCTCAGGTGGGATAAAGCCGTTAAGACCCACCTTCTCATGGTACATTTCATTAGGGTAGTAAGCCCCAAAGATCAGACTGTTGGTTGAGGTCATGGCTCGAGCTATGTGACCCCCAAATCAATTTAATAATAAAATTATCTATTCTGATCAGGTTTGCCTCATTGTACAAAACCTCGTTGGGATAGAATTTTTTGTACTGGGATTCGGGTGTACGATATAAACGGAGACAGGCCCGAAGACACTGTCTCTCGAACACCCTCATCTTTTCCATCTGGGAAGGACTCACGTTGAACCACACAGGACAACCATACACCATAATTGGCCGTATTAGGGCCATGTAGCAGATCACCTTCACTCTGGTATCAAGTTGGCTGCTGTAAAACAGCCCCCTTGCCATAGCGAAGGCTTTCTTAGCGCTGGTCAAAACTGTTGCTGCATGGATACCACCATACAGGAACTGGTCCAACCAAATGCCAAGATATCTAACCACACTTTTAACAGTTAATGGCTGCCCCTGTGGGTCCAATATGCTGAACTTGCGCCAATTTCTTTTCGTGTCCCTTGATGCTCTGGACAACGGGGTTCTGAAAAGAATAGTTTCGCACTTCCGGTAGTTGATTTTCAACTTCCAGTCGTCGCAATATTGTTGAATCAAGTCGAAATCACGTTGCAGCAGGCCATTTATAACCTCAATCTTTGCACCTGATCTGTACGCGATTAGATCATCGGCAAACGCAATTAAGTTTGGCATGGAACCTATAAGGTCACTAGTGAATATCGTGAATAGAATCGGCGAACCATACGCCCCTTGTTGCAACCCATTTTTTATGTGAAAGACAGTGGAGGAAGTTACGTTGCCATTTTTCACAACGAACTTCCTGCCTGTTATCATGTCATAGATCATATATAGCAACGTTTTGTTCATGCCAAGCCTGACCAACTTGAGGAAGAGTCCTTCTAACCAAACGGTGTCGAACGCCTTTTCCATGTCAATCAGGCAGGCACCTGTGCACTGTGTCTTGTTTCTGTTCCATTGTATGTCGGAAACCAATTTGGACGCGGCATGAATTGTGTCGTGCCCCGCCCTAAAGCCGAATTGGTTTTCCGGAATAATTTGTTTTTGCTCGACCCACTCTTTCAGAGCCTTGATGACTATTTTCTCAAAGACTTTGCTTACGCACGGAAGAAGACTTATCGCCCGAAGATTTGTCGGAATGGAGGTGTCTTTGTCCCGTTTCGGGATGGGTTGTACCACTGCTGTTTTCCAATGCGCTGGGTAATATGCATTACTCAACGCATTGTTAAACAAGGTTGTGTACACATCCACCGCCTCAAAGGGGAGATGGCGCAGAACAATATTCGGTATTCCATCAATTCCCACTGACTTCTTCTTCTTTAGTGAGTTGAAGATACCCTGGAGTTTATCTCTCGAAATTAAGATGGAATTACTTCCGTCATCGGCGATGACATTGTTTGCTAGTAAATCGTCATTGAATCTGGTGAAGCCAGGATTCTCGGATCGCCATTGACTTATATCATTCCGTAGATTAAGGTGGTTAAGCGAGGCTAAGTGTTCCAGGTTGACGACTCGTTGACCGTGTACACTTTCTGGAACACAGCACCAACTGCTTTGACCTTTTCCTGGGGATCCTCAACTACGAAGAAGTTGTTGTCAAGCACAGCCTCATCTGGATCGATGCCAACTGACGTCAGTAGGCTTGCGTTGTCTGTTGTTCTGTCCAGTCGAACGCTTTGAATGTCGTTATGATATTTGTTATTGGATCTTATAGCCCGAATCTTATTGCCCCAGTGCAAGCTAACAGCTATATTGTAATTTTGGCGGATTGACTGCTGGAGTACTTTGATCTGCGACTTCAGCGAACGGACCTCCGGCTTTTGAGGATCGGTAAACCGCCTGTATAGGAGTTTTAACCTTGACAGGAGTCTACTCTTTTGCACGTGAAGTGCATCGATGGTAGCATTCCGAAAGATGTCGCCATCGTCGGTTTGTACCACTTTTGGGATGGTCCTGTCCATTGTACGTTTAATGGCGTCGTCCATTCGTCTGAGGTACCCGTCAACCTCTTCGTTCGTAAGGTTTCTGTTCGTAGGGGGATTGATCGCACTCGAATTTATTTCTCTGGCAAGGGCTCTGGTGAAACGTGGCCAACGCGCCTTATTATAGTTATAAGGATACGATTGGACATATTCCTCCAGTTCCTCCAGCTCATTCGGAAGCTGTATAACAGCGGCGAGACCACAGTGGTCACTATCGTACTCGACCGTAGTTAAGCAGTTTCTTATGTGTCCTTCCACGTTAAGTACCGTTAGTCGTCTGTCAAAAAGCATCACATCGAGATAAGACCCGCTTCTGGGAAAAGATGGTCTATCGGTGTCAAGTAAATCTAGCCTGAACTCGATATTGTTTTGATCCATCCAACCTAAGATAGCGTTTCCTCTTTCATTTGGGGCACTGTTACCCCATTCACCGTGCTTAGCGTTCAAATCTCCGGCTAGAATATAATAGTTTTCTTCCGAGCTTAAACGAAGGCTTGTGAAAAGAGCTTCGAGCTCAGAAAGGAAATTAGAGTTTTGAGTATCTGCTGCATAGGCAGCAATCACAAACAACCTCTTTCCACCTTGGAGAGGGATGCGCGCGATGGCTGCCTCCAGCACACCACATCTTCGTACTTCATTGCGATTCACAACCTTATGACTTATGTTTTTTTTCAATCAGTAGAGCCACCCCGCCACCTCGAGTGGATTGGGGTCGGTCTCTTCTAATAACGTGGTAGTTTTTATACCTGAGATTGCGCGTCTGGTTTAGCTTGGTTTCGCTAGCCATCAGCACATCAGGATTGTGGGTTTGCAGCAAATTGGAAAGCGTTAGTTTTCGTTCGATCCTAATCAGCGAATTTACATTCACTGCTAGGATCTTAAGTGTTCTAGCCCCGCGTGAGCCCATTATATCTGCTCGCGTTGATTCGCAGGCAGCTGCGAGTAGAGGAAATCTACTCGAGCCGACTGCGCAAGGAAGCTGGTGTGTAAGTCGACCATTTGTTTCTGCAAAGCGAGCATTTGTGCTTGCATCAACTGGATGGTGGACATAACATCCCTTATTGAGGGTTCTGCCTCTGGTAGCCTGGTCATTGGGACTGGGGCCATCTTCGGCGCTGTCTGTTGTGTTGATCCACTGCCTGACGCCACTTGGGCGTAGGAGATGTTCCGCGTAACAGTGGTAGCCAAAGCACGGGCCTCTGGCCTGGCTTCTACCTTCTTTGTGTTCCTTGCCACCTTCATTCTCTGCTGGAGTTCTTTGGCTCTTGGACATCCCCGATAAGTTGCGGGGTGCCCATTTCCTTCGCATAGTACGCATTTGAGGAGAGACTTATCCTCGACTTCATCCGCGCCTAAAGGGCATTCCCCTTTGTTGTGACTGAATGTACAACGTGCACAGCGGAACTCCATATGGCAGTTCGCCGCTACGTGCCCCAGCCTTCTACAATTCGCACATTGAAGTACGTAATTGGATCTGTTTAATTTCTCCCATACAACACTTAGACCACCTACGTAACGAATTTTCCGTAGGCTATCGATTTTAGTGTTATGGGTGACTTGAACTAAAAAGAAGGGAAGTGCCTTCTTTTTGCATTTTCCACCCGCAGTGGTGAATGGCTTGACCCCTACGAAGTGGACCTCGTCCTCTCGGACCTCTCGACTTAGCGCAGTTCTTCGAGGACCTCTTTCGGGTCAGTTGAGGGATCTATACCCTTGAGGAGGAGTGTCTGTGGCCTCTCTCCTCTGGGGGGGTATGTCCAGAAGTCGGCATTTGATGCCACCAACTTCTCTAACAAAATGTCATACGAGTCCTTTGATAAGCATTGAACCGTTTGACTAAGGGGAGTCTTATATTTAATGTAATAAGTGTTAATCGCTAAGGCCAACTCACATAGTTTTTTAAGTTTTGATGTCTCCATGCCGAACACATTAATGGGGGGGCTTCGCTTATTAGCTTTGGGGTTCTGCTGTTGCTGCTGTTGTTGGTGCTGCTGCTGATGCTGCTGCTGCTGCTGTTGTTGCTGCTGCTGCTGTTGGTTCTTCTTTTGTTGGTGCTGCTGTTGTTTTTGTTGTTGCAGTTGTTGCGCCACCTTGGATGTCTTGGTAGTCTTCCTGGCTGAACTTTGCTGTTGTTGTTTTTGTTGATGCTGTTGTAGCTGCTGCAGGCGTTGTGCCACCTTGGAGGTTGAGGGCAGTGGTTCGTTACAGCGCACAGTTCTCTGAATTTCGGTTTGGACCAAACGAATAAAAATGAAAATTTCAAAAGTCTATCATACCTTTGGATTGGAAGAAGTAAGTTTCACTGAATAGGAACATTCTTTGTTAAATTTTTAAGTTTATTATTCAGAATGGCCGTAGTGGACGTGGCATAGTGGGTATAGTGCCCACATACCGAAGGGCGCTGTCGGATTCCTGAACTACTTACAACGCTCAAAGAGGAATAACTGTCTATGAAAAATTTTTTCAAATTTTATTCGAGTGGTGTTAATTGCAGAATTATAATGTGTTGAAATAACACAAAGGTTCTTATCATGGTATATGAAAAATTCTACTAAATGAAATCAAGGCAATTTTATATAAAGTTTTTGAGTGGGGTAATTTAAATAAAGTTTTTTTAATTGGCGCTATTTAAGGGAAGCCTGATAACTAACTTCGCCTAAGAGAATGAAATCGAATGATTAGGCGGAATTTAAAAGTGAATCTGTAAATCGTTCTAATCAAGTCTATTTTTTATTACCGCATAATGTTAAACAAATTCTATAGTGTTACTATAGTTTACTATAGTGTACTTATTCCAAGTGATGATTTATTGCAATGAGGAAACAGGATTTTGATATTAAGCGTTTTTCACGGAAATAACTTTCTATGTTATCTTTTTTGTGGCATTTTTTTTTTTGAAGACGTGCACTTTTTAATAACAGCAAGTGTACATACTTTGTTTGACCTATTATGGGGGATTCCGTTTCAATGTCACCAGGCTTTATGAACTGGATGTGGTGAGTTCACTAAGTCGGTTTCCTTTTTTAAGCTGACAGTTATACGTAACTTTGGCAAATCGTTTTTGTGAACAAATAAAAGATCGAACAATAGAAAGCTCATTCAACGACATTTAACCTCATATGATGCTTTTTTACTGTGTCTTTGCTTTGCAGGTGAATGTGACTTACTAACAATAAGCACGTACAGACTTCATGTACCATTGTCGTTTCCGGTCTAGCAAATCGCGACACCTACACAGACACTTGTGAAAAAGTTTACAGTGAATGTATAATAGAAATTTTTGTTTGCTTGTCTACGCCGTTATACATAAGTAGTTTATTTAACTTTAAGAAATACCAAGAATAATGACGTTGGTCAATGAAAAGATCGTAAATGAAGGTCATTAACATTAAATCTCTTTACATGCACATGCACTATTAAGCGTGACTTGAATTCCTTAAAAAGCATGTACTCGTCACTAAGCTAACGGAACGTAGGTTAATGCAAATAAAACAAACTCTGCTTCCAATTGTTTCCTCATGGACTTAATGGAGTTCTTAAGAAGCGACATAATTGTTTTTTTAGCTGGAGATGCCATCTGAGTTATGGATCGCTCCTCTCAATCAAAGTGATGAAGTGGTTTATTGAAATAATTTATGTTACGCGCAGAAGCAACGTTTCCTTTGAATTAATTTATTCCGTTTTGACCAGCATTCAACTCGAAACTATTCAAAGAGGCATTCGGTTATAGTTGAAATTAATACGTGCTTGTTGTACTAAATGCTGAAATACGAGTGCGCTCGACAGGTCTCCTGTAAATACCTTAATCGCTTTAGCTTTGCGTAAACCCCCTTAAGTGCTTACACAATATTACATCATGTACTTATTAATTGAGTTTAATTAATGTGGGCGAAAATTATAGGTCAATGACAGAGGCATTGGATATTAACGTTTCATGCCAAAGCAGAGCGATGTATTATACATACTTAAGGCGATACTTTTCATATGCAAGTTTGCAGGTGGGACCAGTGATTGAATGAAAGCGGTTGTTATTTTCTAGCCTAAGTGGAGCGCCTTTAAATGGCTTACATGATTATTGAAAATATTAATATTTTCCGTATTTCTCTTAACTTTTTAGAAAGCAATTTTCTATATTCAATATAAATATTTTTAAAAAAGATGAATACTGAGGAATATGAGAAAGTGCGGCACATCTATTCTGTCCATTTTATCTGTCCACACTCGAATTTGCAATGAATTGAAAGGTTAATACTTATTTTACTCATTCGGAACACATTAAAGTTTCTAAAAGGTGGAAAACTAATAAAAGTTGTTAGAATATGAAATTTACTTTTTTTTATTATTGTATTCATGTTGTACTGTATTTGTTTGCTTCAGAATGTTTCTCCTTATTGCGGCGTTTTATATTATGACATGGGGTCGGGGTGCAAAGTCTTGTTTTTTTTTTTGTAAAATTTACGGAATTTAATATTATTCAATTGTCATGAAGAAGATGGCGCGTGATTATAGAATCACGTAGTCGTAGTACTGCAATTTTTCATAATCTACAAGTTTAGGGAAAAACTACGGAATATTTGAAACAGTTTCTATTGTTGTGATTTATTTATATTATATAACTAGTCTACGTACGTCTACATTGCCTGTTAATAATGTCCCATGAGAGTTATTTAAATATTTGAAACCAGTTAGCAAGACCGAAGGATCAAATTGAGTTAAACAACCGTTTCGGTTCCTGTTGGTATACTCATATTAGGGGTTTTCCAGTGCTTTCTGTTCCAAATTCTGCATACACAGAGATAATGGATCAATGCTTACTTATCTCTGCACGCACACCAATTCGTTTGATAGAAAACCAACAACCTATCCACAATAATTTCTTGTGTTAAAATGGGCGGGGTAGGAAAATTTTTACTCTCTCAAGAGAGCGCTCATTTGACGTAAAACCCATTTTTTCGGTATATGGGAACGGGCATTGTATTGGCTTGTGTTATTTTGTACTGTTTTGTGTTGTTTGTTTCGGGTACGGAAACACACCTATTGATATATGGACTCGGGTCGGAAATACAGTTATGTTGTCCATTCGACAGTGGATACTGGACTTTGCTCAATCGATTACAAAAATCCGTTCTGGAAGGACGTGTATCGACTTTAGTGCGGGGTTGCCTAAGTAACCACATACATAAATAAACAAATATATCAAAGAACAACGAAATTGCAATGTACAGCGGAAATGGGAATGCTTTTGCAAGTCTTGCTTCGTCCAATGCCGAAGACCAAACCGCCGAAGAAAAGGAGTTGGCGGACAAAATAAAAGAAAAGGAAGAACTGGAGGCGTTTATTAAAGCCCTTCAACTTAAACTGGAGGCCAGGAACAAGCATGCCAATGAAAAGCCACAACAAAATCTGCAACAATCCAAGCAGCAAGAACCACAGAACCATCACCAACAACATCTGCAGCAACAGCAACATCAACAACAATAACAAGAAAAACAACAACAAGAAAGGCAACAACAGGAAAAGCAACAACAAGAAAATCAACAACAACAACATAAGCAGGTGCAACATCAGAAGCAAAACGAACAAAAACAACAGAAGCAAGAAAACCAAAAACCAAATAATAAAAAAAGAATGCCGCCGATCAACGTAAGCGGAATGGACGCCTCAGATACAATAAAGATATGTAAATCGTGGGGGACGAATTTATTAAAAAAATAAAGGTTTTCAAAAACAAACGGTTCACTGTTTATCAGTGAACAGTTATAAAAAAGTTAAGGAACAAATGACCACAGCTGGGGTGGAGCTTTTTACTTTCACACCAAAAGCGAAAAAGTGCAGACTGTTATGCTAAGGAGGCTGGATGTTTCAGCTGATCCGAAGGATATATTAGAGTCTCTTCAAAGGTTGAAGATTGAGGAAGTGGAGTTCGTTGCGGTAAGCCGCTTCTCCACTGTCCGATCTAGGATGCCGCCTGAGCGTCTGCTTCCACTCTTCCTCGTACAAGTTACACCAGGAAGCAGAATGGAAAGTTTGAGAAAGATTGAGATCCTGAACTCCCAAATGATTTCCTGGGAAAGACTGAGAAGTGCAAGACGGATGCTTCTCTGCGCAAGGTGACAAGTTTTTTGACACGCGGCAGGAAACTGCAATAGGTAGCCTAGATGCAGCAAATACGAAGAGATGCATCTATCGGCGCCCTTTCCGTTGGGAGAGGGGGAAGTGGAGGATTACACACGCTGGAAGTGCGTGCATTTTGGAGAAAAGGGACATCTCTCCATCTATCGGGGCTGTCCAAAAGTGAAAGAACTCTACAAAAAGGATATGCTAAGGAAAGTAAAAGTGGCGGATTCAAGGCCAATGGCAAGAACTCCAGCCACACCTGTTATGCTGGTCATCTCCTACACCCAGATGGCGTCAGGTGGGCGACTGGCACAACAGACATTGCCGGTAGCAACGCCTTCACCGGTATGGGCCCCAAATATGAGAATTCAAGAATTGTTCAATCTTGTGTCGACAATGATGGCCGAGATTGAGCGATTTGAAGAGCGTTTGGTGCGAATGGAGCGAGTCCTTTCGTCGAGACCCGCTGGGTCAGGTGCGTATCCATATAAATGGATACACCAGCTGCTGGAGACCTCTCGATCCTGGCGGTGAATGAGAATTCACTCGTCAGGATCGAGCGAAGTTTGACTTTGCTTCACCTTTTCGAGTCTCATAAGCCTGATGTGTTGATGGTTAGCGAAACCAAGCTAAACCGGAAGCACGTACTCAGGTACAAAGACTATACAGTCATTCGAAGAGCCCACGCCACACAGGCGGGCGGGGTCGCTCTATTCATTAAAAAAGGCTTACGCTATAAAATCGTGTATTGCGGTGAAATGCGAACCTTCGGTGTGCTAGAGACTTCGATTGCGTGCATTTCCCTCCTAGGTGGAAGGAAACTGTACGTAGTCGTGGTCTATGCATAAGATGCACATCATTCCGCCAATTTTATCTCAGAGCTCGAGACACTCTTTCGGAAGCTTCGGCTTTGCTCGGAGGAGAACTATTTTGTCATCGCCGGAGATTGAACGCGAGGCACGAGGAATTCGGCAATTCTATTCCAAATCCGAGGGGAAATTCACTCTTTGAGTGGATGGCGCGGCACCTTATTGAGTTCAAGCTGAATTTGCTTGCAACCGATAGACCGTCCTTTCCCAGAAGTGGGTCTTATTTAGATCTAATGCTAATAGACAGACGACTGACGTTGACGTAGACACTCGCACTAGGAATTGTCTGACAACGGAGGAGTACGACAGTGATCACTGTGGTCTTGCCGCGGTTATTCAGTTCCCGAACGAGCTGGTGGAGCTTGAAGAGTTCGCGGAGACGCATCCTTTCGATTATCGAAGGCCGCGTTTCTCTAGGGTCCCATTCAGAGAAATATGTTCGAGCGAGATGACGCCACCTTTGAACAGAAACCTGACGAACAAGGAGGTTGACAGGTGCCTCATACAAGTAGACGACGTGATTAAACGAATCATGCACAGGACGCTTCCTAAGGTATCACCTACGACAGATGTCGACATTTATAGAAACGATACCATCGACGCACTGCACGTGCAAAAAAGCAGACTGCTGTCGAGACTAAAGACTCTGTACAGACGCTTTACCGACCCAGACGACCCGGAAATACGGTCGCTCAAGTCGCAGCTGAAAAATATCCAGAAGTTGATTCGGATGAACTACCGAATTGCTGTCAATTCGTATTGGGGAGATAGGATTCGGGCCGTGCTTTCTAACGGTCCGGGTATGTTTCCCCACATCAACCGAATCTTCCGACTTCGAGGCTGTTCGACTTGACAGGACAACCGACAATGAGAATATACTATATCGGTTGGCATAGATCCGGATGAGGCCGTGCTCGACAATGAGTTCTTCATTGTTGAGGATGTCCAAGAGAAGGTAGAGGCAATAGGAGCTATTTTTAGGAAGTGTATAAGGTCAACGAGTCTCGTAGGTCGAACCACGACCTGGAGAACAGAGCCCTGCTGAGCCACGTCTATCTTCGAAATGAGATACAGCAGTGGCGTCCTGAGAATCCTGGCATTACCAGATTCGATGACGAAAATCAGGCAACCAATGCCGTCGGCCAAGACGGCTCCAATGCGATCCTCATTTCGAAGGAGGAACTCAAACACATCTCTAACGGGTTTGAAGAACAAAAAGTCGACTGGTATAGACGGGATACCGAATATAGTGCTGCGCCATCTCCCTGACGAGGCGGTGGAGATTTACACAATCCTGTTCAACAATGCATTGAGTAAGGCACATTACCCAGTGCATTGCAAAACGGTGGTAGTGCAACCCATTCCCAAAAGGGACCAAGATTCCTCGTTTCCGAAAAATCTTCGGTCGATAAATCTCCTCCCTTGCAAAAGCAAGGTTTTCGAGAAGATTGTCAATAGAGTCCTGATCCAGTGGACTGAGGATAACAAAATTATACCGACAACCAGTTTGGATTTAGTGCGAGGCATGATACCGTACATGCCGCGTTAAAACTGGTTTCGGACATTCAGTGGAACAACCACAAAACCCAGTGCACCGGGGCCTGTCTCATTGACTTGGAAAAAGCTTTCGAAACCGTATGGTTAGAAGGTCTCTTCTTTAAGTTGACGAGGATGGGTTTAAGCAAACCGCTGCTTTACACGATCTTCAACATGGTAACAGGTAGGAGTTTTGTTTCAAAAGTGGCAACAAAGTTTCCACCAACGTTTTCCAAATAAAAAATGGGCTCCAACAGGGTGCAGTAAACTCACCAATCCTTTTCGCTATTTTCATCAGCGAACTGATTGGCTCCATGCGCAACTTAATCGCCCTCGCCGACGATTGGGTTGCATACCGGACGGCACTAAAGATAGAGGTCATAAACGTGCTCCTGCAGCGTGACTTCGAAGAAATCCAGCGATTTTGCGACGACTGGAAGTTGAAAATCAAAAGAAGTGTGAAACTATCCTATTCCGAACTCCGTTATACAGGGCCTCAAGGGATACGAAGAAGAATTGGCGCAAGGTCGGCATATTGGACCCACAGGGTTAGGCACTAGCAGTGAAGAGTGTAGTGAGATATCTTGGCATTATGTTGGACCAGTCTCTGACGAAAGCTAAGAAAGGCTTCGTTATGGCAAGTGGGTTGTTCTACAGCAGCCAACTTGGCTCCAAAATAAAGCGAATCTGCTACACGGCCCTTATCCGGCCAATCATGGTGTATGGCTGCCCGGTGCGGTTCAATGTGAGTGCTTCCCAAATGGAAAAGATGAGGGTCTTGTTCTTAGTTTAGCTTAGAGAGCCCACATTGGGCCAGTAAATCGTTTTTAGAAAATAAGTCGTGCGTAGGTTAAGCATTTTCTTCCTAGTTTTAAGATAGCATTACTAAAACAAAAATAAAATGCATTTTTAAACTAAACTAAAACTAAACTGGACTTTGCTATTGTTCTTCTTGGTTTTTGTGTTTGAGGCATGTACTTATATGACTTGTTCTCACCTGTTAATGAGTTTATTTATTTTTAATCTTTTCACATGATTGGTGTTTAAATTTCAGAGTTTTATTTTCTTCGTATCAGGTCCAAACTATTTTTAAAAATTAAATGAAGGAAAATTAAGAAAACAAAACAGTGTAGACTAATATTGTTATAAACCTTTTATGAAAATCGGCTTCGCACAGAACTAGTGTAATCTGAGTTGCTATGCCTACATTGTGGTAGTTGCTTTTTTCTTTTACATACGTCATACATTTGTTTAAGTCCTATTGTTCTAACGTGCAGCAAAAGGAGTTACGGATCAATTCCTACGCGACTATTTTCTTCTGATTCCTATATCACTTTTAAACAGTTTTTTCTCTCAGTTGATTGAATATTTTGTGACAAATCCAGAAAGCCTTGGAGCTGAATGTCAGTATGTAATTTAAATTCCCACTTGGATATCCCAGAGAATTGCCTGGGAATCTTCATCTTACGGATCGTTAGAATTCCAATTTAGTGAAGTTATTTATTGAAATACGTCAGACTTTGTAAGCATAATCAGACATTTACAGGATGGAGATAGGTTAATATATAATTTTTTTAGCATAAACGACCCATGGTTATTATCTTTAGGTTAATTTGAGAAAACCCTTAACTTACAACATTTGTATAGAAATAAAAATATATATTCCTTTTGCGAAAATAACAAATGTTATCATCAATTACTAACAATTTAATAACGAATGTCTTTCTAAGCAAGAAAAAGTGGCCGGATTTGTTGCTTACAAATTAGGATATTACCTCTGTGATACTCTCGATTCTGTTAAAGACAATACTTACAATAAGCAAGGTCCAAGAGTTACACTTTGCTTGTACAAACATATACACATTGCCTGAAAGCATACACGTGAAAGAGAATTGGTCACACCATGTGACCTCTTTGGCTTTCACCCAAATTTATATCAAAAATGTGCACAGGAGCTTCATTCAAATCGATTTCTGAGCTGTGCATGCCGTAATTACAATGCGACATCGTCCGGTGTCCAAAACGACATGTCAGTGCCGAAGGTGAGCCGTACTCAAGCGCACGTCTATCTGTTCAGTGGTGACTGGCTGGTTAATTATAAGTCTTGCAAAAGTGGTCTTATGGCAATGGAATCGGAGACCAATGCTATCATATCCAGCCCAATGGCGTTCATTTGCAGTGCTTCTCTACAATCTGACGTAAGTGAGTTCAACGGCTCCATATTGTAGAGGAGTTGGCAATGTTTGGGCGCTACATTTAATTGATCCTCTCCGCTATTATGTTTGTGAATCATTGTGAAATGCTGGTAATGATATTATTATCACTCAACTTTCAATAACTCACTAATACGAAAATCGGATTTTATTGCCATCGAGTTTGAGATTTGAAAGAAGGCCATTTTCGAGTATAAGGCTTACGAGAAATTACGAATTAGTTGTGTCTGTCTTCTTGTCAATTATGCATTGGATGAATTGTTTTTCATTCCAGGGTTAAGATCATAAGTATACACATCGGTTTCCTTGTGATTATGCTAATGTGACTAAGTTGTATCGCACCTAATCTTCAAGTTGGTCCCACACCTTTGATTTGTCACTGAATGCATTACAGCATACTGTTGAAGCCATACGGTGTGGACTACTCGTTCGAATGCAGTTGCGTCATTTGGGGATAATTATTTCTATTGTGCGCAAACCTCTCACCCTACGTTCAGTAAGTTATGTGTAACATACTGACAGGTTCTATTTCCAGGTGAGTTTTTTGTTTTTATATCATTCAATTATGTGATTAACTGACGTTGGGTACATCCCTAAAGTAAACCCCTGTTGTTGCGTTCCTTAATTATAGTAGTCGTAAAGGATTATGTTTTGGAATTGGATTAACTTATTTTGGCTGCGTGGCTTAGTGTTAGATTGCGACACTCAGTCATATATATATGCATATATTATATGGTTACTCTCGTATACCATATTTCTTTCTAACTCTAGCAATGACCTTTTGTCATCTTTCAGGCAGTAATATTATTTCACGTTCATAAAACTTCTGCTTTTATCAGCAAAAAATTAAAACAGGTACGATTTAATACATCATTATGATTGAAATTTTTACCGTTCAAGAAGTTTTGCAAAGATCGAAATAAAAAGCAAATCATACGGTACAAAGATGGGTGTGTCCTTGCATTGTCATGATTGAATTCGGGTGGGTTTTCTTCAACCGCTTTGCTGTTAGTAGGTTGGGCAACCCTAGTGTTGTAATGTGGTAATCAGCTCTATCGTAAGGTTTAACATTTTTGAGGTTACACGTACTCAGAACGTTTGGATATACGAGCGCTATTTGTGTTGTTTACATTAACTTAAAATATTAATCTCGCAAAAAAAATGGAATTAAATCGTGAAAATTTTCGTGCGATTATTTTTTAAAACTTTCGACGTGGATTAACTCAACAACAGTGCATCGATGAACTTAATTCAATTTTGGTAATGAAGTTCCATAAAGGACCAGTGAGGAGTAGGACCAGTGTTTATCGATGGTATGGTGAATTCTAGGGAGGTCGTAGTTCACTCCAAGACGAATTTCGTGAATGTCGTCCAAAATCAGTTGTTGTTCCGAAAACCATTGGTGCTGTGCGTCAACTGATATTGCAAGATCGTCATCTGACCTATCGTGAGACTAAGATAACCTTAGGCATTAGTGGGACCAGCATATATTCAATAGAACATGAACATTTGACCGTCAAAAAAATTTGTTTGCGTTGGATTCCACACAATTTGTCAATCAGGTGATGAATCGTGGATTTACGTGTATGATCCCGAAAGTAAATAGCAGTCGACTGTATGGGTGTTTCAAATTGAGCTAAATCCAACAAAAGTTGTCCGCGCACGAAGCGCTTTCGAGCAAATGGTCGCCTGTTTTTCGGTAAACCTAAACATGTCGCAACCGTACCCCTAGAACAAGGCAGAACAGTCAATTTGTTTGCCAGTTGTCTTCCAAAAAATCAGGAAAATCAACCGCCGAAGATGGATCACTCTTCCCCACGACAATGCGAGCTCTCACACATCGGCTTAAACAACTGCATTTTTGAGCACTCAAAACATCGATTTGATGAGTCATCTGCCATATAATCCTGACTTGGAGATAGCTCAATCAGCGTGGCAAAAGTGATTCGACAATTGGTTCAAAGTATATAGATCTTAATGGGGAATATTTTGAAAAACAATAAAGTTGTTTTCGATGATTAATATTTGTTTTTTTTGTTCTCTAATCCCGAAATATAAAAGGCAACCCTCGTATACATTTGAATTGATCGTTCGGTTGGTTGGTAAAAGTTCAAAGTAGGCAATTCCTTTGTAATCCCACCAAACTGATAACATAACTTTCTTTTGATGAATGTCAGTTTTCGATTTTGAGCTGGTTCATCTGGCTTACTTCACGATCTTTGTTGTAAATAACCCATTTTTCATCACCAGTTATCAATCGTTCTAAAAATGAATCATTTTAACTACGTTTCTTTAACAAATCGCAAATGATTTTCTTTCAGTTCTTGGGGAGTTTTCGACTTTTCGTACATAGCATGTTTTAAGCGATTTTCAATGCATGTACATAGGTGATACATAAACCTTTTTTACAATCTCATGTGTTGTACTATGATGATCCAAATGGATTATTGCTTTGATTTGGTCGTCATCAGCTTCAGCTGGACGACAAGAGCATTTTTGTCATTGAGTGAAAAATCACCAGAGAGAAATTTGGCAAACCAATTTTGGCACTGCCGTTCTTTTAAAGCTTCGTCACCATAAACAGCACACAACTTTTTGTAACCTTGGGATGCGCTTTTTTCTTTCCGGAAAAAAAAATATGACAAAACTGTTCATTATGATTTTACAATTTTCAACAGACGCCAATTTTAAGTGTGCGTTGTTATTAAATAATTGAAAATGTAATCTTTGTGAATAAAGAAAAGAACGAAAATTGGTCAAAACAGTTGTTTGAAGAATGAAGAAAAACAAAAGTACATATAGTCTGCGAAAAATTTTTAAGAACTAAGCTGGAAGGTTGAAACATTACAGTAATTGTAAAGTCAAAGTTTATTCAATAAAGCCTTGTGCGCTCTTTTTCAGGTTTCAAATTATATAATCGAATAATAATAATTGTTGGCGCTACAGTCCAGAGGGGGACCAGGGCCTAGCTTGCTCATCAACTACTCGTGTTGTGCGCGCTACTGTTCTCTCACGAGTAGAAGGGACCTACAGTTTTTTGCCGACTCCGAACGGCGAAATTTGAGAAGCTTTCTTAGACAGTTATTACTCTTTGAGTGTTGTCAGCAGCTCGAAAGAGGTGGTGCCGTGAAATATTAGAAAAATTGGTGTTGAGCTGGGAATCGAACCTAGACCCTTCGGCGTGTGAGCGTCGCACTCTACCCACTACGCCACGGCGGCCACCGAAATAAACGCTAAAAATGATTGATGTCGATTTCCAAGCGTCTTACATACATCCGAGAAATATATAATATCTAATTTCTATGAAAATGTTAAACAAAAATAACGTATATTCACAATATATGAAAATATTCATAGTTAATTTTTATATTAATCAAGTTGAGAAGTGTTTAAGAGCAATAAATGGTAAAATAGCCGAAAATTTATTATGACCCGTTACTAGCCAGAAAAGGATATATTTCGTAATTCTTTAAAAACTGTCAGTAATTTTTGAAAATATGGGTCTTGGAAAATTGTGATACGAGTAAAGAGAACATGCGCTTATTTTAGACTGTTTAAAAAAATAAAGCACAGGGTAATGATTTTCGGAGGTTTCAAAATAAATTATAAACTAAATCATAATTTTAAAACGTATACGATTGCTGAAGAAACTTTTTGACACAATAACTTTAAGCTATAGAAAGCCGCAGTAAGACTCCAATGACATATCTAATACGTGAATTGGTGAAGATGTTCAACTAGACCAGTTGCTTTAAACAATCCCAGTTTATGCGTTTCAGTAATTTTATTTACTTCAATTTCAACATCTTTTATCGTCAATGACTGAATTCAAGACGGCCGCCGTGGCGTAGTGGGTAGAGTGCCACGCTCACATGCCGAAGGGTCTAGGTTCGATTTCCAGCTCTACACTAATTTTACGAATTTTTCACAGCACCACCTCTTTTAAGCTGCTGACAACACTCAAAGAGTAATAACTGTCTAAGAAAGCTTCTCAAATTTCGCCGTTCGGAGTCGGCAAGAACTGTAGGTCCCTTCTACTCGTGAGAGAACAGTAGCGCGCACAACACGAGTAGTTGATGAGCAAGCTAGGCCCTGGTCCCCCTGTGGACTGTCGCGCCAACAATTATTATTAACTGAAATCAAGAGAAGATTTTTAGTTTTTTATCATATTTATGTTCAAAATTATTCAACTGGTCTGATTTGACATCTGAAAGATGAAGTGAATTTATACATATGAATAAGATATATATATTTCTTAATTTATAAAAATGAGCACCCATATCACCCCTTTCTTTAAATATTATAGTTTTATGAATGTACATGACGAGTTTCAATTAAAATTTAATTTCGAAAACATGTTATTGTTATTATTGTAAAAATTTATAATTCATTGACGTGAAGGTCCTTTCGCATGTAAAAAAGGCAATAAAAGGCAATAAATTCTAACTGTAGATGACCTATTAAATACAAAAATAACCGTGATAATATTTTTTAGTTCTTAAAACTGGCAATGCGTGTTATACAGTTGATTGCCAATGTAAAATGTTCACTATGGATGGAAAACGGCCTTCTTTGAAATAACTAACTTTATAGGTATAATGCATGAGTGGTAAGTAGTAATTAAAACATCAATTATAACGCACAATTTGACATTGCTTTTATGTAAGGTAATAAAGAGCTTCTTCTCCCCCTTATTGTCTTCTAATTTATTTTCATGGAATCATTAATGAAAAAAGATACAAAATTTTAAGCGGATCAAATTCTTGTAAGAGCAATGGTCAAGAAACTGAGTAACATGCACATATCTAAGTTATTGTTGCTTAGTCACATGCCAAATACTCCTTTTTTAATCACCATCGGACACCAAAACGTAATAGTGTTTAAACAAACTTTACTCCGCGTTAATTAACGGTTAAATAAAAATTTAATAGCCAGGTTTAAAGATAATTCAAACAAAAGTGAAACAGAGCAAGCAATAAGGCAGTCACGCGATCGTAACGAAATATCGCATTTGTGCATACAAAACAAAAAAGCGCGGCGCCGCTAGTTGACATTGAACTTGATTTGATTTTCGATTCTCCTTCAAAATGACACTTTACTGACAGGTAACCCAGCTCCAGTTGCCAGTGGGCCAGAATTTTTCTTTGGCTTGAAGTTCCATTGACCGTTACGCATGCAAAGCAATTGTAGGCTTGCCAAGTGTCTGCCTGCACGTGGGACATTGTGAGGATTTACAAACAAAGACGTATTGTCAAATCGTAGAAGCGGTGGCTTGCATACTAATTTTAGGATGCCACATCGTTATTATAAGTTCGGGGTATAAAAACCAAAAAATGCGTTTTGACTTGAAGTAGTTCGGTATACGCAGCCGTTTGAATTAGTCGCCATGTTAGGAAAAGTGGGTTACGTTCCGCTAAAATTGGATATAATTTCGATTTCTAAACACATATTATAAGAAAAATTTTCTTTTTAGATAATACTGCTTGGGACATTGTTGTCCGTGTCCGTAGCTGAGCTGCCTACAGGTGGTTATGCACCATCTGGATGGAAGCCACAAGGAGCACCCTTCCGTTTGCCTGATAGCTATCTTGTTCCACAAGAATTAAAAGATCCTGGTGTTGAATTAGAAATCACCAAGCAACGTGTGGATTATGCTGGACAGTTTACTGACACAAATACGCTTCGTTTGCCGCTTAATACCGCTTACTTGCCTCCAAATGGAGATCTCACTGGTGTAGATTTCCTTCGAGTACAATCGTTGCCAAATCGTCCTTATGCACAGTTTAAGGTTGTTAGAGGCTCACAGATCTCTCCCCAAAAGCTATTGCATTTTCGTCGCCCACAACAAGTGTACAGATTTAGACAATTCCAAAGACAAAAGCTCCAGCCCATTAATGTCCCCTCCGAAGAATATGGAGCGCCCACTGAACCAGTCACTCAGTATGGAGCACCAGCTGCAGGATATCCAGATCCAAGAATTCCTGTTGAAAAGGATATCGATGGTGAAGCGGAGAACTTTTCTGATGGAACCATCACTAAGGGAGAATACTTTATTCTCACGCCAGAGAAAACTTTGCAAAAGGTCACCTATAAAACATCGCAGAGCGAGGAAGAGGCTAAAACAAATGGATTCACAGCCGAACTTAAGTACACCCCCGTAGACAAAGTTGACGGTCCACTATACAAATATAGTGAAAAGGGACAATTGGTAAGAATTAACAAAAAGTAATCAAAACTGATTAACGTGAGCAGTACTGACTTGTTATTTAGTTTGTAAATCATTTTAAAATTGTTGTCTCAAGTGGATGTTTTTACGTTTTTGTCTATTGGCTAAATATAAGTTTCATTTAAAGCAAAATTCAATTAGTTGTGTTTTATGTTGTTACAAGAATTTCATAAATTGTCTTAGGGCTGACACAATTATTTTTAATCAGGTTCTTAGCTGAAAGTAAATAAATATGAAAGGAAGTAATTTATAATAATAATATTAACACGTTTTGTTTAACATTAATTTAGTCCAGTCCTGCCTGATTGTGCAAAGTTTTCCAGTCTAGGTGTCTACGGTACAAATATTATACAAATTCCTAAGGTTCTTTGTCCGCCAACTATTGAACGCCTTACAAAGAAATCACCTTTTTAGGTTTCATTTTCTAAAACAAATTTCACGGCACCACCTCTTTCGAGCTGCTGACAACACTCAAAGAGTAATAACTGTCTAAGAAAGCTTCTCAAATTTCGCCGTTCGGAGTCGGCAAAAAACTGTAGGTCCCTTCTACTCGTGAGAGAACAGTAGCGCGCACAACACGAGTAGTTGATGAGCAAGCTAGGCCCTGGTCCCCCTCTGGACTGTAGCGCCAACAATTATTATTATTATTCCTAAAACAAAACCGGTGTAATACAAATGTATTTGTAACATGATTGTTACATTACTTTCGTTACAATCTATGGTATAACCGTATTTTTTTACATTTAATTATATATATATCCAATCTGGTAATACTTGTCTCTGACGATCAGCTGAATGAATTTCCTATATATATAATTACTTGTATCCGAATATATATTTCTTTCTTGCTTTAACATAAGCTAATTTTTTTTTATAAAAGAATGCAAATGAAATTAGTGATTCTCTGCTTTCACGGAGTTAAGTTAAATTTTTTATGTGCGTAGGCCTGTCCTTGCTGATGATAACTGAGCCTTCGAAAGTACTCTAAGCTAACTTAGTAATATTTTATATGTTGGTAACCGAACTTAAGACTAAAATTTAATTCTTAGCACTAACTTAAGTGAATTCTACTCTACTTAAGTATCAACAGCAATTTTAAACCATATCCATATCATTTTACCGATAGGTGTACCTTATTTTTGCTTTTTTATTTTTCTTTTGTTTTTTCATATTAAGCTGTTTATTGTACATTTCGGTAGGATAATAAGCCCAAAGACCAGATCACAGAATGAAGCC
The DNA here is from genome assembly GCA_955652365.1 of Eristalinus aeneus. Taxonomy (NCBI): domain Eukaryota; kingdom Metazoa; phylum Arthropoda; class Insecta; order Diptera; family Syrphidae; genus Eristalinus; species Eristalinus aeneus. The sequence continues at coordinate 69,527,676 of OY019131.1, forward strand.
CCGGCTCTACAGAGCCACGTTAGGGTATAGTTTGTTGTCCTGAGGTTCTATTTTTCGATTTCAACGACGGCAGGTCCGAAAGCACTGCTTTTCAAATACCCTTATCTTTTCCATATGGGAAGGAGTATATTTTAGTCACACATGACATCTATATACCACTTAAATCAACTTCAGTCTTTTGTGAAATTGAGAGTGAAGTGAGATTGCAGTAAAACAGCTATCTAGCTTTCTAAACCTTAGTGACGGCTGTGTTTATATATAGTCCAACCAGATGATTAGATATCTTATAACACTTTTCACGGTTAATGGACGTCTCAGTGAGTCAACTATGCAGAAATGATGCCTGAACATTTTCGTGTTCTTTGAGGATTGGGGTTTTGAAAAGATAATTGATTTTCATTTTCATTGATTCAAGCCGTTAAAGTCGTATTACGAAAAAGACATTAATAAACTATATTTTCAGATCTGTAAGCGATTAGATCGTCGCACATATTTATACTAGGCATAGTAGCTATCGCCTTGTTGCACCATATCTTTTATATGGAAGACTGTAACAGAAATGTCATCGACATTTTTCACAAGGAACATCCTACCAATTACCATGCCATATATTATGTTTAGTAAATTTTTATGTGAGGTTTCCGAAAATAGAAGTGGTTAAGCAAAGCTTTCCCTTGAAGGTCGTAATATGGATTGCCAGTCTGTGTACAGCACAGTTGAAAAAAATTTCCGACATTGATGGGATTATATGTCTAAGGACTAAAATAGTCCCTAGACTTATATTTTTAAGCCCCAAAAATATAATTCTACAAATTTTGAAGTTTTCCGCAGAAAGAAAATGCGTGTGTTTTTAGTTTTCTTTGAAATAGAATAAAAATTAAATTAATAGGAGCAATGTTCGTTAACTTACTGCAAAACTCTTTGATGTGTACGTTAACCATTATAGTTTTAAACGATTTGTTTTGAAGCTAAGTTAAACATAGGAGGGCAAACATATTATTTTAACGGATTTGAACTTATCACGTGTCCATATGTTTCGGAAGCAACATCTCCGTCTTCGTCTCCATTAAGTAACGTAGATAGCCAGCTGCTTATTAATTCATTCACCATTCTTCATATATGGATTCTTTCCCAATAAAACATTCGAAGTAGTATCATATTATTAAATAAAAGTCTGATGAATTGAAATTCGGGCAGCAGCCGAGCCTACCAACCGAGCTTTATTTGTATCCCAAACAAGTTTTGCTTTGTGTGTTCATTGACATTGACCACAATTGCATTACCGTGTCTTGTTTCCCATCTGCTCCTTTTTCAATAACTCAAATTGATCATTTGTTGTTAATAATGATGTGTATCAAGGTTATAGAAGTTCATGATACACTGCATCACACACACAGCATTGCCTTCTTGCTGTGTTTAATTTGTTTTTTTTTATTGAAGTAAAAAGCGGTTGTTCCGGGTTAAGCCTTAAAATTTTCCTTTTATTAATGTGAAAATAAATGGATGTTTCATCGCCAATTCCATTTCGATGCAAAACGATTTGGATGCTGCTTTTGAAGAAACATTTTACAAGTGTTTTTTATTTTATTTTAAATCTGTGTTGTGTGTTGTGCCACTTATTTTCCATTTCTTTCTCTTCTTAAATATAATAAAATAAAATACCTTACATTTCTCCCATTTGGTTTTGACACAAAGTGTTGTTTTGTTGTTTTCTTGTTTTTCGACGTTTATTATTTCACACATGAAAATCGAAAATTCTAAATAGAAATCATCTTTTCATGTTGCCCCTTTGTACCACTTTTTAATTGAAAACAAAAAAATACTGCAATTCATCGTTTTGAACATAGCGTTGTTTGTATAAATTGTTTGTTCAATAACTTTATGCATACCTAATATTTTGGACAGACGTATAATAAGAACAAAAACATAGCCCGTTCGCAATAATGTATTGAGATTTTTATATCTAGACGCCCACTTCATTCTATTACACCTGGTTAAAAAACAAACTGCTGTGGGAATTGTGTGCAATAATTACACGCAATTATAGTTCTGACACTAGGTTTTTTTATGGCACCACCACTTTCGAATTGCTAAAAGCAATGAAAAGTCATTTATCACTTATATGTAGGTCTCTTCTACTCGGGAGAGAAATTCGAAATCGACCGTGACGTTTTATGTGAAATATATTAAGTAACAACCATAGGGATAAACAATAACAGTACAATACACGCATGTATATATATAAATGTAGAACAACTATCCATATATATATATATATATATATATATATATATATATATATATTAAATATGCAAGACATATGATGGTATAGTACAGACATATTTTATTTGCGCGTATATCCGATTTAATGCTAACAGCACTTTTTCAATTTTGCAAATTAAAATGTGCATACTGTTTACATTACATTGGTATAATTCCGTTTTTTCTTTTATATAAACAATCAACAATTCAAACTGTTTTATGTAAGCCTCACACATGTGACTTATCTTTTATCAAACCTTTCTCCATTGACGACTCCTAGTCTGCAAACATTTCCCAATCTTTACCAGTTTTTATACTTTCGGGTGATCTGTAAAAGTTGTGTGCTACTTAATTTATGCAAGACGGCTCGTTTAATCTCTTCCTCACATAAGGTGCTCTATATCAAATTAAAGAAATTATCAATGTAGCACAACTAAACGGCTTTCGTTTATACTCTATCAAATCAAAATCATACCGAAAAATGCTATAATTAATTTTATCCCAAAATTTTATTTACTCATCTATGAAAGTCGGCAACGGTCTTTCCGTATGTGGTATCATAATTTGAAATGCAGGAATTTATCAATCTGATATGCTGTTTTGAATCACTACCTTCAAAATTAGAAACCCAATTAGTGATTACGCTGTTGTTTTGATAGTCAAAACGTTAGAACCGAACGATGTAGATAAATACTATGCAAATAATTTAGACTATAAATAAAATTGAATCATTTGCTCGATTATAATTATATGGATATGGATTATCATTGGACTATATTGGACAATACAATGGAGCTAACTCTTAAATTTTGATCTGTCCTTTCCATTCGTCTGGATGACATACACTTCAAATTTTTTGAAGTTATGGAGTAATTTGTATGAAATTTCGCATATAGATTCATCATATATGAAAATAAAAGTATTGGTCCGTAATGTATGGTTGTTGAGAACAAATTTGTAAATTTCTTCGTAACCCAGGTGTGGTAAATCAATCGACTAAGATTTATTAAAAATAACTACAAATTCAGTAAATATTTCTTTGTAAATAACATTACGGAGCAGAATGACGTCATAATTGAGAATTTATTCTCCAAAAATCACCAAATATTACATAGCAAAATAATAGCACCATGTTCGACTTTGTCACTTTTATTATATATTATATATTAGATAATGAAAAATGCATCTTGTCATTGAAAAAGGTCCCGTTACCGGAAATGCAGCCGAATTTCTTCTTCTTGTTGTGGCGCTACAGTCCGGGGTGGACCAACATGCCTCTCCAGCCAGAACGATCTTTCGCTAGCTGTCTCCAGTTGTCATTCTGAGGGGCGTTTTCGAAGTGTACACATACACAGTCTCTTGCATTTTTTTTTTTGTTAATTCTATACATATTATTGTAATTCTTGTTAGCAAAGTAAAATGGGTCGTGGTGTGCATTGTATTCCCGAGAAACGTGCCTTAAAAAAAATTGCTTTCTAGAGCTAAAACTAACAAATTTATAAATTAAATTTGTAGGTGCTCAAACACAATGATCGCAAATGCTAAAAAATACGCTCAACAGGAAGAAAAAATAGGAAGAAAATCGAAACTAACCCCCGCTGAGAAACGACAAATAATAAGATTAGTCAAACGTAACCCGTTTATGAACACTAGGAAAATAAAAGTGGAGTTAAATTTGCCAGTGGAGACATAAACAATAAGAAGAAAGCTGGTAAAGAAGAATTTACCTATCAGGAGTCCCAGACCACTACTGTAAAAAATTAACCTATAAAAACGAAATAAATTTGCGAAATAACACCTGAACTGGGAACATTTGTCCCGTACTCCTGGGACGACGACATTTGTTCGCAGGCAAAAAATCTTTCAACCGGAGTGTACTATCAAGATTCTAAAGCACGGCGGAGCAACATTTAATGGATGGGGATGCTTCTCCTATTAAGGAACTGTCAGCATCATGAGAGAAACCATGCTACCTTACGCAGAGTGAAATATGCCGCTTAGATTTGTTCAACAGCAAGACAGTGGCCCCAAACATACGTGCGAACTGGCTAAAGAATTTTTCCGAAGCAATGGAGTTCAATTTATAGAGTGGCCGCCTCAATCTCCGGACCTGAATCCCATTGAAAACTTTTGGACAGATGTTTAGAAAGCTGTATATGAAGCAAAACCCAAAAATACAAAACAGCCATGGGATGTGATGACATCCCTGCTCAGCGATGTCAGGCCTTAATCGACTCCATGCCACTTTGTGACACTGTTCTTAAAAATAAAGGTTATACGACCAAATACTAGCTTTACTATTCCATTGGCTTTTACTTCATATTCATGAATTTTTGATCTTGGTGCTATTATTTTGCACACACCGAAATTCGGTGTTATTCCGGATAACGGGCCTTTTAAGAATTCAGAACGTTTACAGGTATTATTCGTGATGGAATAAGGATGTTGTGCCATAAATATGACGTGTTTACATGACGGTAGAAAGAAGTTATTAGCAAAATAGATACAAAATGGTGACAAGGTTGAACACGGTGCTATTATTTCGCACAGTGCTGTATAGGTAACTTTAAACATTTACGACGACAAATTCTAAAACAGATACTTTTAGAATTAAAAAATTTGAAAATCGAAGATACGGAACCTTAAATACTAGAGTTTAAAGTACAGATGGCTAAAACAGGTATTTAAGCATTACACTACGTCTGAAGGAATGGTGAACTGATGGCCATTCATTACAAATCTATATTGGGGATGATGCAGGAGAAATGCAACTGCCTAATTAAATTGAGCATTTCTTAATAAAATATAGAAACGCGACGTTGTATTCTACCGAGTCTATTGACTTTGCAATGTTAGTATTACCTATAATGTTTCGCTGTTGAATTCTATACAGTAGAAGACTTGGGAGAACTCAGCCAAATGGAGAGCGTTATACTTAGATTATACTAGATATTTTATATTGTAGCAAGATCAAAAAAGGTGGCAAATTTATTCCATCCTTTTAAAAACCCTGAACACTTCGCTCCGTTTCAAATATGTGATTGCTCAAACTCAGTCCTGAGTTGCTATACATACCGCGAATGGAAAGTTATATTATAGTTTAAACAATCCAGGACCCATTCATAGATAACCCCCAATTATTATGTGTGAGCTTAAGTGAGAGTGGTAGCCGTGGCGTAGTGGTTAGAGTGCGACGCTCACACGCCGAAGGGTCTAGGTTCGACTCTCAGCTCAACACCAATTTTTCTAATTTTTCGCGGCACCACCTCTTTCGAGCTGCTGACAACACTCAAAGAGTAATAACTGTCTAAGAAAGCTTCCCAAATCTGGCCGTTCGGAGTCGGCAAAAAACTGTAGGTCCCTTCTACTCGTGAGAGAACAATAGCGCGCACAACACGAGTAGTTGATGAGCAAGCTAGGCCCTGGTACCCCTTTGGACTGTAGCGCCAACAATTATTATTATTATTTAAGTGAGAGTAGACAGTACTGGATTTTAAAAGCAATAAATTCAAATTCCATTTAATTGATTAGATAAAATAGTTCAAGATCAGATTTTAATATGCTTAGACTATGCCCGAAGTGGAGTAGATCAGATTAGAAGGGACAGGCAGCAGATCAATAATGAAAAAAAGGAAGAGTGTCAAAGACAAAATGGAACTCTGGGTAACACCAGCTTTAATATGGTGAATATCAAATTTAACCCCGTCTAACACAATTTCGAACGCCAGTTTCTTATTTTTTAAGAATTGAATTCAATAATGCAATAAGCACACATATCTGTTAGATATCAGACCACCAGTGGACTTGTTCCCGAGGAATCCCTACGGTCTGTCATTGAGGAGCATCCTGTATCCATGATATTTCATTAAATCACTGTTAATTATTGTTTCCACGACCTTACAAAAATTGCTATGGGTTGGTAGAAGGTGGAAGAAGATAATTTGCACTTCTTAGAAAAGGGCGTGAAAAATTCTCTTCCTCGGAAGGAGGTATACGAGGATTGCTTTTTATTTTTCGGGATTAGGGAACAAAAACAAATATTAATCGTCGAAAATAGCTTTATTGTTTTTTAAAATATTTTCCATTATAATCTATACACTTTTGCATAACTTTGAACCAATTGTCGAAGCACTTTTGCCGCTCTGATTGAGCTATCTCCAAAATATGCATTCTGAACGCATCAATCACTTCTTCAGGTGTCGAAAAACGTTGACCTCTCATTTTATTTTTAACGTACGGAAATAAAAGAAGTCATAGGGTGCCAAGTCAGAACTATACGGCGGATGACTCATCAAATCGATGTTTTGAGTGCTCAATAATGCAGTTGTTTAAGCCGATGTGTGAGAGCTCGCATTGTCGTGGGGAAGGGTGATCCGTTTTCGGCGGTTGGTTTTCCTGATTTTTTGGAAAACAACTGGCAAACAAATTGACTGTTCTGCGTTGTTTTAGTGGTACAGTTGCGACATGTTCAGTTTTACCGAAAAAACAGGCGACCATTTGCTTGGAAGCGCTTTGTGCGCGGACAACTTATGTTGGATTTAGCTCAATTTGAAACACCCATACAGTCGACTGCAGTTTCCTTTCGGGCTCATACGCGTAAGTCCACGATTCATCACCTGCCACGATGTCATAGATGTGTTTCGAAGTACCGCGATCGTATTTTTGGACCATTTCTTTCAAACAATCGACACGAGCCTTTTTTGAGCGATTGGCAAATTGTGTGGGATCCAACGCGAACAATTTTTTTTACGGCAAAATGTTCATGTAATATTGAATGTATGCTGGTCCCACTAATGCCTAAGGTTGTCTTAGTCTCGCGATAGGTCACATCACGATCTCGCAATATCACTCGGCGCACAGCATCAATGGTTTCCGGAACAACAACTGATTTTGGACGACCTTCAGGAAATTCGTCTTGGAGTGCACTACGACCTCGCTTGAATTCACCATACCATCGATAAACATTGGTCCTTGATGGAGCTTCATACAAAAATTGAATTAAGTTCATGGATGCACTGTTGTAGAGTTAATCCACGTCGAAAGTTGTAAAAACTAATCGCACGAAAATTTTCACGATTTAATTCCACGCACTAGGGTTGCCCAATCCCGAAATATAAAAGTGGTTTTGCTTGTGTAGAAGTACATCTTTTTTGAGGAGGTGTTCTTCTTCACTGCATAAAAATTAGCCAACATGTTGTATTCAAACAAGCTATAAAGCCTAATTAAGGGTATCGGTCTATGATGCACATGCGTTATTTAAGTTAATCCTTTAATAATATTAATTATAATAATAATGTTTTCGATTGTTGCCAAATATGTGAAATTTAATTCGCAACAATGAGTTAAAGCAGATTCAATGAAGGTAAGATTATGGAACTATTGCGACGATTTTATTATCTCTTACCACAAAAATCATTTGCAAACAAGAAGCAAGATTTGTTTTTAATAAGCCGCAGATTTTGATATTTTAAATAAATTCTAATTTTACTCTGTTTCGTCGAAAAAAAAATATTTTTTTGGGAATGTTTTACGTATGAAACGATTTTTTTTATTACAAATATGAATGCAATATTGTATACAAAAATATATTATAAAAAATGTATATAAGTTTGTGAAGTGTAAAATATACAAAAAGAGCGCTTAACAAGTAACTTTTAAAATTATGGCAGTTGGCTCTACTGTGTGATTTGCGCTGTGTCGATACAATGAATGTAAAATAAAAATTTAAAAAAAATAAAAAAATGAAATAAAGAAAAAAATACTAACACAGGTCCTCAATGAACAATAATACTATTTGAATGATATGTAGAAAACAAAACAAAAAAATAAAAAAAAACTATATGCTATGAGACACCACACACAGAAACTGACCTAAAACCTAACACAGGCTGTTGACGACTTTAGGTTTTACTCCTTTTGAGGATACTAGATTTGATAGATGAAATTATCAGATGAGAATTTAATTGTATCCTTGGTATTTGCTTTGTGCGTTGGCGTCATAGCCACTGAAAGCGCCTTCACGACCAGCAGCGCCATTCTGAGCTCCATAAACGTTACCGGTTTGTTCGTAAGAGATGGTTGGGCGGTAACCATTTTGATCAGCCTCGTAATCAACAACCTGTTTCCTGCCATCGGGCAAAAGCACATAGTAACGACCAACAGTCCTGTCACCATCACGGGCCTCCATATGTCCGAAGTCATTGCCAGACTCATAGTCCTGAACATCATACTTGAATTCGTATTTAGCCGGACCATAATTCTCCTCGCCATAACCGCTGTAGCCATTGTTACCGGCACCGTATCCAGAGTTTGAGTATCCTTGGCTAGCTGGATAGCTTCCACTTGCTTGTTGTTTTGGGAAAATAGCTGAGGTAATTGCTGGTGCTGGAGCAGCAGAGGATGGGGCAGCATAGGTACTCTGGGGAGCGGGAGCTGATTGACTCCTCTGGGGTGGAAGGTAATTATTGGCAGGCGCTTGGTATGACTGAGTGGGTGGCAGGTAATTGTTTGATGGTTCGGCAGATTGTTGATTTGGTGGAAGGTACGAGTTTTGTGGTACGGGGGGTTCGCACCTCACCAAAGCGACGCAGGCCAAGATAGCTATTGTTGCAAAGCACTGTAAACAGAAAGATTGTTACATTAGATAAGATTTATTGTAGATACTGATAAATGACTAAAGATAATTGAAGGAGATGGTATTTTGTGACATAATTTTAACGTGAAGTGAAGGTGAACGTCGGTTAAAGTTGTAGTATTTTTGTATAATTTGCATTGCCTAACATTTAAATCAATCCTCTGTGGATTGGCCGAGTAAGAAGAGAAAGTAACTTTGTGAAATGTTATTTAGTACAGTTTAGGAACATGTGCCTTGAAAGATGTAGAAGGTCGTTTGTGTATCAAATGAACTGACATTTGAAAAACGAACTAACGTTGGTACTTCAAAACGTTCATTTTAATAACAACATTTTAATGCAAAAATATCCAAAAGACGAACAAATGTATCCTAAGTCGGTCTTTTCTTTTGTGACTTATTGGAAAATAGAGGCTTGGTGTATGAAAACTTTTTATTCAAAATGCGAGCTTCACTTTTCCACCAAACCACATGAAATTGACAATTTTCGAACGTTATCCTTTTTACACATATTACACATTACACATCACTAACACAACTTCTATTTAATTTTCGTACTAGTATGCACACTTGTACGTACCTTCATTTTGTATATTTAAAAGCTTAGTTGATTTATCACAAACTTAAAGGAGTTAAAGTATCCTTTTTGGTCTTCTAACGAAGATGGTTAAACAAGATTTGATACTGATCCAAATCCAGACACCAGTATTTATATCACAGAAAACCTACGCTGGTACTCACTCTCAATCTACACCTTACGTTTGGGGTCTCTGTATTCACCAAACCTCCCGCAAAATACAAGAAAACGAAAAAAAAGATACATACAAATATACCGAAGAAAAAAGAGAAATACAAAACGAAGGGTATAATAGTAATAATAAAAGTTTAGAGCAAAAATCTCACAATGAACATCACTTGCACTGATGGTGTTGCTTCCTATCATATCAGCAAAAAACAAAAACAACAAATGCTAGTAACAGCCCATTCAAAACTTAAGGCAAAATAACAAACATTATTATATTGGTATCATGGATACATCTGTTGAGGTGCTACAAGAGAACGAAACACCAACAACACTTAGATGTACGAAACAATTTTTCTCACAAAAAAAAAAACAAAAAACACTTTTTCTACATCTCATACGTATGGTATAGATATTCACAAGCGTTCACACATGTTTAGATACATTTGGTTGATGCTGTTACTTTTGTTTGGATAAAATGTATCTAACCAATCAGATTGGACCAAGAGAAGAGCGTAGATTCATCGAGTGTGGAGACGAAAATGATGGGTACAATACATTTTTTGTGAGTTTAGTTGTCTTATTTTTAGGGGTATAGTGCAATTGGGCTCAGATACATTTATATATCCATAGAGAAATTAGTGCAGACACACTCTGTATGTGGTTGTGCGGCGTATGCAGAGCGATACTTTTAAATCTTTTGACGGCAGATTCATTCGCCAGACACCGATGGTGAAGGTGTTTGGCAAATCACCAGCTATAGATATCAAACGTCTTCTGGAGCTCATAAACGTTACGACCATGATCGGGTTTGGTATGTGAATTTTGCATTCACTTCGTATGTTTTATCCGAAGGAGCAGGATTTTTTTTTTTGATATAAAACAATTTTCTTTGTGCACCTAAGGATAGAGATGTGAAAATTTTGTTATAATTTGTGTTTGAATAACCTGTGTTTGTTTATTTGAGTATACATCTTGAAATCTGCTAAATTTTTAACCATTACTAGCATCGGAGCACAGCATTTTTTATTATACGCTTACCATACAACACTCCTTAAAACACAATCGTAGATAATACATCATTGAATTGCATACGGCGGACTTTCACATATTTTGAGAATTGGTTGGAAACGATTACTACTACAGTTATATGAATTTGTATTGCTTAAATAATGAATAGAGATATTTAAAGAATAAATTGTTTGTTGTTAAGACAGTTTTGAGTTTTTGTGTATATTACATTACATTCTTTCATAATTTTGCACACAGATATACAAAAGAAGACCAAATATCTATTGAATTAACTCCATCAAAAACAGTTCATCTTCAATAATCTAGACATGAGTAATTTTCTTTGTGTTTTTTTTTTTTATTTTAACCCTAAAAAACAGAACACAAGGTATGTTTAATCGAAGAAAATTGTTGACTTAAATGCTTAAATGTGACGGGAGTTGAAGTGCATTGAACATTATAATTTTTTCTCTTTCCCTTATAAAAACAAGGCAGTTAAAACTTTGACTTTTGACCGATTTTTATTTCTATTAAGGACTAATATAACATGCTTCAGGTCATGGTTATCATCCTAAATGCACAAAAACCAATAATAATAATGTTAATAAATTCATTTTGTTATTCGTTTGCTTTTGAATCATCCGAATAATCTTTGCAATAGTTGGTCCCATGACCATTGTGAGTAATCGGATAATGGTTTGACTGGAAATTGTTTAATGGGCCTTATAAAATAAATACATTTTCATTTCAAGATTGTATCGTTATCAATTTACCACCTTCTCTCTATGGGTAAATTTGTATGTAACTTCGTTTGTAAGACATAGATTGCGAGAATGTATCATTGGTAATCTTTCTTCGTCGTCTCTTAAGGAGGAGTCAGTTTATGTGAATGTGAATACTTTATGAAACACTTTAAATCAGATTGGATTTAAAAAAAACACACGTTCAAAGAATATAAAACACATATATAGAATATACACAAATAGAACATAAAACTGCTGTCATTGTTTTGTAACCAGCAAGCAATTAGTAATCACGACTTGGGTTAAATGAAAATAAAAAAATCTTGCAGGCGTTTTTCAACGCAGATCAAATCTTTTAATAAACTCTGGAGATAAAAAGTAGTACCTTAAAAGCAAATGTAAAATATGTCATCATCTTCCTATGTAATTTGAAGACATCCAATAATATTAATTTCCAGAATGATCACATGATATTATGTCATTGTCAAAAACGAATGCCAAAAAGGGACACTTTATCAAAGTAGAGAAGTTAGTTATTACTTTACTAAATTTGTACTACTAAACTAATTAATTAATAACTTAAGTAAAAGTATTTTATAATTTTTACTATCACGGTTATCGTGCAAGTAGATTGTGGTTTGTAAGGTTCACACATTATAACATATTTTCGATAAATCGCATTGATATGTGATCCACCAGAGAGACCACCCTATGCAATTTCATGATCGGTTATTCCCTCTTTACTTAGTAAACAGTTTAAGAATCGAATGACAATGCTTCGTTGAGACTACATTATTTTATCATGTATTTTAGATATGTTGCTCTCGCATAAAAGCTTTGTTATGTTTTTCTCCAGGAGTATGTGCAAAACATCGCAATGGTGTTTTTGTGTGTTGTTTTTTTGTTCTAAAGTCCAGTTTATTCTAACATTTTATACCGTTAGCATTCAAACAGTATTAATTTTTGATAGTTACGGTATAGATTACACCAGTTCTGCTCAAACCAATTCCTTCTCACGAACATAGTCTTAAAAATGCAAAACTTTACTCTTGCTTTTTCGTAAGCTCAGTAACGGACTATTATATTAGTTAAAGTCGGATGCAACGTAGCGCAAATGCATGCATAAATATACAATAAATTTAATTGACTGCACTGATTTGATGTAGGAATTTTCAAAATATTTCAAATGTTGCAACGCCTTTCTCAAAGCATGTATTTCAGAGAAAATATAATGCTTCCAAAAACCAAAGAAAACAATAAAACATCAATACTGTTTTAAGCATTGGCAAATGACTGACGATGAGCTTTTTCAATTGGTGTAAAATGTTATCACCTTCAGCACGGTCGAGAAAACACACTTCCGGTCCCATAAATTAAAAATCAGACTTCGATAGGTTTATGCAATAGATATGACTGGGAAACCTGCATTACACCTTCATGTGTATAACCGTGAAAAAGTTCCGTCATACAACTACCATATGTAAAGCATAAGTGGAGCATCTTACGGCGTCTCGCGTCTGCGTCCATGAATAGTTATTATACGTACAGCTAGTGCCCTTTGGCGTGGTCAACGAGACAGTCAAATACAGTTGAATTGAACGGATACACTACTAATTTGTTTGTGAAGTTCTCATCTGCTGATATATGGCGTATGAGCGAAGGTGAGATTGACATTGATTACGTTTGGGAATGCATCTCTAAACCACTTTATAAGTTATCATTGAATTTGTTTTGTTTTATCTTTGAACCTAAGTGATTAGAATTGATACTTCCTCTTATTACACATTTAAAAAACACTTTTAAATTGATTTGCTGGTCACTTCACATTGACATGAACAAATTTGTACGTACCTAAGTAGTCAGGTTAGCTTGATATTGCACAAGAACTAAACCTTGCGTCGCAAGTTTCTATGCGTATTATGAAATTAATATATGGCCTATAAAGAAACAAACTTTTATTGAACTCTACAATAAGAAAATTAGATTAAAGCAAATTAAATAATTGTATCTGATCTAAAAGGATTCTAACATAGAACAACTGCAACTCAGTGACAGATTCATCATAGTTAGAGTACATTTGGATTGAAATAAGAATAAAAAATAAAAATGAAATTACAAGTAAGTCAAAAAATCTTGTCTTCTTTTCGATAGTAGTTTCACGCATTTAAATCGATGAATATAATGCTATTATATATCTAAGGTGCGTCTTTGTCATTTACTAGCGTCAATATAGAATGTGAATAAAAGCCATAGTTTTTAGAAAATTATATTATATTAAGAGTCGTTGACAATTGTTAGTGCTCATTTTCTTCTTTTTGTGGCGCTACAGTCCGGAGTTGACCTGGGCCTCAAGAAACATGAATCTCCAGCCAGCACGATCTTTCGCCAGCTGCCTTCAATTGTGCACTCCAAGTTTGTTGTCCTAAGACTAGGTCGTACTCTGTTGCGTTGTCCCAATGGCTCGGATTCAAAAACATTTCGGACCGGAGCAGTGGTGTCCATACGCTCTACATGGCCTAGCCATCTTAAGCGTTGTATCCGTAGACGCTTGACTAGGCGCATGTCACTGTACAGCTTAGAGAATTCGTCGTTAAATCTTCTCCTCCAGATGTCATCAACGCAAGAGGACCAAAAATCGCACCCAAAACTTTTCTCTCGAAAAAACTAAGGGCTTCCTCATCCGCCTTTGGTCCAAGTTTCCGCACCATAAAGTAGGACAGGGATGATCAAGCTGTTATTAGCGAGCTTAGTCCTTCGAGAGAGGGCTTTATTACTCAATTGAGTGATTCTGTGTTTAATTTCGGTACTGATGTTGTTGTTCCTGTTTACCGCGGAGCCGAGGTAGACGAAGTCCTTGACTACCTCGAAGTTTCTGCTGCCTAGTGTGATGCTCTGTCCGAGATGTCGATGTTGTGTGTTTTCCTTGATGATAGCATGTTCTTTGTTTTGCCCTCATTTACCGCCAGACCCATTTCAGCCGCTTCCGCTTCAATACCAGCAAACGCCTCATTGACGGCTAGCTGTGTTCGTCCAATCACGTCAATGTCATCAGCGTAAGCTAGCAATTGAACTGACTTCTGGAAGATCGTGCCTCTGGTGTTGACTTATGAGTTACGCACGATCTTCTCGAGGATGATGTTAAAGAAGTCACATGACAGTGCGTCGCCTTGTCTAAAACCATTTTTGACATTGAAGGTCTCGGTGAGTTCGTTACCGACCTTAGCTGAGCAGCGAGAGTTCTCCATCGTCATTTTACACAATCTGACCAGTTTGGTAGGAATGCCAAAACTAAGCATGGCACAGTGAGTGGTGAGTGTCGATTTGCACTTCTTCAGTCTTTTCCAGGATCTGACTGTTTTCGACGCTCACACAATACGGCAGAGAGGATCTTGTATGCTATGTTAAGGAGACTAATCCCTCGGTAGTTGGCGCGGTCAAAGGGGCCTCCTTGCTTGTGAACCGGGCAAACGACGCTGAGATTCCACTCATCGGGCATGCTTTCCTCCGACCATATCTTACAGATGAGCTGGTGTATGCGCCCAACCAGGTCATCTCCAGGTACTAGAAATATTTCCGTGGGCAGTCCATCCAGCAGCTTCGTTCGACTTCAGCTTCGATATTGCTTTCGTAACCCCGCCTAATTCGGGTGGACGGAATTATTGTCTATCATCTTTCAAATCGAGTTGACATTCTGCCTTATAACGGCCCAAACGTTATCGCCGTTAAGGAGTCTACAGAAATAATCCTTCCAGACAGTGACTCTACCACAAGTTGTCCATTTCGATCCCGGTAGGCTTCGGTCGGAACCCTGTATCCACCGGATAGCTGTTTTACCTTACGTTAAAACTTTCGGACTTTATTTCAGCCATAACACCTTTCCATTTTCTCGACCGCGCGTTTCTCATGCTCCTTCTATTTTCTTTTGAGAAGCCGGTGCTTTTTCCTTCTTCTCTGTTCGTATACCCCACGAACAGGTTCGGACATCAAGAATATTGGAGGAGTGTCTGACGTTGATTGCAACGTGATCAATCTGGTTGACGGTGGATTGATCAGGAGATCGCCAGGTCCCTTTGTGAATGTCCAGGTGTGGGAACCGCGTGCTAACCACAGAGAGGTTCCGCCCCGAGGCGAAGTCCAACAGCCTGAGTCCGTTTCCGGATGTGTTGTCGTGCAGGCTGTGTTTACCGATGACTCCAGCAAAGATGTCCTCCTTTCCCAGCTGAGCGTTGAAATCTCCTAGAACGATCTTGGTGTCGTAGCTGAGACATCGATCGTATGTTCTTTCTAGGAAATCATAGAAGTCATCCTTAGTGTTGTCATACTACTTCTCTATCGGGGATTGAGCGCAAATTAGGCTGATGTTCCTAAATTCATCGTTTTTATGCCAGACCCATTCCATCGCACTTCCTGGATGGCGGTAATGTCTACCTTGTAGCTGTCAAGGGCCTCCGCAAGTTGTTCGGCTACACGTTGCCTGTTAAGGGACGTCACATTCCACGTGCAAAACCGAAAATCGTTGTCCTTTAGACGTTTGCTGGGGTCGTCAACAGTTGATCCTTCATTATCCGAGGCATGTTGTTGTTCTTGAACTAATGATTTATTTACTTATGGTCTGACTGATAGGCCAGGCCCTTTATTTAAACTCTCGGGCAGAGGGGCTCGCTGCATACTTTGGTTTACCAAAGTTATGGACATGCAAGGGGCGCCGCCAAATATCTTTGGCGTAGAAGTTCATGTAGTACACACAACACTTTGCTTCAAATATTAAAGGAATACTAAAATGAATTAGCAATTACATTAAAAAGTATTTATCTTTGAAGAATATTATTAATTGAGAATTGTGAATATGTTCCATGTTCTATCACCATATAAAGTTTTATTTTTCAGGATAAGGGGAAAATTATGGCAGAGATCACCAAGCTTTTAAGTGGTACCATTCACACCATTCTTCATGACCATCTTAACCTTTCAAAGACAGTGCAAGGTGGTGCCACGAGTGCTCATAATTTGCGTTAGGGAATTAAAAAGAAAAGACGGTAAATTCATAGCGGGTGTGTTGCTTCTTCATAACAACGCTCCTGTTCACAAGGCGCGAGTTTCCAAGGGTCGATTGTGGTTTCGAAGAAATCCAACACCCATCCTATAGTCCAGACCTTGCCCCTAGTGATTATTTCCTGTTTCCGGATTTGAGAAAAATGTCTTCGTAAAAAAAGATTGTCGAAAGATAAGAACTCAAGTCTGCAATAAATAGGTATTTTGCAGATAAAGAGGAAATTTATTTTTTTATCTCAAGATGTAACAAATGCATTGATGTTAGGGGAGATTAAATTGAAAAATAAAGACAATTTAAATTGAATTCGGATTTTTCTTCATATCTATACCTAGAATATGTTTTCACCGTTTCAAATATATTCAATCGTGGAATCAAACTCGAAGGATTAAGCCTGCTTTATAAAGCAGCTTGATTCTCCAACTTCTTCTTTACGGCGCGAAAATCTCGACTCTACAGATACAACGATCTAGATGGATATTCCATGTAGAGTGTATGGACACCAATGCTGCGTCCCGAAAAATCTTCGAATCTGGGCCATTGGGACAACGCAACAGAGGACGACCTAGACTTAGATGGCGCACACAAGTGGCAGGCTGGAGAGGCATGTTGCTTGAGACTCAGGTCCCCCTCTCCCCCGGAGTGTAGCGCTACAAGAAGAAGATATTCCTTAAATTAACTCCTAGATTGATTTTAAGTATATTTGTACATATTATTATAAACGGGGCAAAATTAATTACTAAGATCAAATACAAACAATCAAACAATAAAGTGCGTTTAAGGGGCTATTTATAAATGGTCTAGGTCACATTTTAAAACAAAAGAATTTGTCCTCATAGATAAATGTAATTGACCACATACAGCCGACATGGTCCAGCTGTTGTGATTTATTACTTCTTAATTTGCCTTGAGTAGTTGTACCGTGATTGGAATCACCCTACACTTAACAAAAGCAAGATGCAATTAAATTTTATGTTCACTCAAGGACAACGAATTCCCGTTAAACGACCATACATACAATAATTATATTCATTTGGACACACATGCACATGCACAAAGTACAAGTACAACATATAATTAATTAACTTCATTTATAATTTATTCATTAATTAAATCATTTTACATTCTTTTGCTCCAAATCAAATCTTCGCTGCACACTGCTTCGAATCGAAGTGATATCCTATATCCCACTCCGAATAATATATTGATCTAAGATGTTTGTAGTCTTAATCGCATAAGACTAGTGATTTTCGTACAAATTTGTTAAACTATTACACTGTATCATGACAGCACCCATTAGTATGTTACGTTCATTCGGAATTTGGAAGATTCGAACGATGAACGGAAGATCATAATTAATCAATTTGATTTGAATCACTGGTGACTTAACGAGTGCACAAATTAACAGCTTTGAAAGCAAGTTTGGGGAAAAAAGTCGCATGACTGCGAGGAGCGGATTCCAATCGTCTTCTCCGATGGGTATTTGAGGGAAAGGCATTTCAATATTTGGTATAGAGCTGCTTGCAGATAATGGTGTTTAAATGATTCGCTGCTTTGCTTTCGCAGTTGGTTTATGCAATGCTAATTACTCCTGCAAAGTCGGTAGGTTGAGGAAAGATTTATTTTAATAACAACCCTGACTGCACTAATAGTAACTTTCGTAGTTCATTGTGATGTGAAATATGAACATATGTTAGCATAAGACAGGTACAGGCTAATTACCTTTAATGACTGGAGCAACCAAACTTAGGTTATTTTCGGTACATATTTATATTAATTAATATACATACAATTTATTTAAAAGTTATAGTTTTCTGTTTAAGTACAAGGTTTCGGAAATCGGATGCAAAACAAAAAAAAACGAACCTTAAATGAAATGATATCCAAACGAAATCGATTTAAATAATAGTTCACTACGAAACAAAATATTTGCTGTCATTAAGAATGGACGAACAACATCGACGTCATGGATGTCATGATGAGTACCAAACACTTGAAAGGAAGTCAAGGAATTCTTTCAAAAATTGTATCTCTTTTCAAAACACAAGAGTCGAGGGAGTAACAAACTTCAAAGAACGATCTTTTTTCATAGAACAACTTAAACATCGTGTTTCACTTAGTTTGGGAAAGTGAACGTTTACAAAACCTTACAAAAAAGGCTTTTAAAGAAAACGTTTTTCGTTTAGCTTTTACATTTGCATTTCCCTAACAAACTTTATAAACTGAATGCAAACACTTTGGAATTGAAGAAAATTTGAATAGTTTTTACGGCATTAGCAAATTCTCGTCTTGTGCAAAGAGTTTAAATTGGATCCGTAGTAAAATATGTATTAATTCCGCAGAGTCTTAAGGTAGGATTTTGTTTTATTTTTATGTACAAATGCACAATGTATCAACGCTCAATATGGACTTGAGTTATTTTGTTCATCTATTTTATTTATTCTGAAATTTCTGCCACCAAATCTTTAAAATGTGTTTTTTTTTTCTGAATAAAGCATACATCTCAACTTTCTCAAGTTAACAAAATTTTGTTAAGGTGATGATTTACATATCAAGTTTAAACAACAGAATGTATTGAAATTTAAAGGTTTATATGAACACTTATTGTAAATGAGTAAAATACAGGACCTTTTTATGTTTTCATTAGATAATGTTTTAAAATATGTATAAATATAAGGTGGAGGGAGAATAGGTATAGCCATCAAATTATTATTATTTTTAATTATTAATTTGAAGTCAATAAAAACCTAATTTTGTGGGTAATAGCTTGAAAAAAAATTAATAATGTACCTTGAAGATATGCTGAATTAAAGGACAAAACATCAATATATATTATGATTGGTAAACTCTAATGGTTGTCTTTTTAGCTCTGGATTGGTGAAATATTGCTGGAGCTAATGTAAGATCGAAGCGACAGGTTCACCAGAATGAAGATATGCTGAATTAAAGGACAAAACATCAATATATATTATGATTCGTAAACTTTAATGGTTGTCTTTTTAGCTCTGGATTGGTGAAATATTGCTGGAGCTAATATAAGATCGAAGCGACAGTTTCAAATGTACACTCTTTCTTAGAATTCTTTGAAATGATGACATATATTTGCATGAGTCCAACACGGATCTAGAAAATCGTCATCATTACTCAAATTCGCATGTAGATATATATCCAACATGCATCAGCTAGCCGACAATGGACTCATAAGATCTTGTCGATCAATGCTACATAGGTCTGAACATACATGGTAAAATGCATGGATTTGACCTGATGTTATCGCAAATTGGTCACAACCATTAGTACTGAAGTAGACGACTCTTCAGATCCCTTTACAGATATTTACAGATTCCCGTTGACCGCTACAGTTGAGGTAGTGCTCATTTACAAGAAACCGTGATTTACAGTCCACAATTGTCGCCCAGCTGTTGATCGTTCATCAAGTAAATTGCTCCGTCAGCACGCATAGCGTCATCTGCAATTTGTTCAACGGACTGTCTGTAGGCGCAGCAGAAGCAGCTCCAGCAGTTCCAACTCTGAAGAACTTTGGCCGCATTCGGAGCCAGTTTATGACCGAGAATGTGTGCAACAGCAATGACGACGTACCCATTGTGAACCGAAAAGGCAACGATGGCGTCGGCGAAGAGGAACAGAGGTCTGACCCGGTAAGCAGATTGTAGATCGTTTACGTTCACTTCACGTGCTGTCGGAATCGTGGACATTCTCAGTTCAAAACCTGTGTGTACTTACTAGGTGATGGCGTGCATCTGTGTTGCTTCGATGTTTTTTGGGGTTTTGTTGTGATTAGCGCCACAAACAAAACAACAGTAACACTGCGGCTTGTGGATATACAAGTTGTGTGTAACTAGAGCTGCATCGCATCTTGTTGCATAATTATGACTTTGAATTGAATTTGAGAATGGTGTTGGCGGCGTCGCGTCAGTGGTGGCGGTGGCAGTAGCATTGTATGGCGCTAGCTAAGATCGCAGATCCTGCTGGTATGTAATAATCTTCGCTGGGAATGACTAAAAACATTACAATCCACTTATCTTGGATCAGTTCCGTTTCAACATCTGTTTGCTCTTTGTCTGCAGGTCAAGAATAGGCAAGTGTTAGGGGTGCCCTACGAAATGTGGTGCAATGCCAGAAGACTCGTGTGTCTTGTCTGTGATTTTAATCACATTTGCGAATCATATTCCTCACGGTTGCTTTTTCCGGATTCCACTTTACTTATTCTTTAATGCTTTGACTGAGTGGAATAAACATTTTATAAGAAAGGATGGGCGAGTGATAAAAGATAGAACTTCATGTTTTCGAATATTTACTATATTCAATAAGGGTGGTCTCCTTATAATCTCTGTTGCACACGAATTTCATAACTAAAGCTGTTGCTATTCAGTGGTTTAATATTTTAATGTTATTCCTCTTCACAGTAGCTTATTCTTAAATACAAAAAATAGGAACATTGCCATATGGTAATATGCACAATATCTTATCTTTGTCTTTGTATTGTATTTTAACCAGAAAAAGCATACTACACTTTGTCTCACGCCTGACGCAGTTTTGTCTAAAAAGAACAAGAAGAACACAGAGCTGTTAGGTGTAAAGGGTTTATAAAATTTATATTTTTATCAAATTTTAACCCTTCTGGTGATAAATGGACGTTTAAATTTAAAAATATATATATATATTTTCTTCTTGCCCAAATTCAAACTAGAAAACGACAGAAAGATGGTCTTATTTATTAAGAAACTCATTATAGTTATTCGTAAATTATGTGACCTAAATTTGTGATCCAACATTCTTGAAAACTGACATGCTAACTTCCAAAAGTGTTTATTGTTTACTTTAATCGCAGTATCCGAGGTCAGTCGAGTTTATACCAAAACATTTGAGAGTCACAATCAAATGCAACTCAAATTTATTAACGTCTATCTACGTCGTTTCAAATAGTCATTGAACCCATTCAATAGAAATGCATTCATCTCTTCACGTCAAATTGTTTCCACTACATGGTACGCATACAGACCATGCTCTAGGGTGGATCTTGAAATTTATTGAAATTAGTTTAAGTAAATTTTATTTCAATTATGAAGTATTGGCTCAAAAATTGTACACTTTAATTCATTAATTCGCTTTGAGAAACCTTGAACTGTAAATAAATCACGCATTTTCAAGCGGGATGTACCAAAATAACTTCAAGACACCTTGATCAATGTCACAAAACCAACCAGAAGTCATTACGTCGACTCACATCAAATAATGCAATAGTTTTTGCAGGTCGTGTCATAGACGGTGTCTATATGACGCATTTTTAGTCACGAAGCCATTTAACGAATGCTGTTTCAATTTGTTGACATAGTAAAATCCGTTCCAGCCCGAGATCACATCCTCCATGGCTTATACAGCGGCTGTGAACTCATACCTCATCTCCCGCACTCTCATTACTCGGCATTATTCTGACCCGAGGGCAATCGATACATTCATTCGGGCAAGGCTATGCGACATACCGATGATGATGGCGATCGTTGTTGCTCAAGGCGGGTACTTCACTCACAGTGCCGATTGGTGTGGTCCATCCCCATGGCGATGTGAATGTGTGGCGAACTTTTTATGGGGCAATGCCAATTAATCAACCATCGCACAAGCACACATACGGTCTGATCTGGTCCATGACAAATACATCTCTTGATTTTGAAGCAGATAGAAGCGGGATACGTGTAGATCGATGGACAGCTGGATAGACAGGTTCAAAAACGCAAGTGGCCCTAAGTGCTTACCGTGAGGTTCGTCTGTTACTTTCGCTGCCAATACAAGAAGAACGGCGTGGAGGAAGCTTTCTCGCTTCTGCCAATTTTCAAGGGAATTAGGTGAGCGTCAAGAGGTATGCTTTTGGGATTGTTTCAGGGTTTTTAATTGACAGATGACATTAGTATTGCACATCATCATATGTACATTTCTCTTTCGCGAGACCGCAAGCACTTGAGATTGAAGTACTTTTTACGAATATTGAAATGTGCTTGAAGACTCGTGTGGTTTTTTGTATGGTACGGGACTTCGGGCTTGAATTGTGCCAAAAGTTGAATCTATCTTTTTATAGCCATTTTGTTTTGACTGCTGTTGTATGCAGTCATGTAGGAATGTGATAAAATTACCGAAAGGTGCTTAAAATGTCGGCACAAGTGCATCTTCAGGAAATTGACAGCAGTTTGAGAAAAGTAGTGCAAGAGGATGAGACGATATAAGTATCCAGTAGGTTTGCGATAAAGATAAACACTGTTGCAAGTTTAATTTAATTTGTATTTTACATTCATAGAAGCGAAAACCAAGATGGTTGCTTTACATAATATGTAAGAGCTTCTTACTGGGCATTACAAGATTAATATTTGATCGAATTGAAGCTTACTCAATTAAATAAAAGTTTTCTCTAATTCAAATAATTATACTATTAGTCGAGTACGAATAATTGTGTAAGGAATGATCAAAACAACTTATACCTTCGTGTAGTGTGTTTATAATGTACAAAAAAAGGGTTCACATTCTCTATAAAAATTCGTTTTTTGGTTATAAAAAGTATTGTAGAAATAATTTATTATGTAATAATACATTGTTTCTGTAATACTTATATAATATGTGATAATATTTATTTTATTAGATATTTTTAATATCTATTGTATAAGGGTATTAAACATTGTCAGCAAATTTCACTAAGATGATGTTGCTGATAAAGAATGATAAAAGGCCTACTTCCTCAAATATTTTCGTAGGCTTGTTAACTCAAACTCTACCTAGAAAGTAATGTATGATTAAGCAGTTAATTATTCGTGATTCTTTTTTTCTTTTCCGGTTATAGTTGTGGGAAATTATTTCTTAATTAAATGCATAGTTAATTATAATAGTTATTTCAATATAATTCCTTAATTCTAGGAAAATTCAAAAAGTACCTTTTATTTTTAACAATGATTTTTAAATTTGACTTACTGATCTTAGCTTATCTGTATCTACCTGAGCTTAAATTTGCCTTTGGGCATCATTATTGTATATTTTAACATAAAACTTAACATATCCCTAATTACTTTAAACTGCTGATTAAGATTGACCGCCAGAAATAAATAAAGGCTTATGAATAAAATAAATTACATTGTAGAAATTCTACAAGTTTCTGAGAATGAGTCCGTTTATATTATAATAAATTATTCTGTTAATTTTTTTTCCGGCTTACAGCAATAAACAATTGTATTTTGTAAGTATTGTGTGGTTTTATTGTGCATGTTAAGAAAAAATAAAAATATAATAAATATGAAATCAAACAATGATATAGTTTTGGCATTTATTGTTTTTGTGTTCTTATTACAATTATTGTCTGCGTTTCTGTTATTTTTAAATTTAATGTTTCTTACTTTTTTATTCTTATTTATATAACGGCCGCAGCCTTTGTGTGTTAATGCCACAGAGTTAATTATTCTATTCTCTTCTTTATTAATTTATTGGCATCCCCGGAAAATTCTTATGTTATCTCCAGTTGACGCTCCAGATGTTAACCCATCGGGAGCAGAAATCTTGTCTCCGAATAGAACATTTTTTTTGCGGTGCATTTTAAGAGTCCGGTAACAAACGACGGAAGGTTCGAATATACTGCTTCTTAAATCTATAAATATCAGAATTGACTGTATGAGGATCAAAAGCGTAACAAATAAATATAAAAGCGAGCGATTCAATTTTTGAAACAGTTTATCTTACTCCTGGAAACATTTTCCCCAGAAACTCTGGAATCAATCAACCTTTTTGGATAAATACGTTACTGCTGTAACTTTGAAACGTATTGTGTTCTGAAAATATGTTAAAATGGCAGACGCTATTTTCAGTTTTAAGATATCGTTAAATTCGTTAATATTTACAAACACGCTGCTATGACCTTAAAAAAGTTATATTTATTCTTAATTTGGAAATACCGTAATGTAACTGCACACAACTTACTCTATTATTAAAGCATGATGAATAAGCATACATAGTAAAACTGAATTGTGAAATGTCGAAAAAAATGGATTACAAAATGTATATGATGCCATTTATAAAAAAATGACCCCGACGTGATTTGAACACGCAACCTTCTGATCTGGAGTCAGACGCGCTACCGTTGCGCCACGGAGTCCACAATTATTGTTCTGTTAAAAGCTCTAAATTAGTAGTCAGATCAAAAAATAAAAGTGCGTTGAGTTATTTTTGTACTTTTATTTTGTTTATTTATGTAACAATTAATATTTAAAATATGGAACTGTGTATTTTGTATGAGTAAGACTTCGAAACACAACAGGTCGTAAGTTGGCTTGAATAAGTAACAAGATATTTTGTAAATTGTACGTACATACAATCGGGACTACAATGTAAAGAGGATTACTACTAAATTTAAATTATTAAATGTTTCAACATATGATGTTCTTTTAAATGTGGAAACCATACAGCAGATTTAAAAACTGTAACAAAGAGAACAACTTTACAGCCTCCACATGGCTGTGTTTCATTTTTAACTCGATAAGAATAAATTACTCCATGCATCCAAAAAGTACAAAGCTCTTTGCATTGTTGTCAACAGTTTGTTTGAACTTTTTTTCAATGAGTCAGTCCACATGTCAGTTCCGCATTGAAAGAAGCAAAATACTTCGTTCATTAACAACTTCACGCCATTCTCCAAATGTTCTTTTATTAATTCAATCCAATCTTGTGCATTATATAATTTTGTTGTCAATTTTTTAATAAGTCTTTGTTAGCTATAGGTATGACGCGCTGCCTTTAACTAGATCTCTGTTTTTCCGATGTACCATTACTTTATTTTGCGAAGGAATCAGTAATTAATTTTCTTTTCCCCACTTTTTCTGGTTGGTTTTAATTATTACACGTTTAATTTGCATAAATAACATTCAATTTATAAGTACAGCGATAGAGAAGTATACCATTTTCGTATATTAAGCTCACCCATAGAGATCGCTTAAGCATTCATTAATATCTTTTTTACACACAAATCTATGTGCATAAATACAATTTATCTAACAGCACTGATCAAAATGGAATTCATAAGCGACTTTTAAAAAACGTCAATCTCTGATGTGATTGATCATAAAAAGTTAAATCCGCATCGCAATGTACGCATTAGTGCACATTTCAGATATTCAACTATTCGTTCATTCTTTTCAGAAAATGATTAATTAAGCTCCTAAGGGGAGAAAAAGAAACGCTAAATGATAGATCTCCTGCAAGTGAAATGATCCATTGAGGCTTCTGTTTCAATTATAAAATGACTTGCAATTTAACATTGACACAAGTATTGTGGGCCGCAACGATCAACATCTGTACCCATCAGATATGCACGTTACTATTATTAATCAACCAACCCACATAAGACAAATAATTTGTTTGCACATTGAATTTGAACTCTTTTCATGAACACTTACTTTTTCGGTAAAATATCAAAGGTATTTCATTTAGTAAACAAATTATGAAAATTATTTCACGAAAAGATACACATACCGATTGAAAATGGATAAACCTTAAATACCACCACTTCTTGGTAAAATGATTAGAGAGTACATTAGTACGTCTCTATGCCATTGAATTGTTGGCAGTCATGCTATCTGGTGCAATTAGTTCAATCATACTTCAAAAAACTCTTACTTTCAAGAGCTCAGAGTAATTTTATGATTATTTACGACGCATTTATTTCATTTTTTATTTCAGCGGTGCGATATAAATGAAACAGAGTAAGCGCTTATGTTCACTATGACTTCCTTCAACGACACGTTTACATTCACGGCTTCCATTAGACTACCAAGTTCAGAGCCATACAAATATTGCAATGAAAGCCGAATAAGATGCTCGAAGGTAATTGCTATTCGCGGCTACCATGAGCTAAATAGTTAAAGTTGAAAAATTTTGAAAGTGCGACTCTTTTGCTATAGTTTCTTTTTTAAGTTATTTCAATTAATTACTTCTTGAAAATGAATTCCATTAGCATATTCCATCAAATGCTAGGCATAGCCTTAAAATGGGTCATAAGCTGAGAATGGAAAAGTAATTTCTTCAGTGTTTGAACATAAATGTTAAAAACAAGTGAATGACCATTTTTTTAAAATAATGGTGCATATATAGGTATAGAGTTCGTCGTCAAATCTTCTCCTCCAGATGGCAAACAGGACCAAAAATCGCACTCATAACTTTTCTCTCCAAAAGACTAAGGCCTTCCTCATCCGCTTTTAGTAACCTTCAGGATTCTGCGCCATAAAGTAGGACTGGGATGATCAATCTGTTATATAAAACAAGCTTAGTTCTTCGAGAGAGGGCTTTATTACTTAATTGAACCCTCTTGAACCCAAAGAAACAGCGATTGGCAAGAGTGATTCTGCGTTTGATTTCGTATCTAACTCAATAAGATTATGCACCTGAAAAAAATCATTTGTTATACTTTAATGTGTGCCCAATTAGGCGCTTAAAGCTCTAAACAACAAAAAAGAAAAAAAAACAAATTTGATAAGCTACTTTCAGTAAAAACCACAATTCTTAGAAAATTAGTGCGAAATTAAATTAGAGTAGTTTTGATGTTTATTTTTTCATGTGCAAATATGTGTTAAAAATTTTTTATTTTAGTAATGGGTGTATCCTCCCTTGCTTCTTATAATTTCAGAGATAGACTTTTTAGTGAATGAAGGTGTTCAGCATTCAAGTTCCACCAAGCATCTTGAATGGATTGTTTACTGTGTCATACTGAAATCTAAAAAAGACCCTAAGCTATGAAAACTAGATTACAACTTCTACCTACTGACTAACTACCTAATAACCTATCCAACCTAACCTAACCTAAATGTAAATTGGCCGTAGGAGACCAACAATCAGTTTTTTAAGTTGACAGCAGCTAGGGCCCTTGATGTGTCTCTAGCCACCAATAAAAATGCCTATCCCGCGAATGAGGATGGCTGTGCTGAACCGAAGATCACCCGTTCTTACGATTCTTACATTACTCTCGTAGAGCAGCCGCTTGTCCACTGTCCGTCTTACGACGTGGTAGAGAAGTGGAGATCCCTCTGCATCCTGGACCAAGCCAAGTCGGTCCAGATACAAAAAGGAAGGAATCCACTTTGGCGTGTGCTTTCGTGATATGCGTCATTTGGGTAGTAAGCTTTAAATATCAGCTCGTTTTCCGAGGTTAATGCTCGTGCAACATTTCTTCGAATTAGACTAAAATAAAATTATCCAGCCTATTTAAGTTGACTGCATTGTAGAAGATTTCATTAGCATAGAACTTCTTGTACTCAGATTCTGGGGTTCAGTACAAATTAAAGCAAGTCCGAGGATATTTCCTGTCGAACACCCTCATCCTTTCCAGCTGGGAAGGACTGAAGTTGAACCACACCGGACAGCCATACACCATGATTGGCCGGACTAGCGCCATGTAGCAGATAATCTTCACCCTGAAATCAAGTTGGCTGCTGTAAAAAAAACTGCTTGTCACGGCGAAGGCTTTTCTGCCTTTTGGCAGATCCGTTGCAGAATGAATATTACCATACATAAACTGGTCAAACATAATGTTAATGCATGGGTCCGAAATGCCGAATGGACACTTTTTCGGATAGAAATAAAAGAAATGAGTGGCGTGACAGCTCATAAGGGAATCAGGGCTTAGCTTGCTCAGCAAGTACGCGCTACTGTCTCTCACGAGCAGAAGCGACCTACAGTTTTTTGCCGACTCCGAACGGCGAAGTTTGAGAAGCCTTTTTAGACAATTGTTACTCTTTGAGTATTGTCTGCAGCTCGAAATAGGTGGTGGTGTTAAGCCGGGAATCGAACCTACCCCATTCCGCGTACCAAAAAAGATCGTGGTGCAGGCCAGGTAAACCAAAGCTGATATTCATCAAAAGAAAGTTATGTTATCAGTTTGGTGGGGCTACAAAGCCATCCAACCGAATGATCAATTCAAATGACTATATTAATTAAATAACAAGATTGAACATTGCAATTGAAGAAAAGCGGCCCGAATTAACAAATCGAAAAGATGTCGTATTCCAATGCCACTCGGCAAAAATTATTAGAGCTCCACCCCAGCGGAGGTCATTCGGCTTACGTTGATCCGCGGCATTCTTTTCTTACTTTTCTGTCGGTTGGTCTGATGTTTTTGCTTTTGCTGTTGTTGTTGTTGTTTGTTTTGCTTGTGTTGTTGCTCCTGCTTAGATCCGCTGCATTTTTCGTATTATCTTTTTTATGGGTTTTATTTTTTGCAACAAATATGAGGCACCTGCCTGACCATTGGAAAAAGTAAATGTCAAATATCTCTCCCTTCCTGGCCCTCAATTTCGGCTTGGCCACTGTTTCTGACGATTCACCGGCCTTCAGTCACGACCGTTGAAGCTTGATATTGTCATCGCCAGTCACAATCCGCTTCAAACATGGGCCGAGTTCGTTCCGTTTTAGCAGCATATCACAGGCGTTGATTCGGTGCAGAAGGTTTTTTTGCATCAAATCATGCGGTACCCAAACATCAAGCTTTTTTTGTATCCAGCCTTCTGTAGATGGTTAAAATGGTTTGGTAACTAACTCCCATCTCCTGGGCGATGTCACTAGATGCCACATGCCGACCTAACTCGATGATTTCGGTGATTCGATCGGTATTCGTGGTCTTCCGCCGGCTGGCTTATCCATGATGTCGTTTTCACCGGCTCTGAATTGTCGAAACCATTCCTCCGCGGTTCGAAGTGATAGAGTACTATCTCCCAAAACACAATTAATCTCACTGAACGTTTCTCTAGCAGATTTGCCTTTAACGAAGGAAAACTTTAAAATAGCGCGAATTTCGGCGTTAGTGAACTCCATATTTACACGTCTATAACTGTTGAACGCAATATCCAAACTAATCACGCATAGCGTACATAGCCGGAAAATTCAAAATACAAAAAGGAGGACGGGAGATATTTGACAACTTGGTTCACGACAGATTTCTGGCGAACAAGAGTAAACTTTCCTTGTGCCCGGGAGTAAGCGCAGGTTTTTCCCCTTGTTTGGTAAAAAACAATGTTGGAGTGGCTTGCAATATTTATTCGCCTTAATTTGTGAAGCGTAGGGTTTGCCTTTTCGTGCTTCTTGTATTATTTGTTTTTTTTTTTTTTGGTAGTTTGTCAATTTTTTTGGAATTCCCTTGGCCTTCTTAGTTCTAGCCAAATTTATGAAATGAACGACGTTAGGGGATCTTCCAATTTTGGCAGCGATTTGACGGTTAGAGTAGTAATTTTCCTTGAGAATTCTTATTTCAACTTTTTCCTCTTCGGTGAGCATTTTTCTGCGTTCCATTGTTTAATTGAGCTCCTTACTACAAATATGAATAACTCTAGGATCTCTTTTCTTATATAAAAAAAATCAATTTTTTGGCTAGTCGCTTTTTGTATTAATTTGGCAGTAAAATGAATGAAAACCACAGATTTTTACAAGAACACGCTTTATAGTATGGTAGATCTCATTGGCTTACTAACACGGTAAAATACCGTGTTATTGCATTCAATGAAAAATTACGCCTTATGTCTCATATACTCGTATTACCTTGCATCTATATTAATGTCGTGTGGTGTACCTCGAAATTTATTCTGGCTACTGTCCGAGGCGTGTGAACTTTCTTGATGACATCATGTACTTTGTTTTGCCCTCATTAACCACCAGACCCATTTGAGCGTCAGCTTCAATGCCAGCAAACGCCTTATTGACGACAGGCTATGTTCGATAGCAGGAATGCCGTGCTTTTTTTGCTAACGCTTGGAAGAATGTGCATAGTCAGCCTGTATCCTGGAGGGTTGTGCCATCTTTGGTTGTGTCGTCGTGAGACAAAACTGTCGATGGAAGCCCAAACCGAAAATACCCTTAGCTAGCACTTATGTATATACTCGTATGTGTAAACAAATATTTGAATTTGATTCAATCAGATGATCCGACAAACGAGCGCTATTTGT
Organism: Eristalinus aeneus; assembly: GCA_955652365.1. NCBI lineage: Eukaryota > Metazoa > Arthropoda > Insecta > Diptera > Syrphidae > Eristalinus > Eristalinus aeneus. The sequence continues at coordinate 69,558,088 of OY019131.1, forward strand.
AACTTGAAAGATTCATCTCGCCCAAAAAATGGAATTAAATCGTGAAAATTTTCGTGCGATTAGTTTTTACAACTTTCGACGTGGATTAACTCAACAGCAGTGCATCGATGAACTTAATTCAATTTTTGTTCCATCAAGGACCAGTGTTTATCGATGGTATGGTGAATTCAAGCGAGGTCGTAGTTCACTCCAAGACGAACTTCATGAAGGTCGTCCAAAATTATTTGTCTCGTGTCGATTGGTCGAAGGAAATACTCCAAAAATACGATCGCGGTGCTTCGAAAACGTCTATGACATCGTGACAGGTGATGAATCGTGGATTTACGCGTATGAGCCCGAAAGTAAACAGTAGTCGACTGTATAGGTGTTTCAAATAGAGCCAAATCCAACAAATGTTGCTCGCGCATGAAGCACTTCCAAGCCAAAGGTCACCTGTTTTTCCGGAAAAGCTGGACATGTCGCAACCGTACCACTAGAACAAAGCAAAACAGGCAATCCTGAGTGGTACGCAACCACTTGTTTGCCAGTTGTTTTCCAAGAAATCATGAAAACCAACCGCCGAAGACGGATGACTCTTCTCTACGACAATGCGAGCTCTCACACATCGGCTCAAACAACTGAATTTTTTTGTACTCAAAACATCGATTTGATGAGTCATCCGCCATATAGTCCTGACTTGGCACCGTATGACTTCTTTTATTCCCGTACGTAAAAAATAAAATGAGAGGTAAACGTTTTTCGACACCTGAAGAAGTGATTGATGCGTTCAGAATACATGTTTTGGAGATATCTCACTCAGAGTGGCAAAAGTGCTTCGACAATTGGTTCAAACTTATGCAAAAGTGTATAGATCTTAATGGGGAATATTTTGAAAAACAATAAATTTGTTTTCGATGGTAAATATTTGTTATTTTGTGGCCGCCGCACATTGGGGCAGAAATGGAGGTTTGACGGCGATAATTATAAGCCCTTTAGTTTAGTTAACCAAAATATATTTTTCTAAAGGATTTGGGTGTGCTGAATTCAAATCCGAAGTCAAAATAACTGTAACTGCTCAGGTATCCGAAAGAACCGTTATAACACTTTCAAAATGGTACTTGTTTGGTAGTTTTTGCGAAGTGAGTGGTTGGATTTACAAAATAAAGTAAACAGTCTTAGACTTATTATTCTTATTTATTCTGCAGTCAATTTAAAATAAAATTATATAATAAATTAACAGTTTATTTACTTTTTAAATTAAAATTTTGGAAGAACAGTATAACTTTACTTTGAGACAATTTACAAAGTTGGAAAATCTGAAAATAAAATATTTTGTGTATCTGGGTTTTAAATAAAAGTAAAACATTTTACTTACATTTTCAAGATTTAATTTACAAATTATTCTGAGTCCGAAAAGTAATCGCAGTCAATTTGAGGTTGTTTGTTTAAATCGGGTTGCAAGAACATATCAATAGCTTCAATATCAAATGGAACTTTTTTTGCAGGCTTCCTTACTCTCTGGTTTTTAATAAATGGATCTGAAGATATTAACATTCTATTCATAATATCTGTAAGAGTGTCTTGTCTAGATATTTTTCGACTAAAATTCTCTCTATACATTTAAAAATCCTTATTGCTTGCTTCTAATGCTTCCTCACTTAATTCAACAATTGGTAACACACTCTGAGAAACTATTTCATGCTCAGGTATCAATATCTTGTGAACTTAAGTACTCATATAATACCAAGGATACAGCCATACAAACAATCTCGCAGTTTCAAGGCAATAGTTTTTAAATTTTGGCACATCTATATTAAATCTGGTGGATAAGCAGTGCAAAATTATGTGAAATTTTTTTATCAGATTTACGTCTATACCTGTTACTTCGCTTGATTTGATTGCGTTTTTAAAGAAGTTCTTCAGCGGATGTGTCCCTAAGATCGGCCATTCTTTCACGTTTTCTCCGATTACTCAATTGATCAAAACTTATCTGAGTACGTCCAGAGGGTTGTGCAAATATTGCGAAGTTTATTTTTTCTTAAAGCCAAATTGATTCGTTTTTTTCAAACACCGACCTTGTGCGGTGGCTGTTGTTCCATTTAGATTTGAGTTCACTTTTAAAACGGGTTAACTCTTTCCTTAGCTCTGATATATGGTTTTCAGAGCAGTTTGCGTTTGTTATTAAAAATGTCTCAACATCTTCAATTCTTTTCTCAAAAGTCCTAAATTCAAAAATCCTGTTCAAAAATATTGCATATTGACACCTTGAATATAATAACAATAGTTCAATATTTTCGACACTTACACTTGCACTTGTACTTGCACTTGCACTTTTGATATTGTATCTATAATAATATGTGTAAAATAAGTTTTAAAGTTAAGAAATTTTAACTACTGGTGTACGCTAGGAGAAGGCTCTTCAGAATAACGTGCCGATATTATTTTGCGCAACTTAAAATAGGTTGCATTTCCGGTATTCGGATTTTTTTTTTATGACAAGATGCATTTTTATTGTTATGTTGTTTATTACTTTTATGACTAATGTAATAAAGATGTTGTGCAATGAATATGAAGCGCCTACCTGGCCATGGGAAACAGGGCTGTATATACACAAAAAATTAAAAAAAAATAGTTTAGGTAAACATCGGTGACTTTTGACTTCGGTTTTCAGTAAAAAAAAATGATTAAGCTAAAAAAATTAAGTTCAAATTTAGCTCGATGTTTGCCTATTCAAAAAGTACCGTTATTTAAAAACAACTTTTAGGTTCTTGTAATCCGCCATTTTTTTTGGGCTAACGGTACTTTATAACCGAGTGAAAACTAACTGTATTCAAAGAACATATTCTACTTGATTCAATCCAAAACATTTGTTACAAACACTTGTTTTTTAATGTACCAACTGAACAAAGTTGCGTCAAGTACTTTTGAATGAATGCAACCTCCCTATTCTTAAAACTTTGATGCCAAACGCTGAGTGATTAAGCCACTTATTGGGGAAAAAAAAATCAAACCATATAGCCCATGTTATCAGCTAACCGGAAAGGTAACTTTCATTGAGATCGGTTACGTTTTTAAAAATCGACTTCTCGTCGCTCCTGCCATAGAGCTGCCCCATAGTGCGCCGTGGCGTAGTGGGTAGAGTGCGACGCTCACACGCCCAAGGGTCTACGTTCCATACCCGGCTGAACACCTCGAATTTTTCACGGCAACACCTCTTTCGAGATGCTGACAACACTCAAAGAGTATTAACTGTCTAAGAAAAAGATTCTTAAACTTCGCCGATCGGAGTGGGCAAAAAACTGTAGGTCCCTTCTACTCGTGAGAGAACAGTAGCTCGTACAACACGAGTAGTTGACGAGCAGGCTAAACCCTGGCCTCCCTGTGGACTAACGCGCCAAAAATTATTATAATATTTGTTTTTGTTCTCTAATCATGGTGCCGTGAAAAATTCGAAAAATTGGTGTTGAGCCGGGAATCGAACCTAGACCCTTCGGCGTGTGAGCGTCGCACTCTACCCACTACGCCACGGCGACCACAAATTAAATTACACGACCACAATTAAATTGTACTTGCAATCGAATATTTCAATTCTAACAAAGCAAACATTTTATGACAACGTTGTATTACATGGGCATTAACGAAAGTAAATCACCAGATCGCGTCGGCGTGATATTCGCAATATGTCTTCAATAAACTCCATTCACACCAACATAAACTACAAATTTGTATCACTCCCGAACTTTAATGTACTGCAATTCACTTTCACCTCTTATTATTCTTTTCGTTCACATCAATAATGATCATACAACCCACACAACCTTAAGATTGCTTACATAAAATAAACAAAGCTTTAAAAATGTTCTTTGAAGAGGTCCACACTTGAACCGCAAGACATCGAATGCTCAGTAATATATCAAACTGCACGAGCTAAAAATCCAATTCCGAACCAATAAAACGAAATGAAATACTTTTACCTATCGCCAATTAATACTATCACAAGTTTCATTCCAAGGCCGTAATTGAGATTTCGCAAAGAAGTCAATTATCTGCGGCCACAAACAATCTGGACCCAAAAGAAGGTGAACACTTGGCATGTCGCTGAGAGGAAAGTAGACTCTCCGTCATTGGCATGCTGCTCAAGATAATTTTCTGTTATTTTTTGGAACAACAGTACTTGAATGAATCGTTTCTTTTTTTGTTTTGCTTCTGTGTATTACCTGCGAGAGCGAATGTGAAATTATATTTTTTTTTAATTGATTGAGGGCCCCATTGCGCCAGCGAATTCAGAGCAATAATGGCAAATGATTTAAACGAAAAACTATACTGAAGTACATCAGCGCGCCAACGGTAGGAGTGAAGTGGAAATATTTTGTGGCAAGTGGCAGAATCAAATATTTAAAGAAAGATGAGTCAACAATTGGTCTTACTGCGCTTGAAGTAATTGGCACTTCCAAGGGCGAAACGTACTAGCTAATTGAAGAGGTGTGCATACAACTTTTTTGAAATAAGTCATGTCAATGTAAGATTTGTCGTTGCTTATAAGATCCATAAAAGAAATGATGTTTCACGCACTATCTACATATCTACGTATAGTTTCAACTTATTCAGGAGATATGTCGTGATGCCGTAGTCATTAGATTTTAATTAAATGGAAATCTTATTGCTGTTTTATAAAGAAACGTGCCCAGCTTCTTTATCATATTGCTATCAATTTTTATATAAGTGCTTTTTTTGCTCAAATTGTTAAAAAAACAATCACTGGCCTAAGTATTTGCTTATTATTCGTACATAAAATATAAATAAAAAAATATAAATATAAAATTTAAAGTAAATGAATTCTCTAGCCCATCTTTTACTTCCCTTCATTAGATAAAACCCTAAGACGTAATAAAGCATTTTTTGGTATTTTATACTAATTGGTTCTAAGCATATACAATTTCAATAAATGCATCCATTCCATATAACAACAGCTATCTTTTCCACAGTAATCCCTGTATGGCGTATTACACAGGTGTTTCATTTTGTAAATTTTTCGGATTGAAGTTTGTACAATCTTATCTGCAAAGCATCCAATCAACGCAGCCTGTTTCGGTTAAATTTTTTTAATTTAGTTTTTGAAAAAGATTCGTGAACCACACATCTCCAATTCATTGCAATTTTGAGCAAGTCGGAGTCGTGATGAATTAATTTTAAGCCACTCATGATATTCAATTCGGCACCGTGTACCAAGATAAAACAATGCATTAAGATTCCCAAAACACTTCCGAGCAGACAAACTTCACAAAATACAGAAAATGCTGCAAAAATTATGCAAAGTCACTTAACTTAATTCAGTCGTGACCACAGATGTTTGAGAGTTGACCACTTGCATGAGTTTTTGTCACTTCCATATTTTGCAGATACTCGACATAGGAGAATTAATGAATGATGATACTTATTATCTTGTAAGCACTAAACTTCTTTAAGACACTAGTTTCTCGGCAGCTGAACAATGTTTTAAGGAACATTTATTACCTTTACCAAGGCTTTATTACCAAGGCAAAAGTAAATAACCTCTCTAAATATTTGAGTGTGGAAACCAAACTTGTTTTCCAAGGATCCGCAATTAAAAGAATTATTCACATGTTTGCTGCAATGTTCGTTTGCACTTATAGATTCTTCAAATAAGCATTTGCTAATCTTTACTATCAAGTTCATGGCTAAAGTCAACAGATTATACCCTAACGCATTATATGCTTTGCATCACGTATAATGGCATTCAGTTGTTAAAATGAAACTTGTAACTTAAAATTAAGGTGTTGCTAAAAAGGGCTCTTCAACAGCGCCAAAAGAAATACACGGCACTTGATTTAAATATAAAATTTCGTATGACGTAACAAATGAACACACCCACGATGAGAGTCTTTAAGTACTATCGCACAAACCCCTTACGCCTAAGGAGTTATACACTTTTCAGTATATTTTTCACACCTTCCGCTTGACCCACTCAAAATTGAGTATTTTACGGTGAATTTTTCTTGTTAATTAGCCGAAAATTAAATATTACCATTTTATCTGATCTTACCTGAAGACAAACGCAAACAAATTGCGATTAAATCGCACTTCAAACTTTGCGCAGTCACAAGATGTCCATGGTAACGAGTTAGATTCAAAGACAATGACTAATAGGTTTTTTTTGTGACTACATAACATCAGGGGTAATTGCTAGCTTCTTGACCAGGCAAATCGAAGCAGTGAGACGAAATTGAACAGGCAGCAATAATGTGGTGCAAATATGGTATAAAGTGTAACCCAAAAAATACTTTACTGTCCATACATTTTAGGAACGAGAATAACATTTTAATAAGGACCAAATAGTTGTCCTTTTTCCAACGCTTTTTTATTATTGTTAACAAATTCTTAATCAATTACTAACATATTAAAGAATATGTACAAATGTACATATCTGTTTATTTTTCTAAGCTGGAGCTACATATTTGTTTATTTTTCTGAGTAAACGTATGTGCTTAGCGAAGGTGAAGTGCTTCATTTGTACGCCAATAAGTCGTCGGCAGTCGTTCCTATTAGATAAAAGAAAAGCTGAGGATTTCTTTCTGAGGTGCCAACTCTCGTTGTGCTGCCGGTAAACCCAACCGTCGACGATCTCAAGGTGGGTTCGGGCCCGTAAATGACTCTTGCCTAGCAAATCTCACTCCTTATGATCTCATGGTGTCCCAGGACAAGTTTCAGCTTAGGTTTTCTTCATTCTTACTATCCTTAAAGTAAGACTTTGTGTTCCTTTGTTTCGAGACCCATTTCAATTCAATTAAATTCAATTTATTAATATTGGTAAAGTACATTAAGACATGGTCTTTTCTAGTGCAAGATATAATTATGTTACAAGTTCATCACTAACAATAAGGTTATAATAATTCAAGAAAATAAAGAAAATAAAAACTACAAGAAAAATAGGAAAAGAATGAATAAAGCAGAAAATTCACTGTTACAATATGCAATAATAGTTATAAAGTGCAGCTTTTAAGTGTCGTCACCGTAAAACAAGAAACATCATTGTAAAACTCCAATTTCGCGCAATTTTATGGAATATCCTTTTTTTGTGCACATTCAACAGCATTTCAATCACTGTTACATATGCAATAATAGTTATAAAGTGCAGCTTTTAAGTGTACCGCATTTTTTTATTCTTTTGATAGCTACTGGTAAGGAGTTCCATAACTTAATAGGGTGTATGAAGACACGAGACGAATTAATTTCCATAACTAAGTTCCATAACTTAATAGGGTGTATAAAGAAATGAGACGAATTAAAATATTTATATCTAGGAGTATTAATGTTAAATGTTCTTTCAAACCGAGGAAATATGTAGAAATATTGTTTTAACGAACACTCAAGAAATTGTATTGAGAAAACGAAAGTTATCATATCTGCGGCACACATACATACATATACATCTTAGCGCATCATTATAGGCAGCTTGAAGTTCCTGAAAAGTCAACGAATCTAAAGAAGTGTAAACTACTTCAGCATATAATATAATAGGCATAATGAGTGCTTGAACTAGTTTCTTAAACTTGGCACAGTTTTAATATCCAATCAAAAAAACATTTTAATAGAATGGAATCCCGCGATTTCCAAAGAGGCAAAGCAAGACCTAATTAGTACTTCAATAATAATTTGTATTCAAACTGTATTCTTATAAAGAATTTTACATTTGGAAACGAAAAACGTATGGCGATTATATCTTTAGTGACTACCGGCCGACATTTTGTTTGCAGCCCGATGATCACAATTGTTGGGAATGCAGTCGAAAGCCATAATCCTAAACAAATTGGATCGTCTGATAAACACCGCTATGCAAGAGCGGGCTCGAAGCAAAACAGACAAAATAAATAATCGTCTAGAGAAGCTGTGCAACAATTCAATTACTATATGGACCGAGTGAAGGTAGTGAGAGCGATTCATCTCTTAAGATTCCTCCACTGACTCTTCTAATGCGGATATGGCTGCAAAAAATGCAAAGAATTTTAAATATTACACAACACGTGTAATGCACTCGTTACCACTTCGTACGAGTGTGTGCCATTCGAAAAAGCTACGAAATTGCATCACAGTCTCATTATGGGTAGACGATGCGCTCCAGTGGAAGACCCATTGCCTTACAAAGTGCACGTGTTGATTTTTCTGGGTGGGTAATCTGACGGTTCAGATGCAGAGTCCAGCGCCCTGGGCAATGAGCAATCATCAGTTGCAGTGAATGGAACGGATTTCTTGTTGACTTATTTTGGTGAGTTTTATACTACTTCATTGTAAACATGTGTATCTGCGTGTAAATAAAGCATTTTGTTAAAACATTTAATAAAGTAAATCAGTATAATGAAAAATACATATATTATACAATACTAATGTTTATAGTTAGGGAAAGGGGAATCTGAAGACAAATTAGAAATAACCCAAGATAGAGGTAAACAATTAAATAATCGTAATCATATAGCAAAACATTACGAAATTACAGCAGAACTGTACCTTAAAAGACAGGAACAATGAAAAGCTAACATAATGCGAACAGGTCAAATTACAGAATAAATATACTAAATATATAATATATGTTTTCGCAAAATGGGTAATTATTTTGAACATCCTATGAAAAGTAATTTCATTGTGGTTAAATTGATCTTAAAATAAAATATCTGGGTAATTTTAGGTTTTCATTAGAATTCATATTAATCTTATTCATATCAATAAGTATCTTTGGCTTCAATTCAAGACAATTCCGTAGGTGGCCGTGTAAAGAGGAGAATAATTGCTTAATTACAATTTTTCACTTATTTCCAGCTATTACATCAGCAAAACACACCTCAAAACAATTAAATTTCTTTGCATATAAAATAAGAAACATACAGTTAAAGAAAATGCATAATTGAATTGAATTTGTGGCAATTTCAAAATCTTTTATCCTATTCACAAACAAAATTTTTACATTATCTGTGACCTGATTGCACTCATCACTGTTATTCTTACTGAACTTTTCTTAACATTAATCAATAAATAATAAAAATTAATGAATGGTTGCCTTATGCTTTATGTACACCGAAGCTTAAAGACTTTATTCCCGCATTCGCAAAACCATTACAAATGCAATTTTTACACATATCCGAAGACGAATATCTAACAATGAAACTTTCACAACCAAATATAATTGACAACAATAAATTCAGTTAAAGAGAGGCAAGTCCCACACCTTTATTTGGTTTTCTAAATCGTTCACACTTATGCAAGCCATTACGAATTCCCAAACAATTCTCAATAAGCCTGGCATAATGAATATGATTTAGTTATGCGGCATACAACATTGACAAACCGAACTAATTTGTCCGACATTACTGGAATTAACGTGCGACATTTCAAATCCGAATTACCTTCCAGTCGGACACCAACGCATGGCTGAGTGACAGCCGTTAGGTGGAACAATATTACGTAATTTGATTTTATTGCTTATTCGTGTAGTTGTCAAGCGCTTGCATCGTGTGTCTTAATAAACCTTCAGATGGTACTCTGAGATGGATGTGGTTGTAAGTCACGGTTTATTCTTTTCCTTCTGAACTTTAGACCTTTATCTAAATTTTTTAGTTTATTTTATATTATTTAAATTGTTTCTTGCTTTCCTGTTTGCCCATAACAATTATTTAAAAACTATAAGAAATGGCTGCTATTTCATAGTGGGCATATATGTACGCCGGCTAGCAAACGAGCGCAGAAGGGCTGCATCGAACAATAGAAGCTATTCATCAGCTCTACTAACAGAAGAAAATAAGGAAACCAGCTTCTCAAGAGGAAAAGCTGTTGCTCGGATTCGTAAACTTATCGAACTGAAGTAGTTTTGTTCATACGCTCTACATGACCTAGCCGTCTTAAGCATTGTATCCGAAGACGCTTGACCTAGTGCATCCGCCTTACAACGTATAGAGGTTGTCATTTAATCTTTAAGAACGTAGAACTATTAAAATGTACTTAACTTTTTTTATTTTTTAATTCAAATTTGTTTTTATTCAATTTTATTATATCTTACAAGATAGACAAATTTACTTAAAATTAACTTAACGATTCATATTTTTTATTTCTTATTTATATTTTTATATGTTTCATTTACTATTATTGTTCTTTTTTAACTAAAATTAAAACACTCTAAAGCTGGCCAAAGAATGCCAAACTGACATTACTTAGCACACCTAAGAATGTAGCAAAACGTATAAAGACAAGTAAACGGCGGTAGGGACCGAGTACAGGTGGTGTACTCGTAATTAACTTTATCCGTAACAGTGCATGTACTATGGCGTATTTGGAATCTTTTATCTTTTGTATATCGGTTATGGTACACCTTTTCTTTGATTTTTTATTTTCTAATCTTTTTTTTTAAAGATAAACATATGTTAATTTAGCTACAACTGCCTTAGAGACCACTAACTTGCTTAAAACTACGTAATCTGATCACATGTTTAACTTTCGGTGTCAATGACTTGTGTCATTGTGTGTGTGATGCAGCCACAAGAAGAGCATTCTCTGACAAACTCCGCACTGTTTACGGGTGATATTGTCCTACTGAACTACTTTTGGCAACAAGTAATGTCTGGCTCATGTAAGAGCCTCCTGGCCAGTATTTGATATACGACATGGAAAATAATTGGACATCCGTCCTTATTCTGTATCAATACATAGCAAAAAAAAAGTCTAATTAATATAGTGAAATGATTCGGGCGGAATTAAGCTGTTAAACGGCTCCTTTTCGTGATACATCATTGAGGTAGGGGGTTGTTTTAAAACAACCAACTTAAGGCAGCAACACCTTTATTAGATTTTGTGAGCGCTACAGTTACGTGCTTACCGTAACGCAGGTATCTATTCAACATATCTAACTACATTTTTCGCATCAAATGGTTGGGTCAACTCTGACAGACTATCTCCAATTTTTGTTCTTGCACTTGGACAGCGAGGTTCTAAAGAATAAAAGCTTCTTGGATCGATTACAAACATATCTCAAGAGCTATTAATTGAAGATCAGAGTTTCAATGTCAATAACAAAACCTTCCACTTACATTTCTTTCAGTAGTCTACAATGCACGATAACGCACGTGAATGTTAATTCATATATAGCAAAACAGCAAATATTTGTCCATAAGCATGCTGACCCCTGACACTATTGATTGACGTCACTTAGACAAGATAGCAAATACCCAAGCGGCATTATCAACAGTGCACAAGGTCATCATCATGACGTGTGTGTCCTATAACTCATTGCTCATTTTGAATGCCTAAAAATGATGATACACCATAGCCACCAGCTGCACATCGTACAACAAATTATATAATTCCCATCTCCACAAAAAATATCTTCCTCATATGTGACGTACCATTGGATAGACCAAATTACAAGCAAGACCTACAAATGCCTTAAAACTTATAACGAACTACGCTTGAATTTAATTCCAGTTGCAATTAAAGTGATTTTCGAGTATTCACAACTGATGTTGGATATCATACACACACATATGTATATATTTATGAGCAGTGGTAGGTGGTTAGGCATATACAACTGTCTGAAGTGGATGCGCTCTGCCATTACCTCGGTGACTGCACTTGTCTCGTTCATCTGTCCGTCGTGCATGTCTTTTTCTTCATTTTTACATCAAACCAACCAAAAGCAATGCTGAAAGCGTGTCATGAAGCAATCGATAATATGGACGTGTTATATGATATTAAGACCTAAATACTACCTGTAAGCCTACAAATTTTCTTTCGAACCGGTGTAAGTAGCATAAATATATATCCTGGGATAAATCATTGTAGGATGGAAACGACCCGTCATAGCCACTGCACTCGAAACACATAATACGAACAAAAACAATTCACAATTTGAATGATCAAAGCTTGACTAGTCCAGATGTTGGAACCGATAATTATCATCATTGATTGTTAGTATAAGATCCTCACGATCGCGTCTAATGGAACAAAACGAAGCCCACACTTTTAAGTTGAATGTTTCCGTAAGTGTAAATTACACATAACTAGTATGATGATCCCAAGTTTGCAAATGTAGAGGCAGGATGAAGTAGTTTCGTTTTACACTGTGGGGGCTATCTAATACTTAAAGATATACATTTTCTGCGTTATGTAGCTCGCTAGCTGTATACATACATATATAAATATATATACATATATAAAGCTATGTCGCCAACGAATTAATTCATATAAAAAAAGTTTTATAGAGAATAATAGTCAAGAACTATTTGGAGAAGGTGAATCCGAATTACCTATTTGACTCATTGTGGTACTTAGAAAAGTATTATCCAGTCTTTAAGTATGATTAAATTTTCTTGAAACATCATTTAATGACAGAATTAATTTAATGTGTTTTAAATGTCTCTTCCTTACCATTATCTATTATTGTCACTGGTAAGTCTCATTTTCCCTATATATTACAAAGATTGTCACCCGATGTTATTCAATGAATCTCTGACACACTGGTTCTCAAGTCAAGTTCTTGTCCAATCGCATATGTGTTCTTTATTTAATGTCGTTTTGAAGCCTAAGAATGCAGCGAATGCATTATCTTTATTAAAATATTGATAAGACATCTTCCAATGATTCCTTAATTTTTACCTATATCGACTGCAAGCTAATATAATAATAAATTAATATATGGAATATTTTCTTATAGCGCATAGCATTATGTCATTGTCTTAACATGCACAAGCTGCTGATAGGTTTTTCAGTCAAAAACAAAAACTAACACAATAACTTGAATGCTAATTACCTACATATATCCTCCGTTTGGCACCTTTGACTCGACAAAAGCTCTTGGGAATGCAAAGATCCACATACGACCATGTTCATGCACATTCAAACTCCATTGGTGAGTAATGATATATCCTCAAGCTAATGTATATTATGCTGTTGTTGTGTTAAAAATGATCCAGCCTCTAACCCCAATGATTTTATTTATGACTCCTGAATGCGCAAAGAAAGAGGAGCATTTGCCCAGAGCAATGACGAAACACGAATTCCACTCAACGAGGAATTGAGCTCACTGATACCTAGTGAAGATGATGGAATTTGTGGAGGATCACTGACGTCACAAAAAAATTGAACTGCGGCACGAAATATACATTCGTAGTAATGGGAAAATCTTTCAGAATATTTATTTTTAATGCCAACGAATGTATGGCGCATAGTAATTGTTAAGAATTAACAACAACATTTATTATATGATTTGATAATAAATAGGTTGCATAATTTCTGTCGTCTGCCAATGAATATAACATTCAACAAGTGTTCCGAACGAAAAGGGAAAGCAATTGACATGGAGATGAAGAGATGGATGAAAAAACGAAAGTACCGATGCAAGTGCTGCTGCGTAGGATGGAGAAAAAGACAATCCAAGAAGATTGAAAGTTATGTGTATCTAAAGTAATTTTTATGAGAATTGTTCGATTGTTGAGATGGATACTGCGAGGAGTACGAAGGTTGCTTTTTATACTTTGGGATTGGGCAACCCTAATGTTGCAATCTGGAAACTGCCAGCTCTATCGTAAGGTTTGACATTTTTGAGGTTATACGTACTCAGGACGTTTTGAGCGCTATTTGTGTTGTTTACAGTAACTTAAAAAATTCATCTCGACCAAAAAACGGAATTAAATCGTGAAAATATTCGTGAGATTATTTTTTACAACTTTCGACGTGGATTAACTCTTAACTAACTTAATTCAATTTTTTTTCGATAAAGCTCCATCAAGGACCAATGTTTATCGATGGTATAGTGAATTCAACGGAGGTCGTAGTTCACTCCAAGACGAATTTCGTGAAGGTCGTCCAAAATCAGTTGTTGTTCCGGAAACCATTGATGCTGTGCGCCAACTGATATTGCAAAACCGTCATGTGACCTATCGTGATATTGAGACAACCTTAGGCATTAGTGGGACCAGCATACATTCAATATTGCATTAACATTTGACCGAATTTTTCAATCGCTCAAGAAAAGCTTCGTGTGGAAAGAAATGCTCCAAAAATACGATGGCGTTGCTTCGCAACACGTCTATGACATCGTGACAGGTGATGAATCGTGGATATACGCGTATGAGGCCGAAAGTAAACAGCAGTCGACTGTATCGGTGTTTCAAATTGAGACAAATCCAACAAAAGTTGCTCACGCACAAAGCACTTCCAAGCAAACAGTCGCCTGTTTTTTCGGTAAAACTGAACATGTCGCAACCGTACCACTAGAACAAAGCAGAACAGTCAATTTGTTTCTTCTAAAAAATCAGGAAAACCAACCGGCGAAGGCGGATCACTCTTCCCCTCGACAGTGCGAGCTCTTACAAATCGGCTTAAACAACTGCATTCTTGAGCACTCAAAACATCGATTTGATGAGTCATCCGCCGTATAGTCCTGACTTGGCACCGAATGACTTCTTTTTGTTCCCGTACGTAAAAAATAAAATGACAGGTCAACGATTTTCGACACCTGAAGAAGCGGTTGAAGCATTCAGAATGCATGTTTTGGAGATACCTCAATCAGATGGCAAAAGTGCTTCGACAATTGGTTCAAACGCATGCAAAAGTGTATAGCTCTTAATACTATTTTCAAAAACAATAAACCTATTTTCGATGATTAATATTTGTGTTTGTTCTCTTATCCCGAAATATAAAAAGCAACACTCGTGCTATATTTAAACAATGTGTGGTTCTGCATCATTGAAATACAGGTCAATTCCATGTCACTCTGGATGGAAGTTAATGAACCTTCTCAATGCAATGTGACATAAACAAAGGTGATGGGCATTTCATAATTTCTTGTACATGTTTTTTGCATTAATGATGTACGGTATAGGTTTCCCGAGGACTTCCCAAATTTCAAATACAAATTTAAGGGTTCCGGTGGCACAGATAGCTTCCCATTTGTTCTCATATATATAAAAAAATTTTTGCTACATTGTGGTACACTGTATTTATCTTATTAATTTTTTTTGGAACAATAATCATTCAGTGGCTATGGAAAACCAAGTTTTCAAATTCGTTTTTGCATATCTAGTACACGGGATTGAAACACGTGTATTCTGCTTCTTTAACAGTTCCGAAATCACTTTCTTTCCTTCTCATTAATTATGGCATTAAAATGGAAGAATGTGAAAATGTAAAAATAAATGATTAAATTATTGGTTTTATCAATAAGGATTTATTTTGTGCCCTTGGCAAAAATATAAGTTCCGTGATTTTTTAATATTTTAGATAAACTTTTTAATGTTTGAATTTATATATTAAGAGATTTTGAAAATTATCAGTGCCTCTGGCAGGGTCTGTTTTCGATGATTCCTTATGTTCGACAAACAATTCTTTGCCTCCCGGCGATATAATATTCAATATTTTGAAATCGTTGAAAACTATCTATGTAAACGTCACCTCCTGCTCTAATTACGTACTGTTATTTCTAAGTAACACCACTTATATTCCTGTATTCCTATTTAACACCACTTTATAAACAAAAAGTAGGAAATTATCGGCCCATATCAAAGCTTTCTTCCATTCCAAAATTGTTTGAGAGCCTCGTAAAAGAAAATATGTATTTTCTAGTAAAAGAGCTTATTTCAAATAGGCAACATGGCTTCATGCGAGGTAGGCCATGTTCTACTACCTTATCTTTATTTACAAATTATACATTTACAAATTTAGAACATCGCCTACAAGTTGATGTACTTTATACTGACTTTTCGAAAGCCTTTGATAAAGTGCATCACACTTTGCTTTTAATCAAACTTAAATCCATGTGAATTCATTCAGCAATGCTAGAATGGTTTTCCAATTATTTAAAGGAGAGGAAGCAAATGGTTAAGGTTGATAGTTATATTTCTCGCGTAATAAAGGTAACATCGGGCGTGCCACAGGGAAGCCACTTGGGCCCATTATTATTTCTTTTATTTATAAACGATGTTCACGAAATATTTAAATTCTGTGAAATTCTAACATTCGCGGATGACTTTAAATTATTTTTGTTTTTTTTATTATTAATAGTATAGCTGATTGCTCTAGATGTAAATGTAAAATTTTTACGGCACATAGAATAACATCTCCAATTGTTTATGATTATTTTATCAATAACCATAAACTGGATCGCCTAGAAGAAGTTAAAGACCTTGGAGTAATATTCGACCCCAAGTTGGATTTCTCACTACATTATGATTACACCATTGCGAAGTCGAATTCTATGTTAGGATTTTTAAAAAGAAATAGTAAAGATTTTCGCGACATATCCAGTTTAAAGACCATCTTTGTTTCGTTAGTAAGACCCTATTTGGAATATGCATCCATTGTCTGGGACTCACCTTACGATAATCAAGAACTTAGACTCGAACGAGTTCAAAAGAATTTCACGAGATATGCTTTCCGAAAGTTGTATTCCTTCGAAGATCTTATGTTGAAAGATGCAGAACAATTGGCTTGCAAAACTTAAGTTTCAGGCGTAAGGCAACGTCAGCCATGTTTATTCGTGATATTATTAATTATCAATTAAATTCACCACAATTACTTTTTCTCATAAATATATATGCTCCCCAAAGATTTTTACGGGTGAGAAACTTAATTTTTGACAAAAGGCATAGAACCAATTATGGTCGCAATGAACCTATTACAAGGTGTATAAATACATTTAATGATCTTTGCAAAGAATTTGATTTTAGCTTGCCACGATTAGAATTTAAAAACATGATTATTGCATCGTATTTGAATTAATATTATTTATTGAAGTAATCTGTAAGACGATAAGAGTCGGTAGGTGATCCTAAGTCGCTCAGCATCAACATCTGCTGTGTAAAGCGATACTGAGAGTTAACACTTAGGGAACGTTGTGTTTTGTGTTACTCTGTGATGGATATAAAAAAAAAAAATAACTGTTCATTTAAAGATTAACAGAGGCCAACAACGTTCTTTAATACCCTACGATGACTACGAGGGGCGTTCAACAATATCGGGGTGAAGCTGTGATTATATATATATAAATTGACTTATTTGTCAAGTAACACTATTTTTTTAGTGCATTCATGTAAAATTTCATATAAATGTGATTAATGTGATTAATTCGCGTTTTATCTCTAGTTAAACAGAATCATAATGGCAACTGAGACGATGATGGTAAAAATTGAGCATCGCGCTGTAATTAAATTTCGAACTAAGCAAGGAAGAAGTCAAAAAACTATTCATGAAGAGATAGTGGCTGTTTACCAGGGTTCCGCACCTTCATTATAAACTGTGCAAAAGTTGTCAAGTGAGTTCAAGAGAGGCAGAGTGAGCATTGAAGACAACCCACACTCCGGCGCCCGGCTACTGCTTGTACGAGAGAATGCATCAAAGAAGTCGAAAACTTGTTCTTGAAAATGCCCGAATAAAGGTGAAAATGATGGCAGCGATCACCAAGCTTTCAACTAGTGCCATTCACATCATTCTTCATGGCCATCTTAAACTTTCAAAGGTCAGTGCAAGGTGGGTGCCACGAATGCTTACAACGTCTCAGAAAAAAGTGAGGATCGCATGCTGTAAAGAGCTTTTGAAGATGTGTAGTGGGAACGCGGACGATGTTATGGATAGAATTGTTACTGGGGACGAAACATGGGTTCACTACTATGACCCTAAAGCAAACAAGAGTCCATGCAGTGGCATACAAAAGGAACGGACCCCCCGAAGAAGTTCAAAGTCAGTCCGTCTGCCGACAAGCTCATGTCCACAGTTTATTGAGACTCAAAGGGAATTTTGCTCATTGAGTACAAAAAAAGGTGAAACCATCAACGCCACATACTACGCTTCCACTTTGCATAATTTGCGGGGGAAAATTGAAAAGAAAAGACAGGGTAAATCCGCAGCAGGGGTTTTGCCTCTTCATGACAAAGCTCCTGTTCACACGGCGCGAGTTTCCGAGGCTGCTGCGCGAGATTGTGGTTTCGAAGAAATCCAACACCCACCCTATAGTCCAAACCTTGCTCCTAGTGTTTATTTTCTCTTTCCGGATTTAAAAAGCTGTCTTCGTGGAAAAAGATTTTCGGATAATGAAGAACTCAAGTCGGCAATAAAAGGGTATTTTAGAAATTTTTTTTATGGTTTAAAAAAGCTTATCTCAAGATGTAACAAATGCATTGAGATAGGGGAGATTATATTGAAAAATAGAAACAATTTAAATTGAATTCGCATTTTCCTTCATATCGATACCGAGAATATATTGAACGCCCCTCGTATGTCCCTGATTTTTAACACTCTCTCTCATATAAACAGGAGTTGGGTTTTTTCTAAGAGCTCCGTAAGGATTTTCTTAACAATATCCTTAACCGTGTCTGTAATCTTTTTGTGTTCACCAAATGATCCATTTTCGGGATTGGCCTACGAATAACTTTACTGGAGAAGGATGAATTTAAAGTTGCAAGGAGAAGTGAGAGGAAAATGTCTGCTCTTTCTTTCCATTCCATTCCATAGATTTTTTGGTACCACTTAGACCCTTCCCTTTCCCAACTGAACACGTCACATTTTTCACGGCACCACCTCTTTGGAGCTACTAACAAATCCAAAGAGTAATAACTGTTTCAGATAACACTTCTCAAACTTCGCCGTTCAGAGTCGGCAAAAAAGGTCCCTTCTATTTGTGAGAGAAGTAGCACAACACGAGTAGTTGATGAGCAAGCTAGGGTCGGTCCGCCTGTGGACTGTTGCGCCATCCAATCATTATTATTGGACACTTTTCAACTTCCCAGAAATCTCAGAAAAGTGCATAATGCTCTTCAATAAACTCTACGATACTCTTTAGAAAATTTTGAATAAAATCCTCATTATAACAAACAAAATTGAGCTTACATTAAAGTAACTTGATGTAACTTTTCATAGAACTTGTAACAGTAAATACAATTATTTTATTTAGATTTAAGAATGGCTTTGCACCTTCTCAAGCGTTTGTAATTGCTTGCAACTACAACGCCAAGTATTCTATGAGTTTTATTTTTAGCTGCTTTCATTTTTGTTTGACTCCTGTTAGAGGACAACCTTATGTGATTGCGGTGGCGGTTTTTAACGCAGTTTTTAACGACGCAAAACATTTTGTTTGAATGGCTTATGTTGATATATATGCAATTAAAACTGCATTTTCTCATGCTATCATAGCTTTGGTCTAAAAACATGTCATTGTGGAAGTAAGCTCAACTTTATGAAATACTGAGATTACTACTTGCACAGAATCTGGCATTCGCAAGTCGCACTTTTGTCGAACCAGTAACGAAAAAATATTTATAACTTTGATTATACATACAAATGTATAAATGAGAAAAATTAAATTACACTTTACTTGAAATAACTTCTTAAATTTACAGGTTTAGTAAATTTAAGATTTGTATTTAACATTTTCGGCAACGGATACAATTTTCTTCACAGCGAAATTAAATTAACACTCTTTTCAATAAAAAAAAAAAATATAAATAAAAGTTGTAAAAATCCATTTTTAGTTAAAACAAACAACGCACTTTCAATTCGAGCGCTCAGTCATCGAGATGCACATGTAATGTTGACGATGGGTGTAGGTTAGCATCTTTCAGCGTTTGCATGTCACTATCCTCATTAAGATTAACAACTTTTCGAGGAAATGGTGAAATTAGTTTGAATCTATCCTTTACCATTGGAAACTTCTCTGAAATATATAGCTGCAGAGCCCGTAGTTTAGAATCTGATGGCCATTTGATTGTGACACTTTCGTCTACGTCCGCATTTACCAAACGTATCTTTAGTGTTGTAATTTCATCTGTAAACGAGATGAAGTTGAAAAATCTCTTATTAGTGACCAGGTACTTTTTACCTGTTAGTTTTCCCAGATATTGAGTGTACATTTCTGATATCTGCTCTTCTTGCTTTTGGATACTTGTTACTTCGACGCTCTTTTCTTCTTTAAAATCCTCTTCTGCAGTAAAACATTGTACATCATCATCGCTGTCGGAAATTTCAAAAAACATGTCATTGCTATCTTCCTCAATGATTCTCTGTTTTTTGACCGAATGATTTCCATGTCCATTTTCGCGGAGGGAGTTTCGTAGAGCCAATAGGAGTTGCTCTTCTTCCGAAAGCTCAGTTGCCAGTTCCACCGGACGGTTTCTTTTTTTACGATCTGTTGACGATTCAGTGGATGAAGAAGATTCCTCTGATACATTCTGCTCTTTAGCATGCCCCTTGGTAGAAGTTGAAGATGGCCCAGCTGCACAGCTTTCGAAGAACCCCTTGGAAAATTTATAAACAATGTTGAGAAAATGCTGATTGTTGAGAATTCAAAGTAACTTACTTCTGAAGAATTGTCATCTAGAAATGTTTGTATGGAATCCAGAATTTTAATTTTGTTAGGTTGGTCATTCTTCCACAGTTCTTCTCCGGTTCTTGGATCAATTATGCATATGTATGGAGTTTGGTTGCAGTGATAAAATGTGGAAAATCTGGTCCCCTCTGTAGTGTCCACTGAAACCTGGATACCAAAAATTCGAATTGTATAATTCGCTTAAATCGAATTAAGTAGACAAAAAAGACAATCTTGAATTAATTCCTAGAGCTCCTTTCGCTACATTGTACTAATTTCATTTCTTAAGAAATATAGCAGGTAAGGAATGTTGGTGAAATTTTTTATTAAAAAAGAAACGCCGAGACTGAATCCTTAACAAACTAGTAAGCTTTAAATTTTTTAACACTTAGCACTTAGCTTTGGGACACATACATACATATACATATATCTTTAGATCAGCCTAAATGAAACATCACTTAACGGAGAAAAAACGAAAAATTTCAGCTGGAATACATTTATTGTAGCCAAGAGTGCCATTGCTCTTTTTGAGGCTTCATTTCAAATAAGAAGTAATTGTAATTTTATTTTATTTATATTTATTTTTTTATTATAACGTTTCCTCCCGGGCAAATGAAGAGCTTTATATAAGCACTCGCGTTGTAAAAACGCGAATCATTCTGGCACCAGTAAGAGCCAATTAAATAATAGAGCCACTTCACGAAACACTAGGTAAAGCGGATGAAGTCTGGATCGTGTAAAAAGGAAAAGTTCTGTGTGTATGTTTTGCGCTGTTGGTTTTACTGCACAATATATTTTGATCCAACGCTTTAAATGACCGGATCATGAAAAACGAATGAAGAACACAGCTCCGGCGTAAAACTTTCGACTCCGAGGCATAGGGACAATGCAAAAAAAAAATTATGCTAAAAAGAGATGAGAATGAGAAGGACCTCAAGTTACATGGTCTGCTGTCGTGCTCTTCTTAATTATCTTGCAATTTAATTATTTGAAAAATTGTTCAAGAATTTTGATTCTTTTGAAAAATCTAAGTCAATGAGTTTCAGCAATTTTCGTTTAATTAAAAGAATTTTATATAGAATTATATACAGAATCTGGTTAGTAGCTGTTTCAGGTACTTAAACTTTTGATAAATACTTGTATTTGAACAAGAATGTCGATGATTGTTTTAAATGTTATGTTATAATATACACTCTCTCACTACTATTTTTAACTTACCTGCCAGAGCAAGAAATGTTTTTTCACCATTGCCCGTACTTTAACCTGCGACCATACGTCTCGATTAAGCAGCTGTGAGTTGAAATTATCACTTTGAACGTTAACAAGCAGCCACCGCTTCATATTGGTCGCTCGGTTACGGGCGTGCTGAAAAGTTCCAACTACCAAAATCTCCGTGGGAGGACGGAACAAATCTCCAAGGCGATTGATAGATGTGGATGATGAAGAAGTTGTGGAAAAAGAAAGAGAGCTACTTCTGGCCGATGCAAGCATTCTACGTGAGCGTTCATTTGGTATTAATGGAGGTATATCATCTGACCCGGCTAGACTTTCCTCCATAATACTTCCTTCACGTGCAAAGTCACGAAGTGGGCAAACTTTTATTCTTGGCAGTGATCGGGATTTGGCTGTAGGTCCTGCTCCGTGAGTTACTTGGCGAAAATTATCATCATGCGGACCAATTAATTGTTCTCGTATAGGTGCGATAGGAGCACGAACTTCATCTTCGTTGTTGCACTCGGAAACTGTTTCGACAACGACTCCATCATTGGCCAGAAACAGATCCACTGCTGCCTGAACATCATTGCCACATGCGGCAAGAAGATTTG
Organism: Eristalinus aeneus; assembly: GCA_955652365.1. Taxonomy (NCBI): domain Eukaryota; kingdom Metazoa; phylum Arthropoda; class Insecta; order Diptera; family Syrphidae; genus Eristalinus; species Eristalinus aeneus. The sequence goes on from OY019131.1 coordinate 69,580,246, forward strand.
TTGCAATCTCACGTGTTGTACCTTTAATTTTAAAGTGGAGAATGAAAACAGCACATCTTTAGATTTAAACCTACCTGTTACTTCCATTACGCGTGCAGCGAGGTCTGAATCGCTTGACGACATATTGCTTCCACCTGCAAATAAAATACCCGTTAACTTTTAATTTAAATAGAAGACAGGTCTAGTTAAAAAAATATTTTGCTTTCTGATAAAAAGTTTCAACATTACACATTATGCAGCCCCTGGGTTAATTTCCTTTATACTTATTAATTAAGTATATTCTCGTCAAGATAGCATAGAAAGGTTCAATTTACTCCAAAGATATTTTCGAATTAATAAACCTTAAAAAAAAACAAAAATATCTGAAGATCTTTTCAAAACAACTTTACCTTCGTCGATTGCAGGTTTACAAGATATTTATTGGTTTTCTTTATTTTTCTGCGAACTACAAACCGGAGAAATCTTTCATTATCTTTAAGAACGCGCTGTTTGTAAAACTATTTTTTCAACATAGACACTTTTACTTCCCGAAGACAGTTGAATTGGTTCCTAAAATTAACGAAATACTGAACCTTAATTTAAGATAAACAATGAGATTCTGTTGCAGAACCCGAGTTGTGTCAAAATCGAAGAAGTTTTTCGTTTGACGGGCGTCACGAAGAAAGAGACAACGCTACATTTTCTGATGAACTAAAGGAGACCAGATTTCAAGAAATATTGCGAACCATTTTTCAATGGAAAACATTACCATCCAAGTTGCCGTTATGTTTAACTCACGCATACTACATTAGGTCTGTTCCAATTCATTTGTGTACAGAAATTCGTAGTTGAGTAGTTTGGGTACAAATTTCTCTTGCAGAGAGTAACTCTACCAAAACTTGTGAAACGACTTTTCGTAGAAATTCGTAAACAGCTATCGGGTGTATGAAATGTCAGAAGTTTTTTTGTTTTCACTTTGACAGTCATCTGCAGCCCACAGATTTTTCTTCGGCAGCAATGCGTAGGGAGGGGAAATATTTCTCTCTTTTATGAGCTCTTTTCTTCGAAAAAATCCGCTAATGGAACGCTTTTTCGGACAAATTCGAAATAATTCGTAGCAATTCCGAGCAATTGGAACGGACCTAGTGTAAACACGCCCCAATGTTTTTCTAACTTTTCGCAGACTTATGATTCACTTAGATACGAGACATTCAGCGCTTTTCCGATAATGATAAAATCAATAAAAATCGTGAAAATGTTGATAAATTTTTTATAGTCCTGAACGACCAAATAAAACAGAAATCAGCTTTTTCCAAAGATATATTCTCTGTTCGTCCCAGAAAGAGGTGTAAGAAAAGCTGTCAAATATGCCAAACCCAAGGGTACTCACCCAAAGTAGCAACCAGAGACCTTCCTTCCTTATTGGTGTCTGATAACAACTTCGTTGGTTTGTGCCCGAGATAAGGCAATAGTTTATACCAGAGTAAGTCATGGTTTGGTTACGTGACAAGCGATTCAACTGGAAAGTCTCCCTTTAATGAAAGCACCCTTTTTTCACAAGATATGTTTCAGCTGATTATTTCCAAGCATTACCTTTTCCGGGATAGATTCAAATTACTGGCGAATAGCACACACACCAATGCAAGTAAAATACCCGTTAACTTTTAATTTAAATAGAAGACAGGTCTAGTTAAAAAAATATTTTGCTTTCTGATAAAAAGTTTCAACATTACACATTATGCAGCCCCTGGGTTAATTTCCTTTATACTTATTAATTAAGTATATTCTCGTCAAGATAGCATAGAAAGGTTCAATTTACTCCAAAGATATTTTCGAATTAATAAACCTTAAAAAAAACAAAAATATCTGAAGATCTTTTCAAAACAACTTTACCTTCGTCGATTGCAGGTTTACAAGATATTTATTGGTTTTCTTTATTTTTCTGCGAACTACAAACCGGAGAAATCTTTCATTATCTTTAAGAACGCGCTGTTTGTAAAACTATTTTTTCAACATAGACACTTTTACTTCCCGAAGACAGTTGAATTGGTTCCTAAAATTAACGAAATACTGAACCTTAATTTAAGATAAACAATGAGATTCTGTTGCAGAACCCGAGTTGTGTCAAAATCGAAGAAGTTTTTCGTTTGACGGGCGTCACGAAGAAAGAGACAACGCTACATTTTCTGATGAACTAAAGGAGACCAGATTTCAAGAAATATTGCGAACCATTTTTCAATGGAAAACATTACCATCCAAGTTGCCGTTATGTTTAACTCACGCATACTACATTAGGTCTGTTCCAATTCATTTGTGTACAGAAATTCGTAGTTGAGTAGTTTGGGTACAAATTTCTCTTGCAGAGAGTAACTCTACCAAAACTTGTGAAACGACTTTTCGTAGAAATTCGTAAACAGCTATCGGGTGTATGAAATGTCAGAAGTTTTTTTGTTTTCACTTTGACAGTCATCTGCAGCCCACAGATTTTTCTTCGGCAGCAATGCGTAGGGAGGGGAAATATTTCTCTCTTTTATGAGCTCTTTTCTTCGAAAAAATCCGCTAATGGAACGCTTTTTCGGACAAATTCGAAATAATTCGTAGCAATTCCGAGCAATTGGAACGGACCTAGTGTAAACACGCCCCAATGTTTTTCTAACTTTTCGCAGACTTATGATTCACTTAGATACGAGACATTCAGCGCTTTTCCGATAATGATAAAATCAATAAAAATCGTGAAAATGTTGATAAATTTTTTATAGTCCTGAACGACCAAATAAAACAGAAATCAGCTTTTTCCAAAGATATATTCTCTGTTCGTCCCAGAAAGAGGTGTAAGAAAAGCTGTTCTCTCAGGAGTATAAGGGACTTACATTTTTTTACCGACTCCGAACGGCGAAGTTTGAGAAGCTTTCTTAGACAGTTATCACTTTTTGAGTGTTGCCAGCAGCTTGAAAGAGGTGGTGCCGTGTAAAAATTCAAGGTGTTTAGCCGGGTATCGAACTCAAACCTTCTGCGTGTGAGGGTCGCACTCTGGCCATTACGCAATGGCGGCCACTCACTCTCATCCGAATACCTTGAAAGAGGTGGTGCCGTGTAAAAATTCGGTGTTTAACCGGGTATCGAACTCAAACCTTCTGCGTGTGAGAGTCGCACTCTGGCCACTACTCTATGGCGGCCACTCACTCTCATCCGAATGCCCAACATCAAACGTTTACAAGTTCAATTTATCCAAAAAGCTTTTAATGCGTCTGTCATTAAAAACAGGCGATTACACCCGTTGTAATAACATTTCGGCAATGATCAGGTATTCTTTTACTCCTGCAGGTTATGGGCGGCAAGTCGGGTATACGAATTACACAATATTCAAAATTAATTCAAAATTCAATGAGCGGCAAACTTCAACAAATTTATGCATAACCTGACTTTCCACACACGACCACAAAGAACGGTGGTGTATAATAATAACTTTTATTAATATAAATAAATTATAAAATTATAAAACAAAAAAAGCACTTTATAGTGTGCACCTAGATTAAGTGCGAAAGTTTTTCATCGCAAATTCTTATTTCACTAAGCAGTGTTGACGAATTTCCTTAAATTTCACCGTTGCCATACTCTTTAATTCCAAGTAAATCACAACTGAACTTGAAGAATTTTTCACATTTTTCTGGGTTCTTTGCATCAGGATGCATTGGTCCTTTTGCTCCATTACTGAGATAACAACCGCCTTGACCTTCAAGAGATGGCTCAATGGCAGCATATACAATTGTTCTTGAGCCTTGTTCAGGAGTCTGTGGAAAAATTGCAATAATATGACATAATTAATAAAAGTTAATGTACTTACTTTAAAGAATAACTTTTTCAAAAACGGAACTGCTGTTGTAGCGGAATATTCAAAAAGATCGGTGTCAACAACTCCTGGATGAACGGCTACAACTTGGACATGTGCACCTTCTTCAGTAAGTATTCTATTTAGATGCCGCGTAGAAAGAATTTGTGCCAATTTACTCTGATTGTAAGCTGTAGCAGGATAATAATACTTTCTGTAAAACAAATCCTTTTCGTAGAATTCTAACAGTATAATGATGGTATTCACTTACTCTCCATTTATGTCGTTATAGTTAATGCGTCCAATAAGATTTACAACCGATGAAACATTGACTATTCGGGCATTTTTGCCTTCAACACCTGCTACCTTAAGTTGTGGCATTAGAAGATGTGTTAATAGAAAATGGCCCAAATAATTCACTGCAAAATGAGACTCAAATCCATCTGATGTTCTGTGTAAAGGAGCAAACATAATGCCAGCTGGAAAACCATATATAATATAGGAAATCAGATACGTATTCAACAGAGGACAAAAGTGCTCACCCACCATTGTTAAGTAAAATATCGATTTTTTTGTATTTGTCCTTCACACGCTTTGCGAATGAAGTAACTGAGCTTATTTCACCAACGTCCAAAGATTCACAAATTAGTTTGCCTTTTGTCTTTGATAAATCAACGAGTTGCGATACAGCCTTTTCTCCAGATTTTGGATCCCTACAACCTAGCGGAAATGTGAAGAGGTATATTTATTTCAATACTTTATTTTGCTTTAATTACTTTTTAGTTTTTTATCAAAAGTATTATGTACGAAGGAAAATTGTATAAATAGCTGGTAAACAAACTTATATATTACATTATATTATATTTCACGATACCGTTAATCTAAATGATATAACGTAAGATTTAACTGTAAAAATACCTTGCACCAAACCAAATATTGTAAGCTATAATTTGACATTTTTGTGCAGAGTTTAGAATCCTGCATTAGACGAACGTTGCACACACTCTCGATCATAATTATGTAGCAGAAAGAATAAGCCCCACAACTTCGGGGAAGAAACGTTTAATTCTTGTAGATAGCAATTTGGGAGGATAAGCTGTAACATCAGCCTCATTAATGAATCCTATATTTAACCGAGATATATATAAAGGCAAGACGAAACAAGAGAAACCCAACCTATTAGGTTTAGCGCAATTTAGCACATATGCGGGAGAATAAGCAGAATAATAATAACATAAAAATAATTTTTTTCCACGAACTCCTCTGTCGTTATATATCAGAAATACCCTTATGAAATGAGCGGCAAGATACAAATGTTGTTGTGAACGAGACCTTATTTTTTTTTGTTTGTTTGCTATGACATCTGTGGAAAATATTTAGTATACATCAAGTCATTGAACAGACAAAATCATATTTTTTCGAATAACGTCGAATTTTGTACCAGAAAGTGATGATTTGCGGAAAGCATTCATTTTTTGTTTTCATTTGAAGAAAAGTGCTGCAGAGTCGCATCGAATGCTTGTCGGGGCATATGGTGATCATGCTCTATCAGAAGCAACATGCAAAAGATGGTTTCAACGGTTCAGAAATAATGATTTTGATGTGAGAAATGAAGAACGTGTAATACCACCAAAAAAGTTTGAAGACGTCGAATTGCAAACGATGGCAGCAATGTTAAATGTTGCACAACAAACAAACAATTTGTGACCGTTTAAAAGCTATGGGAAAGATCCAAAAGTGTGGAAAATGGGTGCCACATGAATTGAATGAAAGACAGATGGAAAACCGAAAAACACTTGTGAAATTTTGCTTCAAAGACACGATAGAAAATCGGTTTTGCATCGGATTGTTACTGGCGATGAAAAATGGTTTTATTTTAAGAATCCTAAACGGAAAAAATCATGTGCTGTACCACGAGCTCCGAAAACCTGTTGAAACCGTTAATACTGATCTCTTCCGACAACAAATTATCAATTTGAACCATGCATTGATCAAGAAATGACCAGAATGTGCCAGAAGACACGGCGAGGTAATTTTGCTCCATAAAAATGCACCTACACACAAAGCAAAACCGGTTCAGGATACAATCAAAACACTTGGCTGGGAGCAGCTACCCCACCCGCCGTATTCACCAGACTTGGCTCCTTCCGACTACCATTTGTTTTCATCGTAGGGACACGCATTGGCTGAGCAGCACTTTGATTCCTACGAGGAGGTCGAAAATTGGGTGTCTGATTGGTTTCTATTGGCATGGTATTCAGAAATTGCCAGAAAGGTGGTCAAAATGTGTAGAAAACAATGGCCAATTTGAATGAAATGTTTTTACTTTCCCATTAATAATTAATGTTTTATTTAAAAAAGAAATGATTTCATATCGGTATATATATATATATACGATGTAGTGGTGCAAGGGAAGATTTTTAAATCAAATCTCTTAGTATAACCTTAGCAGGTTTTTATGCATAACTGTTAGAATCCTTTCTAAAAGAACGCATTGCGAAAAAATTCTTTTTCAAAGTTAAGCCAAAAGGGTGCTGAACCAAGTAAAAAGTATGATAAAACAAATATATCCGCACTACTAATTTACTTTCTACACTATAAGGGACATAAATATATCCAAACCATAACGATAATTATAGGGTGCATCAAATTATTGCAAGAAAATTACGTGTTAATATGCTGTACTGTTTAGGTTATGGTACCTTAAGTCCCAAACTCTTACACACCATGCATACACTCTTGAAAGAAAAACACCATTTTACATGCACTCACCCATTATAACTGTCATTTCACAGGCCAAGAGCTTTTCGATTATTCTGAGTCCAATTCCACGATTGCCACCCGTAATGACGACCACTTTTTCGGGTTGTTTATAAAGTTCTACAAACAATAACACACGACAATAAGGAAACATACATACTTATATACATACTGATATGCACTCACCAACTTTGTCTCTTGCAGCGTACATCCAATCATGTATAAGTCCAACCATTCCAATATACTGGAATCTAAATTCAGTCTTCCATTCGTACCAGCTTTTAGGCATTTCTTTAGAAGTTTTAAAAAAATAAAACAAAAACCACGCCACCGTGAGGAATATCGTTAAAAACAACAGCATTTTGGATTCGAATGTGTTTCTCTTATCGTATGGAATGTACTGCTTTTTGTTGCTCGAAAGTTGTTTTTATTCAATGTTCATTCTCTTCCTATAAAATAAAATAAGAAAAGAAGAAATAAAAAAAAATGGTGTGATGTGAATACTGTAAAATGTAATAAAGTTGAACCTTAACAGTCCAACTCTATGGTCGTGGTGACGTGGATTTGGGGGAATTGAACCCTTTTTTATTTTACTGCCCAACCCCAGAAACGAAATAACGTCGTCACCATGTACAAAGTTCATATTTTTTATGATTCATTTAAGTTATTTGAATGGTGCTCTGTAGTCGTACCAATGACACTTTTCGATTAACCAATGATTGATACTAAGGTTTGTTATGAAATTGTTTATAATAGGACGCAGAACCGCTTGTGTGCGCAAAAATATTAATACAAAATAATTTGGTTATATTCTGTGAACTAATGCATTAAGAATGATCTTAATGTTACTAACTGAGTATTAAAGTTAAAGAGTTATGCGCACTCCTCCGCGTCTACGCGTTTATATTATATTTAGTTTGAGGTTTTTGTATATGTTTAACTGTTGGCCACGTGCTGATAAGTCTACGCGATAGTATTAGGTCTGCCTGTACATACATGCGTATCTGCAAGAATCAGTATTATACTAGTTTAATTTATTTAAATTCATCACCGTAAAACAGAATAAAGTTGAATGTATTCAACATAATTGTGCATTTTCACTGGTTTTAAGACAGGTATTTAAATTATCTGTCTTAAAACCAGTGGTTATGTATGTGTATTATGCACAATGGATGGCGCCACGGACTACAGGAGAACCAGGGCCTAGCTTGCTCATCAATTACTCCTGTTGTGCTGAGTTTGTTGTGTGTTGTGTTCTCTGTGGGAAGGGACCTACAGATTTTTGCCGAATCCAATGGTTAAGTTTGATAAGCTTTTTTTTTTATAGATAATAATTACTCTTTGAGTGTTGTTAGCAAATCGAAAGAGGTGGTGGCGTGCAAAATGCAAAATCTTCAGCTCGGGAATAGAACTTCGAATGTGCGAAGCTTCGGCATGTGAGTGTCGCACTCTACTTATGGTAGATAATTTATTTTAGTGCATTCACCGATGGAGCCAGCTCGGTAAAAAGTAATATGATTGGAAGCAACAACAACTTCTTTGACATAAATGCGCCTTTAGTTTTTAATTCAAGTAATCAACTGTTACATTTGTATTATGAAAATGCCCAAAGCTAAAATAACAATTGCCTAATGATTAGGCAATTACTAGCATTACTAGCAGATTAAAAAAGTGCTGCATGGTTGTGTTGAATAACATCGCTAAAGAGAAATTACAACAATAAATATGTGGTCCCTCCATGTCAACATTAGCAAAAACTAAGTAATTTTCAATATATCATTATATGAAATAATCGTTGTCTTCTGATGTTTAAGATAGATATTATACGAATATTACATCATTCCTATTCTTTCCAACAAAATTGAGTTTATTTGCATATTATATGCCATTTAATCACTTATTGACAAAATTCAATTGCTTTGTTTTGATACCAAAAAACCTGATTTTTCACATTAAATTTGTTTTGACTAAAATAGGAATTGAAACTTAAACAGTATGCATCATATGTATAAAAAAATTTATATTTAAAGGCTACCAACAGTTTATGTTAGTACACGGGGTAATAAAAAAAATAGTTACGATTGAGATTGACAGATGGGTTTTTGTCCTGCGATAAAAAAAATAATTTGAAATATGTATATTGAATATATAATTCAATATAGGCTCTTATAAAGCGGGAAATACGATTACAATGTTTTCCTGTTTTCCAACAAGTTAACGACCCATTGGTTGCAAATGGCAATACGAATAACTATACTAAGTGTTTCTTTACTTTAATTCCTGGATGAAACATTCTTTATATTAATTAGCAATGTACCCAATTCGAGGTCTTACATCGTAGTGCAAAAAAAGCAATTGCGTTTATGGAAACGAAATGATGTGCTTATGGTGGAATCATCACCTATGTACGTTCATCAGCAAATGAACGAAATATGGAAATTTTAATGCTAAATAATTTTTTCCATGCGCCTGCTTAAAACCAGTTTTGTCCCCAAAAATTGATTTGAGCATTCGTCGCATGGTAATTTTTTTTAATGTTATTCTATAGGCGGCCCTACTACGCGAATTTGCTTTAAGTATATCATTTTGTTGAAGGTCATTGAAGTGAGTAAAACGACACAACCTTTGTTTGAGTCCAGGAATCGATCATTCCATCGTATATGTGTGCGTATGTGTTTTTATATTAACTAATAAAAACTATAGACTTTGCATTGTATACTATTCAATCATCTATAGAGAAACTTGTTTAGAAGGAAATAACTTTAATAAAAACTCAAGAACATTTTCCTGGTTTAAAGCTTCATATTAAGAAATTGTCTTCATGATTAGGCCTATAAATATTTTTTTCATTGTCGCTGGTTGAAAAACGGAAAAATGCAAATAACCTGAATCTAATTTCTAAGCACCCCAAATTTAGTTATACGTCGCTTTATATGAAATATACGAGTAAAGCCATCTGAAAGGGAGACTTTTCTATGAACTTGGAATAAAATATTTTCAAACCGCCAACACTACATTTTAGCAAACCTATTCAGTTCTTTTTTATACACTCGTTACTTTATACAATCGTCGCAAATACCAAACTAACGATATAACAATAATACCAGGAATACTCTTAGCTCGACTCACATCGCTGTTCGTAATAAAAAAGAGCCCAGAGGTGAATGATCAATAAATTAAAATCTCAATGTATACGTATTGATTTGCCTAGAAAGTAGAAAGACAGTATTCTGCTTTAGTTGCAAAAACAAAGACAATGTTTGCTTAAAACAAGTGTAAAATATAAACAATCAAACGATAAATGCAGACAGTTGTTGATCGTATATTATTAATTCTACTTAATTAATTAATTTGTTACGGAAGAGCATAAGACAGCCGGCAAATGTTCCGGCTTTATTAATCATTCTAAGACTTAAAATCTTAAAAAGTGATCAGTGGTTCAGATATAGTGAAAATATAAATAATATGATGAATAGGGTGTAATGCCCCAAAACAAGCAACATATAACAAACTTGTCCATTTCCCATTTCTTATAAAGCAACCTTTTCATATAAAGCAACAGACAACTTTAAGTAACTTAACATAGAACATATCAAAAAAAAAATTTTCTTAATTACATTTTTTCCAAACATAAACAAGTTGCAATGCGTGTGAAAATAATACGTGGTTTAGTCTAAAGTAAACAATTGCTTCAGTAATTACCAGAATTTTTATTACTTAAAGCGGAATTTTTCAACAAACCAACAGAATCTACGTGCCTTATCTACTGCACCTACAACATAAAGTTTGACCACTCTGCTATACCTCTGACTTTTACTTATAGAGATTATAAGTCTCTGAATATTGATGCATTCCAAAACATTATTTATAATTTATTCGATCAACATATCTCACTTAAAACTGTTAAGATTCGAAATAAGTTCTGCCCTTGGTTCACAACTGCAGTTATTAATAGCATTAAATTGCGAAACCGACTATACAGTAGGTGGAAAAAAAGACCCTCTGATTTAAATTGGCAGTCTTACAAATTCATGCGTAACCGGTCGGTTGTCACTATACGTAATGCTAAGAGAAATTACTTTGCCTCTAAGTTGAACACTGCACTTTCTGCAAAGCAGCTCTGGAATAATTTTCGTAACATTGGAGTCACTTTGCTGCCAGTGACTCCAACTCAATCACAGTTGTGTAGTTGAGCATGATATTCATAAAAATTTCTTTCTTGAAAACCAATTGAATGAGACCAATTTCGATTTTCCTAATAATATAACAGCTTCTTCGAACGCAAGACGTTTTGAAGTACAAACGTTTAGCGAAATTGATGTGATTAATACAATTATAAATTATAAATCAAACGCCACTGGCGAAGACGGGTGCCAATGAAGTTTATAAGGTTAATCCTGCCTTTTATAACACCCCACTTAACCCATATAATTAACCATTGCATTGCCACATCTACCTTTCCCAGATTCTGGAAGGGAGGTCGTGTAATCCCTGATTATGGACACATCAGTATTCAAATCAAAACGGTTTACAACTGAACCCGAAGAAATCTCAGGTAATTCCTATTTCAAATTCGGTTGTGCCCCTTCGCTCCTTGCCGAATACCATACTTTCTGATGATAAACTCGAAATTGTAAGTACGGTCACCAGCTTAGGATTCACAATTAACAATAAGTTGTCAGGATATGACTACATAAACAAGGTTATTGGATCCATATATGACTGCTTACGGAAGTTATGGTTAACCGCTAACTATACCCCAATAGATGTTAGGCAAAAACTGGTTACCGCCCTCATCCTTCCATGGATAACATACGCCGAGTTTGTCTTCAGTAAAGTTGACTCCCTGCCCCAACAAAAGCTGCAGGTAGCGTTTAATTATGCTTAGGTACATTTATGGTTTACGCAGATTTGATCGTGTATCCGAGTTTAGTAAAAGTTTGTTAGGAACTTCTCTCGGTCACTACCTGAGTGCTAGAAATTTAATGTTTTTGCATAACATTATTGTGAACAAAACTCCAATATTTCTATACAACAAACTCAATTTTGCTCGATCTGTCAGAACACATGCCCTAATATCATCTCGTCACCTCTACACTAACTCGTCGCGTCTGTTTTTTATATATGCTATCAAACTTTCGAACTTACTACCAATAAATATACGAACTATTATTAATGCCAAACGCTTTAAACTTGCAGGTCTTGTCTACCTTTCATTCCTTTCCTAAGCCTTCTTCTTCCATTTCTCCTATATCTACTTTCATTACTTTAAGAAATTTAAATTGTTATCGATTATTACTAAAAAATACTTATGTCTTATTGTACCCTTACATATAATAAACATACTAATAAATGAAATAAATGAAAATGATATGGAAAAAAAAGAAAATATTATTATATTTTATATATATTATATATATAAACATATTTAATATAACATAAGTATAATTTATACTTATATATATGTATTATATAATACATTTTAATAATAATAATAATAATAAACAATAAAAATTGGGTGGAGCTACAGTCCATAAGATGGACCAGGGCCTAGCTTGCTCATCAACTACTTGGGTTGTACGCGCTACTGTTCTCTCACGAGTAGAAGAGACCTACAGTTTTTTGGCGACTCTGAACAGCGAAGTTTGAGAAGCTTTTTCTTAGACAGTTATGACTCTTTGAGTGTTGTCAGCAGACCGAAAGAGGTGATGGCGTGAAAAATTCTAGGTGTTCAGCCGGGAATTGAATCTAGACCTTCAGCGTGTGAGTGTCGCACTATACCCACTACGCCACGGCGGCCACATAATAATAATAATAATAATTATAATAATAAATAATAAAAATTCTTGTTTAGATTTGTCGTTTGACTGAAGTCAGTGCCCCGTACTATAAGATAATAATCAATGTATTTAACAAAAAGACGTGGCAATCATACAAGTCAATTCGCACTGTATATTCCGCTTTCATTGCATAAATCGTAGTATTACCAATGCATTAACATAAATTTGTAATCAACAAATTTCGACACAGCAAATTACCACCAATCATGCTTCAGTTTTTAATTAAAAGCAAAATCTTTCGAGTGAGTGAACTACCATGTCAATTTCCCTAATGAATGTAAATCAAATTTCTTGATAAACGTAAAGAGTTCTAAAAGAGAAAACATTTTAGTTTTAATGCAATAGCTTTCTCTTACTTGTGTATACAGACACGATTTTCCTCAGTCTTTGAGTACATTCGTTGTTTTAAGTGTGAATTTCATAGGCATTTTGTTTATAAACAACTTCAAGTTTGTGAGACTATTAAAATTCCAAAACAAACAGTAAATATCTTGAACAAGTTCATTTTGTTGACACTTTGTTATTGTAGAATATTGCATTTGATAATTACAAAACAAATATTCAAATGCAGTCAATGTTTCCAATTTGTCCAACTAATTGTAAAATACACAAATCAAAGGTTGCCTGGGTCATTTATAGTACATAGGATGACAGCTTTTATATTTGAGATCGTGAGAAAACATATCAGCAGTCAATTTCAATTAAAATTTTTCTGTTCATACATAAATTGCTTGGGAATCTTTCGATAAAAACTTAAAGTAAGCAGACAATTTTAACGGTCAGCTCGTTAAGAATTAAAAACGCTCAGGGGTAATATCATGAAAAAATCAGCGACTAATGTGTTGCACCCGTCTGACAATCGTAAAGGTAAGACTGCAATTAAAGATAAAAAGCTGTAAATGAGATTTTGCCTCTGTGAATAGAAAAGAAGAAAATAACACGAAACTTCAGACGGAAAAAGAGACAGAGGGACATGGTGCGTTCGGAGATAAAGGTGTTACGGCAGAACAAGAATCCACACCTTCCTGGTATTGAAACAAGGACAGCCCATCATATAGGCTGTATAACGAAAATAAAGATGACGATGATGTGACAGAACGAGCAGGGCGAATTTTCAGTGTGATAATAAAAAATAATAATAATAAATAATAATAATAATAATTGTTGGCGCTACAGTCCAAAGGGAGAGCAGGGCCTAGCTTGCTCATCAACTATTCGTGTTGTGCGCGCTACTGTTCCCTCACAAGTAGTAGGGACCTACAGTTTTTTGCCGACTCCGAACGGCGAAATTTGAGAAGCTTTTTCTTAGACAGTTATTACTCTTTGAGTGTTGTCAGCAGCTCGAAAGAGGTGGTGCCGTGAAAAATTTGAAAAATGGATGTTGAGCTGGGAATCGAACCTACACCCTTCGGCGTGTGAGCGTCGCACTCTTCCCACTACGCCATGATTTTATTGTTGGTATTTATATTTTGTATTTTTACTTGCACAACTCAAGTAACAGTGATAATTAATGTCGAAGAAACAAAACTTATAACTTATACTCCATTCTAAAAAGTCTGTTATATGATCTAAGCTCTTATTCGGAAGAAATTTATGTCAATATCATTCAATTGATTCATTTAGTTATGGAAAGTTATAAATATATTAAAAATAAGAAGCTCTTTTCAGACGAACAGGTCAAGCTCATTTTGTTTGAGCAGACTATTTGTAATTTTATAGGTTGGTTAAACAAATTTCTTAAATATACATTTAGGGTTTTAAATCGCTTTGTAATATCTTATACCACATCTTACACAATATTTTAAAAATATTCAGCAGTCAGTAAACACAAAAGGCTTTATCTTTTTACAACCACGCTTAATTAACAGCATCCATTACCTTAAGTAAACACGACAGATTTACTATAAAAGGAACCAAACGATCTTGACCCAAAGCAGACGAGAATCTGTAACCTTTTAAAATAAGCTAAAATTTAAATCCGTTTTTAATATAATAATTAATTTGGGCCAAACATATCTTGACAAATATGAATACATAAATCATTTAAGGAAAAAATATTAGGTATACGGGGTATTAGATATTTTAGATAGGTTATTATGCATCAGCTCACTATACTTTGATCACATACAAATAAATATTGTGGAAAACAATACCTCTTGCCAGGTAATGGTTAAAATTAAACACGATATATAACTGGTTGGATGGAGAAGGAAATGAAGAGTATAATTTAAATAGGAATAAGGCAAAGAGATTTAGCGTTACTCAAGCAGGTCTTAATAGTTTTTTACGAAATTTCTTTATTCGCATTTTTGTTCGAAGCAGAAAATAACAGTCTGCATTAACTCCTGAAGTGAAACATTTTTTCGAAAAAAACCAAAAGTATAGTAAGGTAATCAATCGACCTGACATCTAGTGCTTTGTTATGCCGCTGTCAACGTATTTCGTATGACAAATTCAAATCACGTAAATGCAAAGCTATTACTCAAATTGTTTTGGTTTTGAAATTTACTTAAGAAACCCAAACGTTTTTTCCTACTCCTGCCCACACCCAACCACCCACACAGGTATGTCGGTTAACCATGAACCGCAATATCACGAGCGCATATAATATTGCAGTTTCTTTTCTTAAACCTTTTAGGATGTACCTGTCTTAATGGAAAATTAGCTCATTCATGCAATAACACAATTTCAACCATGACCATGAACTTGACTGACTGACCAACATTTAAACCACGAACAATATACGACATTATGTCTGTAGGTAAAATTTTCATTTCTCTTTTAGTAATCAAATTGCATTTGCTAAAATTTTGCTTTACATCTTAAACGTGAGAGGTCGTATAAGATTTATAACCCATTTCAAAGATAAACACTTCCTATGGGTTCACTGATTTCCGTTCCATTGAGGAATATCAAAATGTGACCCCCTTCTTTTGAACCGAATGTTATGAATTTAAATTTGTACATAAATTTTGTGCAGACTTAAACCTCGCCATTGAAAAGTTGTACACACATACATTTCAAACTTTGCCAACACAAATTCATTGGCATGCTGAAATGCGAAACTTTCTATTTATGACGTGTAAGCGTTCAATCTTTAGCAAAATTAAAGATAAGACATTGCAATAAAAAGAAATAAAGGAAGAAAGAACACATGTCAGACAAAAATATATTTGTCTATAAAATCCCAGAGCTTTAAATCCTATTGGACAAATTGATTTCGTTGGAGAACGCCTGAACTCAATGCATTTTTTAATTGTGTCAATAACTGTGTAATCTGCTATCGGGTCTTACAAACATACCTGAATAGTCCAATGATAATTTTCTATCTTTTCTGTAAACTCCACGTTAAATAAACTAAAGAGAAACTGGAGAGAACAACCGAGCGATGCTTCAATTTCCCCTACCGAACCGGTGGGTATTTTCAAACGAACTGAGCATTGTTGAATTGGAAGATAACTAACGCGGGCTATGGATTATCGGCTGAAGAAGTGGACAAAGGAAAAAGCCATGAGATCGGTTGGGTTTATTTGCTTTCAGGTTGAACGAATATGTGATGGAATTTTTAAGTTTGTTTATTCTCTCTGCGGCAAGTGGAAACGTCAAAACTGTCAAATGTCGTTTTCGTCCGTTCAGGTGGTGCACTTTATACAGGGTTGGCAGTGAGAAACGATATTACAGAATATGTATTATGAAATAAGATGTCAATATCCGTATCATGGATATAACATTTACAAATATTTAATGTTATATTACAATTGATACATGTTAATTGCAACCATTTATGTATTCTCGTATTATAATTTAATTATTTTCAATTTTATATCACTTTTCCTTCAACTAGAACCGATAAGTGTTTTTTTGAAATACACTTGTGTGTAGGCATGTGGAATTGACTGCGTAAGAGAAGCACAATCATGAGTTGAACATTGGCTTTTTTTAACGAGAGTAAACTTGTTTATATGCATACTCGAAGTTGAATCTGACGCAAAAGAACACAAGCGAAATAAACTTGTATCTATTCCTTTCGATACTGATGTTGTTGTCTCTATATACGGTGAAAACAATGTAGCCGAAGTCCTTGACAACGCTATCAAGTAGATATCTTAAGAACGTCACTAACTGGAAAGTATCATTGGGAGTGTCTATATCGGACCATTAATACATTGTTCTAAATCGAATGCGAAACTACAATTTTGCAGAAGAGCACGCACCCAAGAAAAACAAACTGGCTAAGATTAAGGGAAGAGTTAGGAAACCGCGTCGCATCTCTCCCAAAACTCAAACCGAGGCCTTATATTGAGGAGGCATTTCAAGGTCTGAACGGCACCCTAATCAAATGCTTCGAACTAACTTGCCCAGTCAAAAACATCTTCTGCAGACTCCATGTTACTTGGTGGAATACGGGATGTACCGATCTTAACAAAAATAATACAGCAGGCTTATTTGGGCTTCGAAATGTGCATCGTATAGAGGTTTTTGTGGAAAAATCGAAACACTTGATGAAATCAGCAGACTGGTGAAAGTCCTTAAAAAGGACAAAGAACTCATGCCGGACATACTCAAGAGACCCTACGGTACCTTTACTGAGTCAAAAGGCTGAGACCCTCCGGCTAATGATAGCGATTCACTTCCCAGGGAACCAGGTCACAACTGGCTCAAAAGCAAAGGGGCATATACCCATTACTATCGGCTGTAAACAGAATTTTCACTGCCAGCCTTGCGCTGGCATACATTCCCATTTCCTAGCGCACAGTTAGGGTAGCCTTCATACCAAAAATTGTTAAAGGGCATAACTCTCTCGCCAAAAACTTTAGACCCGTTAGTATTACTTCGTTCATGCTGAAAAGCCTGGAGAGACTGCTCAAACTGCGCAAAAATGCTAGGCGATTACACACTCTGTCTTTGATGCAACATGGGTACCAGCGCGAAAAATCTTTTGATACTGCAGTTCAAAATCCCGTTGATAGAATTGAAAGTGTACTTGACAAGAAAGAATACGCGCTGGGAATATTCGTCGACATAGAGGGTGCTTTCAACAATGCAACTTTTAATGGAATGTGCAAGGCAGTCAGAGAACATTGGTTCCGTGAATAACAAGAATGCTAATGAATAGATTTATAATCGCGGGGGCGAAGTATCGGGGGTAAACCGGATCAAGGCGGCGCCCTGTGTCCTCTTTTATGTTGCATGTTGGTCAGCTCGCTGCTTTTCGCCTTGAATAGATCTAACATCTACGGCTAAACTAACGCAGATGATGTAACCGTACTAGTCACCGGACCACCGGCCGTTTGTGAAAGTGGGTAGACGGCCCTTGACATGATCGATAACTGGTGTACCAGGAATAGGCTTTCAGTCAATCCTCTTGGTTGTTCTCTTTACGAGGAGGAGGAATCTGACTGGTCTAACTCAACTAGTGTTAAAGGTGTCATCATCCCATTTTCCAATGAAGCTAATTACCTAGGTGTTATCCTGGATAAAAAAAAACTTTTTCGGAAAAAGACACATTGCATTGCATTTTTGCAAAACCTGGGGCCTATCACCAAAAATATCAGTATGGATCTACATGGAAATTATAACACCTCTTCTCTCCTATGCATCAGTCCTTTGGTGGAAAAGCGTTGGCGCAAATACGTGCAGCAGTTACGTCAAGCACGTTAACACTCACATTATGAGATGCACAATCAAGGCCATCTCCCGGCTAAAAATAAATGGCCTTTGATGACATCACGCACCGTATCTCCAAATGACATTAGTTTCAGGGACATACCGTCTGATTCGAGGTCACCAACGATTCAGCTGTCGACATTCCCGAAACTGAAGTGGGAAAATAATATAGTCGGATATTCACGGACGGCACCAAGACGACGGAGGGATCTGGAGCTGGGGCCTTCATGGAAAAAGACAACACTAGACATCATACCTCTTTAGCTAATTTCGCGTCAGTCTTCCTGGCGGAAACGTTTGCGATCCAAAAGGCCACTCATTATATTGTTAAGAATTGGTGAAAGAGGCTAAGTATTTGCGTCTGTAGCGACTGTACTAAAGACCCTACACAACCCTTTAACCACTTCAAGATAGTCCAGGTATGCAAGTCTTCCCTTAATTTGGTCGCCAGATTTAATTCGATAAGACTTGTTTGGGTCCCAGGACGTCACGGGATAATGGGAAACAAGATTGCCAATGAACAAGCAAGACAAGGTTCAAGAGGGATTCGTAAGACACGAACCCACCTTGGGATTGCTCATATCCTTGTATAGGGGTTCCGTAGACGGTTGGGTCTCCCAACAGTACAACCAGAAATGCAGGCTGACCAAGTGCACTCTCCCGAACCTCAGCAAGAAATCCGTGGCCTTTCTGTTCTCTAAACAGAAAAGAGTGCAGACGACTTGTCGGCGTACAAATAAGACACTTCACCTTCGTTAAGTACCTAAGTCTGGTTGGGCTTAGTGATCGCACCCTTTGCGCCGACTGTGGAGACTCCGCCTTAGTCGTATCAGGCGGCTGTTTAGCCCTGAAATGGTGGAAGCTGAAAACTTAAGCTCTTTATCACAGAGGTGCCTGCCGGTCTTTCTTCGGAAAACCAAGAAACTACATTAAATGAATCGGACTGCGTGGTGGTAGAATGAATCAGATTTTTGGTGTAAGCGTTTCAATGCAGTTTATCCCAACCTCCAACAAAAAAAGTAAAATTAATTTAGTAGGACAATCTGCATAACTGCGGGATTTGGTTCGTTATTACCGTTAAAAAGTCTTCAGAAATCACCATTCCGCAATCTCAGTATTGACAAGCCGGTTCCCTTCCGTTCTTCTCTGTTCGTAGAGCTCACGAACTGCTGTCGTTGTTCAATGTAATGTTGCCTTAGAGGCGCCTTTTTCGGCTACATGTACTTGCCTGCAGCTTGTTTTATGGCTTCTTAACAACGTTTCCAATCTTCTCCCGGTCAGTGCAGGCAGTGTCGAATCATGAGGAAGTTTCATCGAGACTCGGTCAGCAAAGTTCCCAGCGATCAATTTCTATTGTAGCTTTCTGCCGTTAAGCAGTGTTAGCCTGTCTCAACTCCGTTGCTCTCGCCATATCAGGATTCTTATATCGGTCGGACATCGAGAATATTGGAAGAGTGTCTGACGTCGATTGCAAGGAGATCAATCTGACTGGCGGTAGATTGATCAGGGGATCGCAAGGTACCTTTATGGATGTTGAGATGTGGCCCGGGGTCGTAGTTTTTGCCTAAGTCTACCTCGACCAACAAATCCGTATCCAAATTACCGCTGCCTTCTCTCCCTTTAGCAATCGCTGTATTATATATTGCAAGTAGAACTTTTTCGCTAAAATGTGTTTAACATCATTTCTAGACTTTGCACATTCAGCGATTAATATTTCATAGCAACCCGATTATTGTTGGTTATTTTATTTTTATTTATTTCTCTTTACTAACAATTTAATCAAACCTTGAGAAATATAACACTGCTATTGATATAGTTATATGTAGTTCCTAAATAAAAGACACCGTTAACTATGCTTTACAAAAATCTGAGGTTGACATAAAACGCGACCGTTAAGATAGGCAACCACATTGAGAGTGAGTAAGCTGATCTCAAGTCCCTTCCTTGGACGGAAGAAAGTAAGAGCTTCGAAATTCTTAGGTGAGGAAATTAAGAGAGTTAGGTTATAAGAAAGTGTATAACTATATATATAAACCTTATACGCAAACATTTGATCCTACTGAGTACGGATTTAAAATCGAATCGGAACATATTCTCACGAACAATTGAACAAATAATCTTATTTTTCAATCAAAAGATTCACACAGTCGAAAAGCGAAAATCCAATCTTTGAGACGATTTTTGAATAAAATTGAAAATGCGAAAAGGCTTAAAGGACAAGTAACACGCATATCTTCATTCTTCTCTTGGGCAATGTAAAATTCATCAAAAGCGATTGGAGCATCACATGCAAGAATTCGAGAAAGTTTAAGGCTAAATCGCAAAAATTAACGAAACTGGAGAGCAACTGGAAAGAGAGACAGAGACAGAAATCAGATTTTTAAGAAAAAAATGTATGAACTGTATACAAAATTGTCCGAGAAAATACAAGCATTTAGCGAAACGAAAGTAGGTATTGAAGGTAATATTAATAATGCTTAAACATTCTGAATTCTTAAAATCAGAATTTACTCAACCAAATCAAACCGCAGTCTACAGTGGAAACGCTAAGTCGGTCCATAAACATGACAAAACCCGAAATTTCGATGAATGGGTTAGGTTTCGGGTTTTATTTACGGCTTTAGTTGGAACCAAAAATGTTGACTCACTAAAAAGTCTATGTGATCAACAGTCATTAAAAAACGGTACATTGGTTGATCTAAAGCCGATCTTTAGTACAGTTTTAGTTCGAAGTATTAAATATACTGATAATCTATCTTTTACAAATTGAATGTATTTCATGAAAGAACGAATCATCAAGAGCAATGCTTCCAATGCAAAGAAAAGAATAAACTTTGTTAGTCAGATTACCTTTAAATAAATTACCTAGTTCATTTTGGAACGACGTTACGGTGAAGATTCAAATTTAAAACGCGAATCATCAGTTTATCAGTTTATGAACGAATACGAGGCGCTGGGTCATATGATTTCCGTGTCGTCGGATAGTTTCGAAAAACAATAATTTTTTTACCAAATAACGCAGTGATTAAAGGAGACAGCTGTACAACATCCGTGCGGTAGTCTTCAATGCCTCGGCAAAATCAACAAATAGTATTTTAACATTAATGACTGTTTGCTGGTAGGTTCAACTTTTCAGAATCATTAATTCTGTATCGCTAAATCCTATTTACGTTAATAAAGACGATATTCATTTACAAAGAACCGTCTGGAAAAAAAGACGTAACTAAGGAATCTCGCGATTACGCGGAATCGGGGTGATTGACAGTAACTTACGGAACCACTTCAGCGTCCTATTAAACTACTAGAATTCGTTAACAAATAGGGCTTAGTAGTAAGTTGAAATACCTCAGAGCTTCTGATTGTTTGGTTAAAAACTTTTACATGGACGATTTCACGTGCACGTTCGATCGCGTAGAGGAAGCGAAACTAAGCTAATCGGCTTAGTTCAGACGGTATTTGAAAATAAAAACCGATAAAAGTCCATACATCAAAAATAGGCCAGTTTTAAGAAATAAAGATTTCTGCTTATTATTTTTATGTTTCTATTGCATATATTCGGCGCAGAGATGGCTTGTGTATTCGTATAATCTTCCTAATAAAAATACCGAAATGTTACTTGATCTTTACAAAATGTTTCATTTTTCTACTTACATTTCTATTTCCATTTGCATCTGAAATTTATAATTTTGCAATGCACGCAATGCAGAGAAACAATACAAACCGTTCACAAATATTGTTTTGAAATGTTTAAGCGATTACATAAATAACCATTTAATTCTAATACGAACAATTCGTTCTTTCTATAAGCAATCACTTTAGAATTTTTGATGTCCTCCATTCCCTCATTTTTGCTTACATTTAGGCGATTGTTTCTTTTTCGATGAAATGAACTCAATGATTGTGAGATGAATATTATCAACAATTTTAAGTGCGTTTTACGAATTTATTAATTTTTGTAATTTTGTTATCTTTAACTTCCGACATGTATTTTGGTATCTTCA
Source organism: Eristalinus aeneus (assembly GCA_955652365.1). Lineage (NCBI taxonomy): Eukaryota > Metazoa > Arthropoda > Insecta > Diptera > Syrphidae > Eristalinus > Eristalinus aeneus. The sequence goes on from OY019131.1 coordinate 69,602,322, forward strand.
AATAAAACCTGTAGCCTGAAAAACATTCGCATTCATCAAGTCAAGTAAGTAAATCTTGCAGGAGAAGAAGAGAAATTGGTAATCATAACCGGGTTCAGAACAAAGCTAAACTTTAATTAATTGTTCAGTTGTATTAAATATTCGCTAAATATTAATGGATTGTATTTCTATTCGGAGCTTAATAAAAAAGTACTTAGTTGGATCCAAGCTAAAGGAAACATTAATAAATTGTCGGTTTTGTGTTATTATTACAAGCTATACCCTGCTCCGCTTGACTGAGATTTCTCTTTCCTGGTACCACAAGCTCTGCACTGTGGTTCGAGAAGTTATGCAGGAAAGTTAGTAGGAAGCCTTTTAGGTTTCTTAATTTATTAAGAAGAACCAACAATTATGTATTTAGGCTGATGTACATAGAAGCAAATAAGAAATTTAAGATAGTTTGCAAAACAAACAAGCGGTTTATTATAAAAAAAACTAGCGTACAAAATAGAGAGCTGTAAGGATTCGAAATATTTCTGGAAAACGGTCAGGTTGATAAGTGGAGTTAATTCGGAAAGTTCCTGTACTGTAGAGTCGGAGACCTTGGCAAATCATTTTATCATATATTTATATGCAATAGAAACATAAAAATAAATAATAAAATCTTTATTTCTTAGAACTGACAATTTTTTATGTATGGACTTTTATCAGTTTTAATTTCAAATACCGTCTGAACTAAGCCAAATAGACCCCCCCCCCCCCATACAATTTTTTTTGTCGTCTCACTGAGACCTACAAAACTGCATCACTCAATCGAGGGGCCGCAAGTATCGAAATCATGCCAAATCAGTAAATCAATAACGGTTAAACGTTGACATTTAAGTCATAAGACAAAAACAACCTCTCAAAAGTTCGTTCGAAATTAATTCTGAGGGAATTTTTTTTCTCAGGAGATTGCCGATAGAAGGAATCGACTCCCGGGAATAATATAAATCCTAAGGAATTTGATTTCCCTCGGAACTGCTGATAAGGATGAATGTAAAAACATCGTTAATTCTTTAAGCATTCTCCATTTGGAACTTTGCGGAACCCTTCTGTTAACTAAGTTGCTTAATAAAGTAAAGTATGCTATAGCACTTTACGATGTCGAATGTTTCGCTTACTTTGAATCTGCAGCAGTTCTCTTTTGATACAAGGATTCCCATGAGCACGCAGTATATTTATCGATAAACGAGTATCGCAAAATGAAGCTTTGTGTTCAGTAAGAATCTGAAATTATGTACGATTGACCGAAAACCCATCGGATTGTGCTCTTTTTAAAAATTGATGCTTCGAAATTTACCAAATGTAAGTTTATGGTGGAATGGTCTGTTTTTCCTACTCGAAAAAATTACAGAATTTTCAAAATTACTTTCTCTCAACGATACTTCTTTTGAACCTTTCGTTTGTTTGACTAATTATACGAATTCCTCAGAATGGAATATATTTAATGCGTTTCAAATTTTATTAAATTGTTAAGGGTTACTGCATGACATATTCGATGGTTCAGAAATCGAAAATTATTACCTTATCGCCTTGATAAAAATATGCTAACAACTAACGACATACGCCTAACTAAATTAGCTTTATGGCTAAAGAATCTAATTCCTTGTCGATTTTTTTGTGTTGTCCCGACGACGAGCACTAGACCAGATACGAGCGTTATATTTAAGCTTTGGGCGGATGTACGCCTTATATATTGATGCCAGCTGAAAAGGGGTAAAATATTTCTAACATGGATATGTAATCGTCCCAACTAAGTGTTGATTTGATACATATATTGAGGATGGAAAGTCGTTCGGTTTCAACAACGTTGAGAACGTTTAAGTGACAGTACACAGCACTGACTTTAGGAAGTATTAAGTTCCACTATACTATTTTTATCCCAATCAATTATGCTGTCAACATTGGAATTTAAAGAGCTTAACACACGCTGCCGTTCCAGGTCTATAGCCGAAGAGGAGGGCCGAGAGCCGAGGAGCGAATATGAAAAGCTGAGGGTACTTTCATCAGCGAAGGAGTGAATTGGATTAGAAGTGACAGACAGAAGATCGTTTATAAAAAATAAGTAAGAGTGTGGGAGACAAAATGGAGCCCAGCGTTAACATGGTGAATACCAGGCTTGAACCCATCTAACTTGTATTGAACGGCTCGAAAAGTTATTTCTAATCCATTAACGAAGAGATTCATCGACGCCAAAAGCAGGCATTTTCTCTCTTGTCGAATGCTGGCCTGATGCCAGACTCTTTCAAATGCTTTTGAAATATCAGGCGCTACGATTTTGTTTCTTTCTCCTACATTGTGCACAGATTGGTTCAATTTTTCGATGAAACCATCAAATTACCAGTGGACCTGTTGCTGCGGGTGACTATGCTTTATCCCTTTATGGTGTCATCTTGGAAAGGACAATAAAAGCGATTCATCTAGAATAAGTTACTGATTTAGCCTCTGCAGCGTTACGTAGATTTGTTGCAAGAAAAGGAAAATGTAACAATATAATCATAACGGTATTTATTTTGTTGGTGGAAATCAGCAACTCCGGGATTGGTCCACGCTAATAAAATGAACTTTCGACAAAGGGCCATTTCGGTGGCCCGTGAGAGCCGGGAGTAAAAACTGTAAAATTTCATCTTCGGCGAGTTTTAAGTCATGCGGCATTGACATATAAAGAATTTTCAAATGTTTTATATCAAATAGGGGCTTGTGTTAACTCTTGTCCATTGTGCATGCGATTTGAAGGAGATGTTGATCTATTAACACAAGGACATTTTGTAATAGGTTGAGCATTGTTGATTGTACTTGATCAAGATTTAACATCTATAAAGGCTTCGTTGTTATCAATATGGCAATATCTTCAGAGTCCTTTTTCAAGACTTAGTGGCAGTTTAAAACGAAAAAGCTTCAACTAGTGACATCGTTCTTATTAAAGTTGAAAATGAGCCATCTAGTCGATGGGCACTCGGACGGGTATCACAAACTTATTTAGGAAAAGACGGATTAGTACGAGTTACTTCTATTATAACATCAAGAGGAGAAACGAAACGTCCTATTTCAAAGCTATGTCCTCTTCTCTATGTTGAAAAAAACTTTCAACGACGGAACTATGCTCAACAACATGTCTTTACTTACCACACTGAGGAATTAATTTTTCAAAGCAACCCGATTACTGTTTGTTGTTTTAATTTTGTTCTAACAATTATATTTTCACAATATTTCACAATATTGCACAAGAAAACAATTGTTTCTTTTTACTTACAATTTAAGCAAACCTTGAGATATGGGATACGCCTATTGATACTATAAACCTTACACGAAAACGACACGCGACTCGTACGAGTATTGGTCAGGGTCAATGTTATGAATTATTTTAAATTACACATTTTGTGTCTATGTATGTCCGGTATGTATATAGAACAATTTCAATTTGAATTTGAAAGCTGTATAAGAATAAATAAGACGTATGCACGTTGAAGTGTTTTCATTCAGGATATCCCAATCTAGAAAATATTTCTTCTAAAATGGCAATCATTTCTGAAGACGTTATTTTTTTCACAAATCTAGTTTCCTGGTATGTTGAATAATAATCAATGATAACAAATGCGAAATCGGGATTTGGTAAAGGGCCCAATAAATGCATTGCAAGGCATGCCCAGTGGCCTTCTGAAAAGCATGTCGTTGCATAGGCACTGGCGGGATCGGCCTTGAAAATAACAGACAATCCCGACATAGCTCCACGAAAGTTCCACTTCTCTGTCCATTAGTGGCTACCATACTTTTAACCGCAGTCTTAGTTTCATTATATAATACTCTCGTCCATAACGGTTTTGAAATGTTTCCCGGGATGCATCGTTTAAATCGAAATGGAAATAACTTGTTTACTACTCGCTGTCCAATCGTCCCTCTTAATATTTACTACCGTTTCCATAATATCTTGATCGTTGGCGTTTTCTTTGACCATCTGTAAACGGAGAACCACATTCTCAATTAGTGCACATACACTGTATTCACAATGTCTGTCGAAAGAGTCCGTACTCTGAATCTTGCATAACCTGGACAAGGAATCTGCTATATTAGTTTTTCCCCCTTGATAAATAACTTTGAATAACTTGAATGAATAACTTTCAATTCTAGCAGGTAGTTTCGACGTGGGCTTAAAAATTGCATCCAAAGGTGGTCCGTCACTAGTTTAAAATCTATTCCTGCAAGATAGTAATAAAAACGTTCTACTCTTCTACTTTCTTGCTAGCGAAAGAAATTACTTCAGGACATCCTTGAAGAAATTGACTGCTCCTAATGCGATAAGACTGGCATCAGCAGCTAATCGCGTGCGCTTCTTACGGTTAAAAATACATCAGAGTCGGCATTTTCGCTAGAAAATCATTTAAATGTCTGAACGCATCTTCCTGTTTTTCGCCCCCAGTAAATGGAATATCCTTTTTAACAAGCTTCCATAGCGGTTTTGTTGTATCTACCAAATCTGGAATAAACATTCCTAAATAAGTGACAAGACCCAAAACACTTCGTGTTTGGAGACCGAAATTCCAAGATCGTTCTAACTTAGTCGGGATCCAAGTAAAGAATAAATGAACGACACCACTTGTCCCCTTCTGATCTCATCAAGGACTTATCGAAATTTTCGCATAGAAAATGTCTTATCAGGGATTCGGCCATCGGCCATAATTTCTTTCTTTCGCAAATTTAATGCTTTTGCTCAACAATTACATGTGATCCTAAATACTGCAATTGAATGTAGTTTTCTTCTTTCGCAAATTTGATTAAATTTTGGTCAACAATTAAATGTAACCCTCAATGCAATCGAATACAATTTCCTTTTTTCGCAAATTTAATGCCTTCGGTCAACAATTTAATCAACCCTCAATGCTCCAATTGAATGCAATTTCTTTCTTTTGCAATTTAATTCTTTTGGTTAACAATTTAATGTAGCACTTACTCGATTCAGTTTTTCTTCGATTTCACCTCGTCGCAAATTGTTATGACCCACAATTCTCTAAAGAACTACTGATTGAAATAATTTAACTATTCGGTTGCCAAAATAAAAGTGAGTTTTTTATTTATTTAAAGCTTTGACAACTGAAAATTATCTGTCAATATTCAATAACCAGTATACATACGAGGGGCGTTAAATATATTCTCGGTATCGATATAAAGGAGAAAGCGAAAAATGCTTTTTTAAACCCTCAAAAAAATAAATTTCCTCTTTCTCTGCAGAATATCCATTTATTGCCGACTTGAGTTCTTCATCATCCGAAAATCTTTTTCCACGAAGACATTTTTTCAAATCCGGAAACAGGAAATAATCACTAGAGGCAAGATCTGGACTATAGGGTGGGTGTTGGATTTCTTCGAAGCCACAATCTCGCGCAGCAGCCTTGGAAACTCGCGCCGTGTGAACAGGAGCGTTATTATGAAGAAGCAAAACACCCGCTGCGAGTTTACCCCGTCTTTTCTTTTTAATTCTTTTTAATTTCCTTTCGCAAATTATGCAAAGTGGAAGCGTAGGATGTAGCGTTGATGGTTTCAGCCTTTTTTTGTATTGAATGAGCAAGATTCAATTTGAATCCGAAAAACCTGTGGCCATGAGCTTCCCGGCAGACGGAGTGACTTTGAACTTTTTCCGGGGGTCTGTTCCTTTTTTATGCCACTGCATGGACTCTTGTTTGCTTTCAGGGTCATTGTGGTGAACTCATGTTTCGTTCGATCCATAACACCGTCCGCGTTCTCACTACACATCTTCAAAAGCTCTCTACAGCATATCATTCTTACTTTTTTCTGAGGCGCTGTGAGCATTTGTTGCACCCACCTTGCACTGACATTTGAAAGGTTAAGATGGTCATGAAGAATGGTGTGAATGGTACCAGTTGAAAGCTTGGTGATTTCTGCCATCATTTTCACCTTTATTCGGGCATCCTCAAGAACAAGTTTTTCGACTTCTTTGATGCTTTCTCCCGTACAAACAGTAGACGGGGCGCCGGAGCGGGGGTCGTCTTCAATGCTCTTTCTTCCTCTCTTGAACTCACTTGACCACTTTTGCACAGATAATGAAGGTGCGAAACCTGGTAAACAGCCACCATCTTTTCATGAAAAGTTTTTTGACTTTTTCCTTGCTTAGTTCGAAATTTAATTACAGCGCGATGCTCAATTTCCCATCACCGTCTCAGTCGCCATTATGACTCTGTTTACCTAGAGATAAAATGCGAATTAATAATCACATTTATATGAAATTTTACATGAATGCACTAAAATAACGGTATTATTTGATAAATAAGTCAATTTATATATAAGTTAACGACACATTCTGAGATTCTTCAATATGTTTTTGCACATCTCATATTCATCCACGCGCAACATATTTCATCACACTTTTTCATCAGGTCACCCGATTTTTGCATGCCATGTCCACACGAACATTGTTAATCTGCTTGTACAAGTGCATCCTAAGTTCTTAGATATAACTTGACACTGTCCTATCCCGAACCCGCATTCCATCACATACACATGCTCCCATGTCCCATGCACCTACGATTGCCGCATTAGAGTTAAGTTACTTTTATGATAGAGTTTAGTTATAATTTGTAATTGATCCGCTTCGGACGTAAAAATTAAATAAATATTTTTTTAAAGAAAATAAACATAAATTAGTTTGACTGGCGCCCGAGCAGGGACCGCTGAGCAAAAGAAAAAATAACCAGTGCCCTTAAGTAGTGCCAGTGTTAAAATAAAAAATAACCACTGCCATAAAGTAGTGCCAGTGTTAAAAGCAAATACTACCAGTGCCCTAAAGTAGCGCCCGCGTAGTGTTCAACAAAACTCAGTGGTGCCAAGAATCCTAACGTGAAAATTTACCCGAAATTAAAGAAAAGAGGAAACTCTTAACTCAAAATCAAAGTGATCATTAGTGTGAGGAAGGCGCCCCAGCAGGAAGCGAACGGGACGAAGCCGCCAAAGGACTTCAGCCAACCCACCAAGATAAAGATAACAGTCAGCCTAATTTTTTTCTTAGGTATGAGCTATAACGAAATACAAGTTTTGAATTATACCAGCTCACAAATAGTTGTAATCAAATTAGGCCCGGCGAAAATACAAACTGGAAACATAAAACAAATTCATGAAATCGACCTCAATACATGCCAAAAATCGATTGACAACATAATCCTTACCCAACAACACAATATTAGCACCAACCACCATTCCTATCCCCTGCTTTCACACGAAGTCACCCAAACACATCCTATCCAGATTAAAACCAATTAGGCAGAAGAGATCTTTAAACTTTGTAGGAAGCGCGTGGAAATGGGTTGCGGGTAATCCCGACCACGACATCTTCGAGATTATTAAGAAAAAGGTTAACAATGTTCTAAAGAGCAGTAATAAACAAGTAATTATCAATTAAAGTATCAATACAAAGAATAATTGAACTTAGCAATATTTCAAATAAAATTCTAAAGGAACAAGAAAATAGTAACAATATTAAAGATTTCATTGTTGAAAATTTACAATATAAGATTAAGCTAATAAAAGAAGTATTGTTGAATATTGAGTATGCCATCCACTGGGCAAGAAGTGGAATTATTAATCCTTTTATTTTGTCAAACAAAGAAATTGATTTCGAAAAAAAAAAACATTTTACAGAAAGAAAACATGACATTTAATAACATAGATAAAGCATTGGAATTGCAACAAATGTAACCACAATATTACATATTTTAGATTTACCAAGTACATTTAAGGAACAATGTGAAAAAACTCTGTTAAAACCAATTAAGAAAAACAATGTCATAAATAAACTTCCATCTAAATAAATTATCAAATGTATTTTGACATGTATGGAATTGTATAAGCTTGAAAGGACAACAAACAAAAACTATCAATATGTCATAGGAATAATCTCATAGATATAAGCGGCACATCTTGTATCCCTAAACTCCTTGGTAGCACCATTTCCAACTGTACCAAAACTAACTCACACCACATTTTCAACCTAGAAGAAATTTCACCCGGTATTCTGATGCTAAACCAGTTCAATGGAACAATCCGAATTAACGAAAAGAATATGAATTTCACTGGAAAATTTATAATAACGTTTGACAACGCGACAATCCACGCAGGAGGCGCAACCCACGCATCACAGTGCCTAAATACAAGCCTTTACCCAATGACGCACATCCCGAATCTTCTCATGAAAATTTCGCTATGACATCTGTGAAAAATATTTAGTATACATCATTGAACAGACAACATCATATTTTTTCATCGTGTTAAAAATGTCGAATTTTGTACCAGAAAGTGATGATTTGCGAAAAGCACTAATTTTTTGTTTTCATTTGAAGAAAAGTACTGCAGAATCGCAGGGAATGCTTGTCGAGGCATATGGTGATCATGCTCTATCCGAAGCAACATGCAAAAGATAGAGTCAACGGTTCAGAAATAATGATTTTTATGTGAGAAATGAAGAACGTGGAAGACCACCAAAAAAGTTTAAAAACGCCGAATTGCAAACGATGACACTTTGAGTCGAAAGCAAATGGCAGCAATGTTAAATGTTGCACAACAAACAAACAATTTGTGACCGTTTAAAAGCTATGGGAAAAATCCAAAAGTGTGGAAAATGGGTGCCACATGAATTGAATGAAAGACAGATGAAAAACCGAAAAAACGCTTGTGAAATTTTGCTTCAAAGACACGAAAGGAAATCGGTTTTGCATCGGATTGTTCCTGGCGATGAAAAATGGATTTATTTAAAGAATCCTAAATGGAAAAAATCATGGGTTAATCTGGAACAACCATCAACATCGACTGCAAAACCAGATCAATTCCACAAGAAGACAATGCTGTGTGTTTGGTGGGACCAGAAAGGTGTGCTGTACCACGAGCTCCTAAAACCTGGTGAAATCGTCAATACTGATCGCTACCGACAACAAATGATCAATTTGAACCATGCATTGATCGAGAAAGAACCAGAATGGGCCAGAAGACACGGCAAGGTAATTTTACTCCATGACAATGCACCTGCACACAAAAAGCAAAACCGGTTCAGGATACAATCAAAACACTTGGCTGGGAGCAGCTACCCCACCCGCCGTATTCACCAGACTTGGCTCCTTCCGACTACCATTTGTTTTCATCGTAGGGACACGCATTGGCTGAGGAGCACTTTGATTACTACGAGGAGGTCGAAAATTGGGTGTCTGATTGGTTTCTATTGGCATGGTATTCACAAATTGCCAAAAAGTTGGTCAAAATGTGTAGAAAACAATGGCCAATACTTTGAATAAAATGTTTTTACTTTCCCATTAATAATTAGTGTTTTATTTTCAAAAAACGCTTATTTCATACCGGTATACCTTGTACTCTCCCTGCAAATGCTTAGGGAACTTCATATTAACAACATAGAAAGTATTAAATCCTTGGACCAAAAGAACCAACATATCTCCGTCGTAAATTTTACTCTGGTTACATTGCTTGCCACAAAAACCATTATTGCCATAGCCAAGTACATTTTTTCCAATAGAAAATCCCGGACGGAAATCGCAACCAAAGGAGGGGAAATCGGAATGGCAACCTTACCAACATCAGCCCAACAAGCATCAAACGCTGAGATAACCGAACAGCAGAAGCCGTTGAAGCCATCCAGGGTTAGCCAAATTCCTTTTAAAATAGAGTTTAGTTATAATTTGTAATTGGTCCGGTTAAATTAGTTTAACTTATATAACCACAGCTTCACCCCGATACTGACAATATATTGAATGCCCCGCATACATTACATTCTCTTGCAACAAACATATTTACTTCAAGAGATCTTCCACAATTTCAGACTAAAAGCCTCTATATTAAAATGCTCACGCTTCGTTTTAATTATTATTTACTATACCACGAAATCCATCATTTGAATGAAATATTATTTTGTTTTTTTGTGGCCGCCGTGGCGTAGTGGGTAGAGTGCGACATTAAAGATCGGGAAAGGAATACGCACGTTTTCTGGTGGCTAGTGGCCCAGCTGCCGTCAGCTGAAGCCGATATTGGTCAGAGATAAACAAGCTTGATTCCCTTATCTCTGATATTGGTCCTCCTACGGACAACTTGCATTTAGTGTAAGGTAGAATAAGTTAAGGTAAGATATCAATTATAATATAAAATAGACTAAACCAAAAAAAAATATTTGTACATTTAATTAGATTAAGATAGTTGTATATAGGTTAAGTGTTTTAATTAGATTAAGATAAAAATTGAAATAAGTTGCTAAGGTTTTAACAAAAGTTTTCGTAGTATTAACTTATCTAGGATTAAGTAAATGAAATTCTAAGTATTTACAGAAAAAATAACTCAAAAAGCTGAAAAACAATGATATCAAATAAGAATAGATTAACTTAGAGTACCCGCATAGGGCCAGTAAGATAGATTTCTAAGTGTCATGTTAATGTTAAACTAGTTAAGTATTTTATGTGTAGATGTAAGAAAGTTAAATGATTAAATAAAAAATACATTTTAAACTTAAAAAAACTAAACAAGAGTGCGACACTCACACGCCAAAGATCTAAGTTCGATTCCCGGCCTAACACCTCGAATTTTTTACGGCACCGTCTTTTTCGAGCTGCTTAGAACACTCAAAGAGTTATAACTGTCTAAGAAAAAGCTTCTCAAAACTGTAGGTCTCTTCTACTCGTGAGAGAACACGTGTAGTTGATAAGCAAGCTAGGCCCTGGTCCCCATGTAGACTGTCGCGCCATACAATTTTTATTATTATTATTACTTGTTTTTATGACTGTTCTGCAAAAATCAACGAATAAAATAAATCAAAAGAAAATATAGTTTCGGCAAGGTGAGTGGATTTCGCAATTTGTCTACTTCTGATGAAACGCATATAGTTGTTTTTTACCATACATACAGTGAACCAAAAAACATTGGGATACATGTTACAATTTAGTTTATGTTGGAATATCTCATCTTTTTAAATATTGAAATGAAATAAACTGCAAATGAAAGTAAAATTTTGTTCAATACTAATGACAAAACATTTGTTTTCTTATTATAGCATTAATATTAAAAAAAAATTAAAACCAAAATTACTACAAATTCATCGGATAAAAAATTGGACAGTAACCAAAAAAGACAATAATAATAAAATTTAATTCGTTGTTTACTCTTGTGTACACTTTTACTTTAAAAACTTCTTGCAAACTTTTGTTTATCGATCCGACTAGGTCACAGGTGTTTGAATTTGTTGCCATTCTTTAAGTAAAGCTGTTTTCAACTGTTCTTTCTGTGTATAATTAATTGCCTGTGGTATAATTATCTGTGTTAGTGCCTGTTTTCTGAAGCTGCTAAGTGGATGTAACAACCAACAGCCGGCACAAGCTAAGGTTGATGACTTTGCTAGTAAATTGCTGACATCTATGTCTCAAGTCTTACAAAAATCAACATTTTGCTCATTAACGTTCGTTTGAACTCATCGTGAAAGACTTAAAGACAAATTTTTCTTAAATCCGGGCAGTTGATATCGAGCCGCATTAGTAAGCATTTCAAAGTTGAGAAATAATGGTTTTCTTATACATTATCTTCGCGGTTTCCGTAGTAATTTTTATCTCTCCCGCGTATGGTGGCAAATATAATATTAGTTATTCAGATTTGACTACTTGCAGCGAATATGATATAGACTCACGAGGATACTCATATTCGGATTTTTTTCATGTGAATTCTTTAAACAATTCAAAAGCCAATAATGTTGAGTTGCTGCATTTGAAGCTGTACGTAATGACTTCGATGGATGCGCATATATTGCTAGCTGAAGGAAATAAATTGAAACGAGATGAACGAGTTTATGAAATTGGTAAAAAAATATTTTGAAGATAGGATCGTTGTGATGTCAAAAAGGATCTTGTTTTTTGTAGTTTTTGGTGCTGGGGCAAATTCGTTCTCTGTAATTCGTTCGAAATTATCTCGAGAGAGAGTCGCGTTCAAAATGTCACCAAATCTCTTATCAAGCTTGGATCCAATGCCAGTGGAAATTATTTTAACTAAAGGTGGGCGTGGTCTATTTGATTGGCGAATATGCTTGGGTTGTGTAAGATTTTATTAATTTTTTGTTGCAGACGGAAAGCTGTTGGTAAATGTTCCTAACGTGGCGGAGCCTTTCATGAGTTATACGGATACGAACCCGTTAAACATTACGCACATTAGCTTCAGTTCATACGGTTTGACGAAAGCAAAGTGGTTTTATGACTGTGCTTTTGATGGATATGGTGAGTACATGCTTGCCATCTTGTTAAGAACTCTAATAGAACTCTTTTATATATTCCATTTTCTTACAAAATTCAAAATTTGAAAACTCGTATATGAGTTTGCCGTGTGCTTTGTTAGCAAAATTATTTGTAGGATCGCACCATTTAATCCGTTTTAATTAAATTGTATAGTTATTATCTTAATAAACTGTACTAGTTCGAGTTTTCAATGCTGCAACACTTATTTACTTATTGAATACCATTTGACAATATCGTACAATATACATGTGATGTAAAAAAGTGCAATTGGCTTATCTCGAAAATCATTATCGCATACTTTTGAAAAACCTCGCAAATGTTTCTCCTCGGGGTTGTGAAATATTTCGAAACGACAAAACATTTTCGCTTAGAAACAAAAATCTCATTCTTTAGATAAAGATTTCTTTCACTATTTAAGTATTCAACAAGTATGTCCGTTGTAAAACATATTCTTTTCGTACATGATGCGACTCTCGATTAAACTCTTAAAATTGTTTCCTCCACCTGATCAATAATTAATAATAAATCGTTAAATAACACAAATCAAGTTCAAATTAATCGAAGCGTTATAATAATAGTGGATGTATTATTTGTTCAAGACAAAGAAGTTTCCTTTTCGGTGCATGTAATGAAAAAAAATACAAATGTATAGTCAAAAAGAATTCTCAGTCACTAAATTTCCTCATGATATACACACGATGCTTAGTATGCTCATTTTGATCACTAAATATTGTAGTAAAATGAATGATTAAGGAGCAGCTTGAAGGACATTTAAATTTAAGTAAACAAAAGAATATATGTAATATACCTGAATAAAATATAATTGAACTATATAATTGAATATAATATAATTGAATATAATTGCAAATTGCAGATAAACTAATTCTTAAACACACCGCCTCTCTTGGCGGACCTCAGGTTGGTAGAATCGCATGTTTCATCATAGGTCGTAGGAGCATCCCACAGTTTATGCGAACTGAAACCACTCGTGCGTGTGTCCATCTTTGCTTGGATGTATTGATCCTATTCGTCCTAATGCCCATTTACACGGAGGCAAATTCGGTTCCTTCACTACTACCAGATCTCCAACTTGAATATTTCGCTGAATCGATGTCCATTTCGGTCATTGCTGAAATGATGTTAAATAGTTGATGCTCCATCGGTGTCAAAACCCTTGGACCATGTTTTGCAGTAGTTCCTAATTTTTCAGCCTGTTCGAAGGAACTTCTAGAAGGTTTGGTTCGGCTTTCGCGGTGTAAGGTCTTCCTATGATAAAATGAGATGGAGTTAGAGGGTTTAAATTGGTGTCGGATAGAGGGCAAAGAGGCCTATAGTTTAATAGTGCCCCTATTTGGGACAATAAAGTACACATTTCTTCAAATGTGAGAATATTATTGCCAATTACGCGACGAAGATGTTGTTTGACGCATTTAATTCTCGATTCCCACACACCACCAAAATGAGGGGAATGTGGAGGAATGAACTCCCATCTTATACCTTCTGTAGCTAATGCTTTACTGGGTCCAGCGTAGTCACAACCTGTTTGGGTGAAAGGAAATGAAGGTGAAACTCGGCATAAAGGTAAATCTCTAGTAGATTGACGCAAACGAAAACATTCCTTGCACTGGAAAATAATTTTCTTGATTAAGTTTCTATTACCAAGTATCCAGAATTCTTGCCGAATGAGAGTAAACAATTTCGATACTCCCGCATGCAGACATTTAATGTGTGCTTTCACGAGGATTCTGGGAACTATTTCGTGATTTCTTCGCAAAATGATGGGATGTTTAAGGTTTTAAGTTATATTAATGGCATTTGAAATTTTTCCACCAATGTGTAGCATTCCTTCTTTGTCGACAAAAGGTGATATTGAAATTAATTTAGACCTTCACTTGATTTGTTTTTCCGATTTGAGCGTACGCAATTCCTCGTTAAATGAATTTTCTTGAACCCACAATAGGACGGTATTCTTTACGATATTACACTCCTTATGAGACAGAAAATTATTCATCAATCTCCGCAGTTAGCGCGATAATTATGGATAAAACGAAAGACGTAAACTACAATTCTTATAAATTTCTGCCAAGAAGATATTCTAAAAGACAAAATATTCAGAAAATTATCCCCAGTCGACGAAGTGGGTACCAAAGCTGATCTCCTTTTCTCCTCGATCACTTCTCCTGTAGCGATGCAGTGCTCAATTTGCGACTATTTTTCAAAATTGGTATAAAGCCAATGAGGACCGATCCACCAAATATCACATTGCAGCAATTTGATGGGTTCAAGTCATCTGGACGTACCATCCGCGTGGTTATCCTCAGGGCGAACATGATTCCAAGCCGAACGTGGCAGGTTATCCAATACTTACGAAGTTCTATTGGCTACGAATGTGTTCCATATACGAGGGGAAGAAGAAAGTCAATCTAAGACAATTTTGGAGTCAGTGAACGCAAATATTTGAGCAGGAGGTTGTTCTAATGAGATAGTTTTAATCAATCGACTTAATAGAAACGCGTCGCAAAATTCAAGTCTAGGAATAGATTGTTGTTGTACTGGTGCAACTCGGGATTTTGCAGCAACTAATTTCACTTCTGTGATATCACCTCAGTTAGATTTACTAAGTGCATACAAGTGGCAATTACTTTTTCTGAGGCATCAGAGAACCCTATTGGATCAAAGCATCTCGAATTGAGGGTATAACGTCTTTAGATTCTTAAATTTTCTAAACATGACAGTTCTTTCCGGTACGAAATCCATTTACAAGCAATGTCATGCGGCAGGCCACTTCAATACTTGAAAGCGTTGACCAGACAACCAATTCTGAACGATTTTTGTGTGTTTTGGATCACCGTCTTGTTGGAAAACCACCTCTTCTTCCGGGTATGCACTCCTTTCAACAAATTCTGATAAATTTGTTGGTGAATTTGTTTGTCAAGATAATTTTCTTTCTTCATGATCCCTTCAATTTTTACCAGTAGACCAACGTGCCACCAAGTAAATCAACCCCAAAACATCACGTTACCACCATAATGCTTTATTGTTTGCTTTACTTGGTGCTTTTGGATTCTTTCTTTTGGCCGTTGCCAGTAATATTGTTTTTCATGTGACTGGAAACGGTTTATTTTGGTTTCGTCGGATCAAATCACTCGTTTCCAGTCCTCAACAACTCTTGTGGTCCTTGCAGAACTTTAAACGCGTCTTTATGTTCTTCTCCGATAAAGCGGGTTTCTTTTGTTTAATTGCTAAAACAAGTCCAATTCTGCGAAGAGCTCTACACGCCACCCATTCGCTGACATCCTTTTTTATTTCTGCAGCAGCTCATTTTGGTGTTATTGAGTCTTTGCGTCTCATCAAACGCTCCATAGCACGTGCATCTCCATCTGTCAATAAACTTGAACGTCCTCTAGTAACTGCACTGTTTATTTTTGCTATTTGTCGCGTGGATTTTCCTTTTTCCGTTAATACCACTATGCTGTTCTCAATTTCTTTAGTTATCTTACGCATTTTAAAAAAAATTACAGAGAATAGCAAAGCTGCTAACTAATTCAAGAAATGATTGTGATAAGAGAGTGCAAACAACAATCAGTGAACAAAAGTATCGGTTAACGGGAAATTCATAACGGTTTGGGCTTGTAAAACATTCCATTCAAAAGTGTTCGAATACTGTGGAATTCTATTTTATAATTTTATTTATTTTCTTTTTTCTTTCTATAAACTATATAGTATACGAAATTATAAACAAATATATGAAGTATAAAAAACAAAAAAAATAGTTGCATTTCATTTGGAAATAAAGATTTTGTGGACAGATAAGTACGAAAACAGTGAACATTCGAACATTTATACGGAAGAACGAAGACGACAACGTTTCAGATTAACAAACTTATATATATATATATATATATATATATATATATATATATATATATATATATATATATATATAACTTTTATCCTTTACTTTTAAAATACAATTTGTTAATTTCTCGTGTGTACTACGTTTATGTTTTTTATCCTGACAAACGGAAAACGACGTCTCTCACAGTTCAGAAGTGGGATATGTAAAAATTGAACATGTCATCCATCAAAATCGACACTCTCTTAGTGAGACAACTAAAGGCGATACTCGAAGCGAACAAATTGCCAACATTCGGCCGCAAAGCGGAATTGCTGGCACGCATATTCGAGCACACCAAATCCGATGAAATCGACGCCGACGAACTGAAAAGTATCGAGGACAACTACGAAGAAGTGAACAGCAGCGATCAAAACTTGCAGCACTTGACAAGGGCGGTGGAGAATTTGACTCAACAGTTTACCACTCTTTTTACCGCTCTCAATTCCAACAGGTCCGCGTCGTCACTAACAGCCATCACTGAAAACGCAACACAGGCTAGTCCACCGTCACGTCAACACCGACGCCAATGCCAACACCAACGCAAACGCCACCCTCCACAACCGCAACGGAGATACAGAATCTCATTCCGGAATACCATCCATCGGAGGAACTTTCTCCAACAGCCGAACAATACGTCGATCGCATCAACATCCTCATCCAACTCTATGCTTGGAACGAAAAAACAGTACTCTACGTCGCACAAACCAAAATGCGAGGCCCAGCGAAGCAATGGTCAGATTCGTTATTAGGAGAAATTCAGTCCTGGAAAGAATTCTTACGACGACTCATAATAGATTTCGGTAAGAACGAAAACGAAGCAGACATCCATTTCAAATTGTCCTCAAGCAAACGCAAGCAAGGCGAAAACGTCATCGATTACTTCTATTGCATGCGAGCGCTTGGACAGAAACACCGATTGAGCGATGCAGCTATTATCAAATATATACGTTGTGGAATCAATCACAGCGAAATACAAACAGCACTGGCAGTCACATACTTCACGGAGTTAAACGACATGCGCAACAGTATCGAACGATTCTTTGCTAATCGCCCAACAGGATCATACCTCAACAGACCACAGAAAATCACTCCGCAGATTGAAAGCATGCACAACGGTCCGCTTAGAACGAATACTGTAGCAGATTGCCAACCCTCCATCTCAACAAGGCAGTATTCATATGCTACAACTGCTCTGAAGCCGGGCACATATTTATTAACTGCACGAAGCCGCAAAATAAACCGCGCTGGAATATTTGTAGGAGAACAATCCATTTAGAAACCATCTGTCCAGAAAAGGGTCAAACGTCAAGTGCAAAGAACAACGTCCTAAGGATTTCAAACGAAAGGGATGACCAGGACAACCGAACGAAGGTTGTGACGATAAACAACCATACGGTACAGGCATTCGTTAACCCAGGCAGCGTTCGCTCATATGGTATTTGCTGGCACGAGACATACAGAAAATACAACCACACGACCCATTCACGCTAAATGGATTCGCTGGCGGAAAGTGGTGTGGAAACAGTTGTGTCGTCGCACCAATACAGATAAATGGAAGAGGCAGCTCAGAATGGAAGAGGCAGCTCACTGCTTCTTGATCGTTCAGGATGAGTTCATGCCATAACCTCTCTTCCTCGGAAACGACAAAATTTGCAGAAACAATCGGCGCCTTATCATCGGGGAAAAAAACTGTCATCTCGAGGAATTTACCGAAAGGGAAATACGGACGGGAGAAGGATTGTCGCCAGACGGAAAGGAGAAGTTGCACGACATAATCAATGAGTTCTCTATGTGTTTTGGTGAGACTCTTGCACGCCTAGGATTATGCAACATAACCACGATGAATATTTCGCTCACGTGCAATACGCCGATTGAAAGCATGATATTGTTCACCTGTCGTGCTGATGAAAAAGTCATCAGGAGAAGACCGTATGTGCGTCGATTTTCGAGCCCTAAATGCCGTTACCGTGAAGAGGCCGTATCTAATGCCGACAGCAGAGGAAATCCTTTCAATGACTTCTGGAAAAAAACTATTTTACCGTACTGGATCTGATGTCGGGCTATTATCAGATCCCAATTGATGAAGATTGTCGGTACTATACCGCTTTCGTCACGCACTCGGGTAGATTTGAATTCAGCTGTATGCCCTTTGGTTTGGTAAACGCGCCCAGTACGTTCAATGATGCAATCTCCAAATTTGTAAAGCCGATGAAAAGAAGAGCATTTGGTTACGTGGATGGGATTATTATTCCAAGTTGCACCATCGAGGAAGGTCTTAAAAGTCTGAAGGAATTCTTACAACGAGTTAATGATGCTGGTTTAATGCTCCGCATTAGCAAATGTGTGTTTCTTTCAACCGAAATAACTTTCTTGGGGCATCGGTTGACGAAGGACGGAATCAAGCCAAGCCGTGAGAAGACAATTGCCATCGAGGATTTTCCGCAACCTACCAACGTCACGGAGTTGAGAAGATTTTTGGGTATGGTGAGTTATTTTCGAAAATTCGTGCAAGACTTCGCAATCATCGCCAAACCGCTGACGTCGATGCTAAAGAAAGAGAAAATTGAATCTCCGTTCCACTGGGAAGTTGAGCAGACGCAAGCATTTAGAAGGCTTAAGGAAATATTGTGCAGTGAGCCCATTCTACAAGTTTACGATCCGCAAAAGATCCACGAAGTACATACAGGTGCCAGCTCGTATGGATTAGCTGGAATATTATTTCAAGCGGTAAGTGATTCTGCTGAACGTAAACCTGTTTTTTACTATAGTCGTGTGTGTACGCCTGCCGAGTCAAAATACTCGAGCTACGAACTGGAAGTGCTTACAGTAGTTGAGAGCTTGGAACGTTTCCGTATGTACCTGCTGGGTAGAAAATTCACGGTTTTTACGGACTGCTCCGCTGTAAGCGCGATTAATCCACGTATTCATTCCACGCGTAGCCAGATGGTGGCTGCGTTTGCAGGAATATGTTTTCATCGTTGTTCATCGAAGTGCCAATCGAATGTCACATGTTGACGCGTTGAGCCGTATACCCTTCGAGGTTGCGAAGGAACCGAATACTGTTGCTGCTCTCGTGATGAGAGTTAATATCACACAGGAAGACTGGATTGCCAGCATGCAGTATCAAGATCCAAGACTAGTAACAATCGTGAAGGCATTAAAGGGACATGAAGGTATCAATGTCAGCACGCAATTTAGACAACAATTCTGTTTGAAGGACAGTCGTTTGTTCCGAAAGGACGAGGGAAAGCTAAAACTGGTTGTGCCATCAGCGGTTCGATGGCGAGTTGTTAAGCATTTTCGACACGGGTCATTTCGGTGTGGACAAGGTTATACAGCGAATTCGAGAGAATTTATGGGTTAGGCGAATGCGGAATTTCGTCAAGTCCTACATAACTGCGTGCATCGAATGTTGTTTTCACAAAAGGGCACCGGGTGCAGTGGAAGGAAGCATGCAGGTTGTCGACGTCACTCCAATTCCGTTCAGGACCATACACATCGATCACTTAGGTCCGTTCCCTAGAAGTCGAAGAAGCAAAGCATATGTTATTGGAGTAGCTGACGTTTTTAGTAAGTACGTCATTGTAAAGGCGGTAAGGGATACGAAAACGAAGCCAGTCATCGAAATGCTGAACGAATTGACCGCCTATTTTGGTTTACCGGATGTTATCATCAGCGACCGAGGAAGCTCTTTTACTGCCAAGAAATTTCAGATCTTTTGCCAAAGAAAACGAGATCAAGCATATTAAGACTGCAGTGCGAACACCAAGAGGCTCAACCAGAGTATTTTGCAGTATCTTCGGACATCGAGCGCCGAACAAAGTGACTGGGACTTAGGACTACGGCAACTACAATGGGCGGTCAACACCCAGCGAAATTCAACTACTGGATATAGTCCCAACGAGATAGTCTTTGATTTCAAGATGAAGGACATTGCAGTCAACCATTGCCTAAATGCTGTTCAGGATGAAATAAATCCTGAGCCAATTAGTATGGAACAGCTTAGAGCTGAAGTACCTCGACGGATTCACGAGGAAAAAGAAAAATGGAAACTGAGGTTCGATGCGAAGCATAGACAGCCTACAACGTACAACGAAGGAGACCTCGTTGTTGTCGAAAGTGTACATTCACCCACTGGTGAATCGCATAAATTGGCGCCGAAGTACAAGGGACCGTACATTGTGGAGAAGTGTCTACGTCAAGATCGGTATGTTCTCGAGGGAATCGAAGGCGGTCGTCGGAAGTTCTCAACGGTGATGACGAGTGACAAAATGAAGCCGTGGTGTTTGCTAGGTCCAGAGCTTGATGCCGACGATGACTACGGAGTTGGTTTGGGAGTCAGGGACGACTACGATGTTGGTTTGGGAGTCAGGGACGACTCCATGTCAGGAAAGGCCGAGCTGTCAACTGAATGCACTCATGCCGCAGGACAGCCCGAGCGCGACCTAGAGAGCGAGAAACAGCCGAAACGCACCCCAAGGAGTTCGGTCGATATTTGAACGACGCCAGATATGAACAACAAAAGTAACGTTTTTTGGCAGTCTGCACCCTCCCTCGGGAAGGATCCTTCTTTTGAGCAGAAGATATTCGTGGCAATATGAGTTGGTTGAGGCTCTTCTGCTCTTGTCATTGCTATCCTGGATGAGAATGTTATCAAGTTATAATTGCAATTGCCTAAATTCGATAATTTTTAGCTTGAACGCCTTACATCAAGTTGCGTTGTATCGGGTATCTTGTATCGCATAAATAATCGTCGATGATTCAAAACTTGACCATTACACGACGAGTATTTTGCCAGATATAAGAGAAATATATAAACCTAGCGAAAACGTTTTGAATATAAATGCCTGAGAGTTTAAAATGACTCCATCAAATCTATTTAATTTATTGAATATAATGCCTGCATTCTTAAATCAATGACGACACAAACAATAACTTTAGCGCACCTGCTTCGAAAAAATACACATTAGGTGTGTTCCAGTACTTTCTGTACTAAATTCTGAAGTCTTGTTAAGGAGTGGGGATAAATCTCTCTTAGAAAAAGGAACACTAAATTTGTAAAGTATGTCATTGAGAAATATCCATTGACAGAAAACCAACAACCTGCCCACAAAAATGACTCTTGTTACAGTCGTCGTTGGGAGTGTAATGTTTTACTCTCTCAAGAGAGCCCTCGTTTGACTTAAAACCCATTTTTCGGAATACGGACATCGTGTTGTTGCTTAGGGGTACGGAAGCACACCTATTTTAAAAACAATAATATTGCTATTATATACTACTTAATAGCTTTTTGATTTCCAAATATGTATATAATTAAACAATTATATTCAACAATCTGCTTATAAATATCACTCTATACATCATTGATTAAATATGAATACTTCTTCTTATTAGAGGGAATCAATAAAGTTGTCTACAAGGCGAAAACTAGATAATGATAGAATTTAATGTCATACAAAAGAACTGTAAGTTCGATTTATGTCAACGCTTCTAAAGAAATATTGCAAAACATTTTCCACAGAAAGCGGCTTGTGTATTCGCCGTATAAAAAAATGAAAGAACAAACTAGGATCAAAACTGTCTAAAGCCAAACAAGGAATTTCATCGGTATGGCGTTGCTTCATTAATAGGAAATATGTAACCCAAATTTCGGAATAGAACCTTTTTTGTGCAATTCGTTTTTAATTTGTGAAGGGATACTGTATCTTTATTGAAGTGGAGAAGTTTTTGTTAATTCTTAAATGCTAGTTGCTACATTAGGAGGCTGGTACACTGGGCATGTTCTATAAAACCTTAAGACCACATTTGGATTGCATATCCGTAATAATGACAGCAAGTATTGTACATAAGGGTGTAATAAGAAATATAGCACGTGTAATTTAGAAATAGAAGCAAAAAACTGACAAGATTAGAATATTAGTTTGCACTCCTTGTCAATCGTTGTTACTTGCTTGCACTTGATTCCACTTTTCCTTTGTTATTTCGTTGTCCGCGCTCTTACCTTGACTACAAAAAAAAAAAGATCTCACTCGGAATGTCTGAAATCGATTCCAATGTGGCTAATGTCACTGATCATTGACCATGAAATTTCAGGTTATGCGTAAGTTATTCGAACGCACTTTCCACGGGCAGAAACGAAAATCACAGTACAACCGCCCATTTCTAGCACAGATCTATTACTTAGTAGGAGTATTATAACTACACCAATCTTTCTGCTGGTTGGCAAAACAATTTTTTACTGGTTTAAACCCAAAGGTTAATGCGACTTTTTGATACGATATGCAATTAATTGATATGTGGTAACAAGGAATAATGTTATAAGAAAAAAAAATGTTATTTTTCGATTTCAGATCAAGTGCATATCTGTTCATAGAATCTAAGAAATTAAATTATGAAGCAACAAAAACCGTAAATGATAACATTTAAAACGTTTACATTTACGATTCACTATATCTATTCTACAGATAGATATATACACCAAAGTATATACTACTTTTTTGAATGTTTTTAGCGGAAGAAATGCAACTTGAAGAAAAAGCTCTCACGAATGAAGAACGCCTGATGGCAGACATACTGAGCACTAGTGATTCACAATTTTCGCCGCCTAATTTAAGTCAAATCTCTTTCTCCTTCAAAATACGGTCCGTCGAATTTGATCAACAAGCGTCATTACTCCATACTCGAATGCATCTTAGTTTGGTAACATAGAATGAATGGTTAATGTGTTAACAAATTCTTAAACCTCCATTTTTTAGAATTGGACAGACAGTCGTCTTACATGGAACCCAAATAATTACGGAGAAGTTAGAGCTATATCACAGCCGATGTTTAAAGTGTGGCATCCAGAGTTGAGCATTGCAGAGTAAGAACGCTGTCATATCTCCCATACATTGAATGATTTTGTTTCTTATTTAGAGGAGCAATGGATACTTTTGAGAAGTTCGATCCCTTTTATAGTATTCGCGTGGATGATACTGGATTCGTACAAATGGAAGCCCGAAATGCTGAACTTCATTCGTGGTGTTTTTCTGCACCCAAAAATTGGCCAAATGATATAAACAAGTGCAATCTTACATTACAAGTGCGGGACAGTGGAAAAAAACTTGCTTACGATACTAACTCAACATTGGCGTCTCCGAGCATAAATGAACTGTCTGAGTGGAAGATTAACAAAGTGTCAGTTTTTTTCACTGTCAACGATAATAAAATTGCAGATGACACCAAATCTGGGAATGCATTATATTTGCAATTAATCGATGAAAGTCTAATGATACAGTTGACGATAAGGAGGAATGGTGAATTTTATAAATGCGCATTTTTGATACCTGCCTTAGGTAAATCATAAGATATTGGAAATCATAAATTTTCTAAAATTTGTATTTAGTTTCCGCAGGATTGATTTTACTTTCATTCTTCTTGGAGGAGCATAGACGAGGTGGACTTAATTTAGTATCTTTTATTGTGCTCTGCATAGGTTTTATGATTCTTGCCTTACATGCTCCCAAAGGAGTCATCTCCCATATTGGTAAGTGTGTTACAGACAATTTAGACTTTTCATATTGACATTATTAATAAAAAAATAAAGGGGAATAAAAAGCTGTATATGAAAGAATAAATCTGATCCAATCAACACACTGTCTGAGGGTCTTAACACCTTCTATACTAAAAAGAAACCAAAATGAAAAAATAGCTAGTAAAGTGAATTCATAAGCAAGTATATAAATAAAATAAAAAATTAAAATAAAATAACTGCAATTCACACGCGATGGAACAGTTTTATTTAAATTCCTTTAATTTGTATACCAAATGCAACCCAGGAAACACTTATTCGAAAATGAAGTCTTAAAAATGACCAAAAAATGCCTTTTAGAAAGTAAAATTTAGGGTTTGCCTAAGCCAGCAGCTGAACGAGCTTTTTGAAAATGTTTGATTTTTGCTTAAATTTTCCAACTTGATTCCTGATTACAACAGGATGCTGGCTTCATGCTTCATTTTACATTTTTTCTACATCCGCATCTTGATTCTTGATTTGCCGTTGACTTTCGAAAGATAGATAAAAAAGATAAATATGTAGTGTACCTGATATCAACGGCAACATAATCAATCTATTGTGATGATCTTGAGATACGCAAATGGCAGTGTTTTCATATTTCTCCTAGCTGTTCATTGAAAATATTATTGGACCATTTTGGTTTTCAGTTGAGCTTATGTTCTTATGTTCTTTTTATAGATCAAGTCAGTCTTATCCTTTGTCTGATGACGAGGTGTACTGTCCTAGAACCACGTCGTGGATATTAAGTGTGTGAGTGTCGTATTTAACTTCTTCCACACGCTGCGTACAATTTAAGATTCGTCTAAAAAATGTGACACCAGTTTTTTTTCAGTCACATTATTCGTAGTCGGGGAACAATTTAAGTAGTTGTATTTACATTGTGAAATCAGCAGTTTAATTGTCAAAATTGATCGTTACCGGCTATTCTATGCGATTGTGTAGTGTGAATACCATACTTTGAACATAAAATTAGGCAATATTTTGTGTGATTGACAGACATACGATTTTTGTGCTCACGCTCAATGCATCTTATAAAATGCATGTACATACCATTTATTTTGTATGTATGGAAAGACATTTTTGTATTAATTTTAGTACCAGAAAATTGAGTAATGCATGAATTAATAGCGCTTTTAATAAGTACCAAAACGAAAGAATCTGTTTTGGGAAATCAAAAGAAAACCAATAGACATGTTAAATAAATTCGAGATTCAATTTAATTACTGGAGCAATAATATGTAACGACAAGTGTCCATTGTTTTGCTGTCGATTATCTTATACAATTTGGAATGTAGCTTACAGTCAAATTTGACCTTCCTTATCACCACAAAGATCTAAAAATTGATATTTTCTCAGTAAATTTTATTTATTTTATTATTACTGGAGCAATAATATGTAACGACAAGTGTCCATTGTTTTGCTGTCGATTATCTTATACAATTTGGAATGTAGCTTACAGTCAAATTTGACCTTCCTCATCACCACAAAGATCTAAAAATTGATATTTTCTCAGTAAATTTTATTTATTTTATTGTTTTCTCTTATTTATCAACGCAGTTTTTCTTTATGATACTTTGATGAAAATCTCCATTGTGACATATATTCTTCACATTGGCTCCATTTGGCTTGAATTATATCCACCAAAAATGAAGCCTCATCGCTTTTTTATAAGTGCGATTAACTGCTCTGCTCTAAGATATATTCTTGCGATGCGACAACAGGACGTAAGTAGATTTTAATATATTCTTATATATTTTATGGCTCACTGATAGACTTTCGATTTTCAGTCATCGGATTACCTTGCATCCTTGGAATATCCGTGGCGAGAGGTATCCCGGATAATTAATCGTATTATGTTCATTTCGCTTCTGATTACTTTTGCCTTGATATATTAATTAAAATCCTAAAAAATATCACGAAATTGCCTTCAAGACTTCATGACCAACGGGCGCATAGACCGAAACTATAAATGAATACGAACGAAATTTTAAAAATGGAATACACTTCGCAACTCTTTTAAAAATGCTTTATTCCGTACACCTGAGTAAGTTAACAGTTTTCCTGGTTAAACATCAAAATGGTTTCTTGTCAACCGCAATACACGATTAACTTAAAGTCGTGTAACCTAATTTTTTTCCCACTGCATTAGATTAAAGTTCAGGATGCAAAGATCTGAATTGTATTATAAAGGAAAATCATTGTAAGGTTTCGGGTAAAATATAAAGAAATGTCAACTACCAACTGCAAGCAAAAATAAAGATATCTATTCATAAAAAATAAAACACTAATTAATAGCATATTTGCAATCCGTGTTTATTTTTACATTGAATAAATATTGAAGTACACGCGTATGATGTTGAGAATGTCAATAACTATTTGCGATGGAAACTTATAAGTGTTTTATGCCTATTCAAGAGGACTATTAACAACAAATGACACTAGTGATTGTTTCTTTAATTTAATGGTATCCATGTCCATAGCTGAGGGAGACTGCTGGAGCGGCAGCGTATTTGACCACTGGTTGAGCAACAGCAAAGGCTGGGGCAGCGGCGTACTTTACAACTGGTTGAGCGACAGCAACAGCTGGCGCAGCAGCATACTTAATCACAGGTGCTGGGTGGGAAACGTGAACCTACATACGAAAGGAAAAAAATATTCAATTGAGATCTTCCGTAAAACAACCCGCTTCAATCTTACCTGGCTGAATGTAGCATAGCTAGTAGCAGCTGGAGCGACAGCCTTAACAATAGCTGGAGCTGGTTGCACTACAACTGGAGCCGGTGCATATGATTTGTATACGGCGGGAGCAGCAACGGCAACTGGAGCAGCGGCATAAGCTGGAGCAGCCAAAGAAATGCCACCCAAGCCATATCCACCGTAGAGCCCTCCAGGTGCGGCAAGAGAGACGGCGATCAAAGAGCAAAAGATCTACAATACCTTAGAGTAAAGTAATACGCTAAGGCGAAAGAGAGAATCCTTACCAAGAACTTCATTTTGTAAATTTCTTTAAAGCTTGTAAGTGACCCGATGTTACGATTAGAGTCCGATTCGCTTGACTATACTGATTGTGGCATCGAATAAGTCTTTTATACCTTAAATCAGATTATTTGCTCAGGAATGGATTTTTGTGTGTGGATTGGAAAGGCGGTGGGGCATTCTGTATCAAAACACACTGAATGTGTGTCATTCGGCTATATGTGGTTCCCCACCCCGTGTGCATTATTAGAAGATAAATTGTTGGTACTGAAAATGAAGCTAAGAGAGCAGTAAAAATGTAATGCAACTCCTTTTACGATCAGCTACAATTGCAATGGTTTTCGTGCCCCCAGTCGAGCGACATGTCCATAGTGAGTGAGTAGTAGCAGAAGTTTTGTCTTCTTTCGTGTCTGGCGTGCAACAGTGTAATTCGTAGCCATAAAGACCGGACAGTTTCAATCACATGTTTGCGTGAGTCTGAATTTTTAATGAACACGAAATCAGGCAGTTCAATGATCAGAGATAATTTTTTGTATCTCTATATCTGGAATTGATCAGGCATACAGGCATTTCACTTTTTGCGTCCTTTTTTTATATTTTAGTGCATTGCTTTCTAATTGATTGTGACCCTTTAACTGGCTCTTATTTAATTTATATTTAATTTCTTGAGTAAATAAATTTAAAAAAATATCTGCTCAACAATTTACATCGTTATTATTTCATTGATGTGTTTTTAGGAAAGCATTTTATTGACAAATATTTAAAACATTCCATAAAAATATTAATTCCAGAACATTAAAAAATGTGACTGCAATGAATAATTTTTCTGAATGAAAACAATTAAAAAAATATTTAACAATGTTATATTTAAAAGGATCTTAAAGTTACCAGTCCAGTTCTAAAAATATTCTATCAGATTTTTTTGAGGTTATCCATCTTAAATGAATTTAACAATTTTTAACTCCTAAACTTATGATCGAGCGAAATCAATGCACCAAAGTGATAGCATGCAATACTGACGAAAGTTGAGAACATTTTAAAGAACACTAGATTTTTTAACGGCTGCCTGTATTATGGCATTTCACCATTCTTCAAAACGAGTGACATTAGAATATAGAAATCTTCAAACAAAAGTTAATAATGGTTTGTGCCCGCCTCAATAGTCCCAGGATAATTGTTAAATGCACCTATCGCAGGTTTAATTCCTAGACTATGTACATATTGTTCCTTTTTCCATGGTACCCCCATTTTCGACTTTCGCAAAGATTACTTACTGTCAGATTTGAGATGTTTAATAACTATCATCTTAAATATTGCCAAAAATAACAATAGTACGTAAAACACATTAACGCTTAAATTATTTATTTGAAATTTTTGTAGCAAAATCTAAAAATTCATTTATTAATTATTCTTCCTCTGAAAAAAAAAATTGAGGACAATTGGATATATTGAGGAAAATGAAGAAAAATGGATAATTATATTTTTTCTAAGTTTTTTCCAGCTTACCTCGTATAAGAATGCAGTTGCATATATAAATATCTTTTCTAATTCAATGCATGCGTGTTTCGTTTGCATAATTGCGCAACGTTCATATTTCACGTGCTTAACTCATTAAGTGTCATATCCTATTATTTCTAAAGCAAGCAAAACACACCTGGGCGTTCAATCTAAAATGCATCACTTAACCGCCCTCAGAAACCAGAGCAGAGTATTTCATTTGCACGTTGTGCAATCCATCCGAAGCCACTCGACGACGTTAAATTGAAAACTTTCGGACAGATCAGCTGCCTGCATACTTCAGTATCTCCCGCTTAATTCTTGATGGACTACATACGTTTCATACTTAACTCAGCTGAGCAGTCGCCGCACGCCTTTTGGTGGTGCCATACATTGCTACGCAGATGTTATTCTGACTCAGAAAAGTGAGAGCAACTGTTTTATGTTGGGGCTCTGGTTCGTCAAGAGAACGAAGATTTAGAGTGTACGATCTAATTGGTCCAGACCGTGGTCCATTGCTATTGAGTACACGATGTAAAGTGTTGCGGCTTTACTTACGATTTGCGGAGACCAAGACCGGGATAGCGATCGTATGTTAATCATCGATGAGAATCAGCGGTCGATCGTGTGATTGTCAAAGTCGACCATGAACAGATACAGGTCTATCGGCGGATGCACTTATTTATTGGTTTTGTTGTAAGCAGCTGCAACTCCAGACTGTGGAAATAAAAGTAATAGCCGAGGGAATTTCTGACTTGTGCTTGGCATAAACACCTTCACTGTTAACTGTACGGTGCTTGCATGCACACAGTATATGCAGGTCTTTACACTATCTATGGCGTGCGTTCAGGTGGAATAAGCTCTATGACATTTAATAAGGACTTACGCTCATGCAATGAATGAAGCCCCATTTCGGCAGACGATAGATAAATAGGTTTTTATTACAATTGTCTGAAAAGGGCGGACGTAATTGATTTGATTTCACGTGATCATTGGATTAGTTTAACTATGGCACACCTACCCAATGGAACTTTTTTATACAGTTGCAATCGAAAGCCGAGACAAGTCTAGCATTGACGGTTCGAAAAAAATTAATCAATCACGACCAATTTGCTTATGTGAAGAATTGCGGAAAATCCAATGACTATCCGTGGCCTTTAAAAGTTAACCACCTCGTTTACGTGGTCTATCTTATTTGGTCATCAGCTTCTGTGATTTGGTCACGGTCGATTGCATTCATGAAATCAAACAAGAGCAGGTGTTGATTCATCGTGTATTAGCACATTAGAACATTTATTGTTAGATGAATAGCGTTTTTTGCTGTGCGACAACAATACTAGCATATCTAATTAATGTGTGAAAATAGCTATGGTTTCGTTGGTGAGAGGACCGGTTGGCTGAAACTGTTGTCGAGTCAGTACAAATTTGACAATCAAGCTTACTTTAATTTATTACCTACGCGTTTGTATTGCCAAGGCGAAACTTTTTTATCTAATAATACGATCATTTAAACTCTTTTGTAGATCATTTTCAGTTATGTCATAATTCACAATGGTATAAATATTCATTACATTACCATTTCCATAATTTTTGCAGTATTTTTTGGGTCCAAATCCTTCATTTAGGAAGGAATAATTTGACACTCATTTATACCTCTTTGATTGATTTTTAATCTGGCAGAAGACAGTAATTTTCCAATTTAACAGTGCGTACAAATAAGCAGTTCCAGAACTACAATAATAAATCCAATGTGATATTTCTATTGTATACAAGTTTGTATTTGAAATACATATTGAATTTTGTTTAGTTATTATTGGAAAGGTAACGTAACCATGGCAGAAGAATTTCACATCAAATTAATAGCGTAATCGAGTTTTTATAGGTCATTGAAGCACTTATGATAGCTGAAAAAAAAGTTTATTGTCAGATAACTGAAGAAATCTATTTGAAACTATAGTCTGCTATGGCTTTTTTACTCTCTATTCCAATTTTAATGCATACCTCAAAACTTACTCTGCGCATGACATGGTCATAATATAGGAATGTTAGTCATTCGATCTATGAGACTCTATCCCTCCTATCATATATTTTTGAGCACAAAGGCTTTTTTATTGCTAAAATAATGAAATCAAAGAATTTTAAGTATTTTACTTTCATTTAGTAAGTAGTACGTCTTAAATGAAATCACTGAAAAAAGCTATTACTGCATTCGTATTAGGACGTCGCAAAACATTAAAAAATGTGATTTTAGTCGTACTTGGTTACGCAGTTAACGGGTATTATATACACAAATATATTTTCCTTGACATTAATGAAAACTCATTAATAGGTTTGTATGTACTATATCTATTTATGAATTTATAATTACAATTTGCAATTATTAGCTTTGCTTATGTACAAAAGTCTGGGGATAACTACAAGGCATGACGTGTATTTGCCACCGCCAATTTTAGCTAGATTATGTCGGCTTTCTGCGCTTAAGACCTCACCAACCTAGATATCTTACAATTTTGTTTATTTACTATTTTGTAAATTTTTGTTTTTTCCATTATCAAGTTTTCCAAGTTTGCCTTAATTAATTGGTTACCATGTGTGGCTTACCTTCAGTGGTCCTAATAAGTTTTGTGTATTTGCCACCGCCAATTTTAGCTACATTATGTCGGCTTTCTGCGCTTAAGACCTCATTAACCTAGATATCTTACAATTATGTTTATTTAACATTTTGTAAATTTTTGTTTTTTCCAATATCAAGTTTTCCAAGTTTACCTTAATTAATTGGTTACCATGTGTGGCTTACCTTCAGTGGTCCTAATAACTTTTGATTGCCTAAAGCAATCATTCTGAAGGAATCGTTTGTTTGTACGTAAGAAGGGTAAAATATTAGTAGAAGATCAGATGGATTCAAACATATAGGTTCAAAGGATTAAAATAATATAATAATAATAATTGTTGGCGCGACAGTTCACAGGGGTACTAGGGCCTACCTTGCTCATCAACTACTCGTGTTGTGCGCGCTACTGTTCTCTCACGAGAAGAAGGGACCTGCAGTTTTTTGCCGACTCCAAATGGCGAAATTTGAGAAGGTTTCTTAGACAGTTATTACTCTTTGGGTGTTGTCAGTAACTCGAAAGAGGTGGTGCCATGAAAAAATTCGAGGCGTTCAGCCGGGAATCGAACCTAGACCCTTCGGCTTGTGAGCGTCGCACTCTACCCACTACGCCACGGCGGCCACGATTAAAATAATATAAACATCTTAAATAAACAATAAAAATAGTCTGCAAGTGTAACATCAGATAACTACTGGCATATAAGTCTAAAAATTAATAAAATAATTTTCTATACATATACCATATATATGGTTTATAACTAATATGGTATATAAATAATAACTATTATAGCTAATAACTATATAATAACATCAAGAAAGTTAAAATTGTCAAGACATCGATCATTTCCTCACACTGTATAAAGAAAGAATGATAATGTGTGCTTTTTCAATTCAATTATCATTTTTTTTATTGAATAAAAAAAATATTTACGATTTCAAAATTTTAAAGCTTAAGACTATAACGAATATAGATGTTTATTGTTTTACATAGTTTTCGAATGTGTACATTTGAATTCTTTACAAATTAGCGATGTTTTGTCTTCATCGAGATTTTTAGATCCGTGTGTCGATGGTGTTCCTTTGTATGGGTTGGGGTTGTATTCGTCAGTTCAGTCTCGATGTTAGGTTGTATCACTACTGGAGAAGAAGTTATACGGCTCGCATTCAGTAGATGTCCGGGGAAAATCTCTTTGTTTAGCATGTTATATGCGTTGAGAATTGTTGTCCAGGAACTGAGCGCCTTAAGATTGGGTTTGAATGGGTTCCAGTTTTGCCTAGCTGCTTCTTGAAAAGTTGCACCAAGTATCTTTCTTACGAAGGTCGATAATTTCTCCATGCTAGTCTTGGAGATGCTGTACAATACAGGGAAGCCATACGCTATGATGGGTCTGCTTGTATAGTAACACCTTCGTCCTCTCGGATCCGTTCTCACGTCGTATCTTTGGGTAGAAGCTATGGAAAGCAAAATTAGCCTTTTGAAGGATCACTTTGAAGTGAGAATTAAACTTCAACCTCTCAGTGAAGTTCACTTCAAACCATTTTGCCTTGCACGTTATCGTTAGTGCTGTCCGTTGGGTAGCATCACCTTGTTGTATTTTCCGGCTGTTCGGGAGCCTCGTCGTTTTTGTCTCCACAGGCACATGAGGGCCGATTTGTTAATGTTAATCTGGATGCCCCACTACTGGTAAAGAAGGAGTAGACCTTCTCTATTTGTTATTCGATCCTCCGCGCTGCTATCTGCGGTGAGTCAAACGGCAACAGATAAAGGCGGTTGGTCTGCGGTGTGGATGTTTAACAGTAAAGGTCCCAGTAGCGATCCCTGTGTAACGCCAGCCATGATGTTCCTTATTCTTGATTTATTTTCTTCTATTTCTATATAGAATCTCTTGATGTGATGAAAACTATGGATAATCGCGATTAAGTGAGAGGGAAATCTCATCAATTTGAGTTTGAAAATGTGTCGCTCTATCCAAACCGTGTCGAACGCCTTCTCGATATCCAAGAAGCAAGTTGCGGTGACTTGGTGATTGTTCAAGCCCGCCACGATATTGTGATGGAATTTTATCAGGAGATGCAGAGTGGTGCGTTTTTCTCTGAATCCGAATTGGATGTCTGGGATGATGATTGACTCCGAGCAGTGTTGACAACCTTTTCAGGATTTTTGTCATATTGCTTAGAAGCGATATGGGTCTTTATCCAACCACGTTGTCAGCGACCCCTCATTGAATTTAAACAAAAAAAATATTTGCTATTGGTTATGTATGTTATGTTGCTATATGGTTATGTATCCTACTTTTCCATCATTCTGAAACGTTGTAAAGCAATATCAAAGGAGTTTGAAGTGTTTGTGTTTTACTTAAAATCTAAAAAGAATTGAAGAAAAAGTGACTGTGGAATAAATTGAAATAAATCATAAAAAAAATGGTGTGAAATATAACATTTGGAATTTTCCGGTGCGTGCATTATTAGCGGAAGAAGAAGCATAAGAAATATTGGACGAATTAACACCATTGGAACCAAATGATGAATGCAATAGCAAAGAAAGAATTGAAAAAGATGACACACTTACATTGCAATTTGTTAAAAATCGAATCCTTAACTATGAAATAAAATTGTGAAACGAGGAGACTGATACAAGCGCAAGGGTTTTGACTGTGCAAATAATCGAACAACAAAAGGTCAAACTACGGGGTCCAAAAAAAAGTGTAAAACCTTTTAAACCAAAACCCAATAACAACGACCACCAACCATACAACAACTTTAATTGGAATAAAAATCACAAACGCAGCAAACCAGAAAATATTAAATGTGATTTCTGTGGACGCAAAAATCATGAAAAGAAGAATTGTTTCTTTTATTCGCGTTATAGCAAAGCCACCCATGAATAGGACAGAATGACCCAAACTGCTATATTCAAAACAAACGAAAGCATCAGTTTCATGTGTTCTACGGATGAAGAAGGCAAAAATAATATTGGCAGCGAAGACACATTTGAATTTTTTTGACTCGGGCTCCACCGATCATTTAGTAAGCAACAAAGATTTTTTTTTCATCGATTGAAGATTTGGAAACACCCAGCAAAAGTGATATAGCAAAACGTGGATTATACATTACGGCATCGAAACGAGGAACAGTTGATATTATTTCAAATCTTGGCGTAGTAATCACACTCGAAGACGTACTTTTCTCACTAGACATCCTACAAAAGCTTCTTTCGGTGAAGCGCAACCATAACAAATAAATGACCGTGATTTTTGAGAGCAACGGACACGTTACAATTAAAAAGTGACCTATCCCAATAATTACAAATATTTCTAAGCATAAATTAATATTTATAGTTTTTAGGAAAAACATAAATAGATATAAGTAATGTAGGACAAACTACATTAGATATAGATAGACTACGACGTTGAGGTCGTATTCACGGAATAAAATTGCTACAACTAAAAAGAAATCAATTAAATAATGATATTGACATATTACAATCATAATGATCATAAATCCTATAAATGAGTTTTGAAACTGGTGTTTATTCAAAACAAGCAAAGGACAGAGACAGTCATGTAAATAGACCACTGTTTGCTGTTCATACAGACGTTTGCGGCCCAATCACACCATTTATTGATGAGTGTGCTTATTACGCTCAGCGTCGTTTGCCCGGTTCACAAGAAAGCCGACCCCTTTGACTGCGCCAATTACCGAGGGATAAGTCTTCTTAACATCGCATACAAGATCCTCCTTGCCGTATTGTGTGAGCGCCTGAAACCGTCCATAACCTGATAGATCCCTATCAGTATGGTTTCAGGCCAAGGAGGTCCACTATAGACTAGATCTTCACTTTACGGCAGATCCAGGAAAAGACTCAAGAAGTGCAAACCGATACTCACCACCTATTGCTCGATTATAACTCCGCATATGACACTGTTCATAGAGACGATCTATACAGTACAATGTTTAGTTTTGACATTCCTGCCAAACTCGTCAAATTGTGTAGGATGACGATGGAGAACTCTCGCTGCTCCGTCAAGGTCGGTAACGAACTCACCATATCCTCAATGTCAAGGTGACTTCTTCAACATCATCCTCGATGCTGGCGGAAACCGCCAAAATAGGTCTGGCGGTAAATGAGGACAAAACAAAGTAAATGCTGTCATCAAGAAAAGACACACAACATCGACGTCTTGGACAGAGCGTCATACTAGGCAGCAGAAACTTCAAGGTAGTTGAGGACTTTGTCTACCTCGGCTCCGCGGTAAACAGGGACAACAACATCAGTACCGAAATCAAACGCAGAATCACTCTTGCCAATCGCTGTTTCTTTGGGCTCAAGCCTACTCTATGGCCCTATGGACGTTACCAAAAGCGCGTAAAGAAACCCTTAGTCTTTTCAAGAGAAAAGTTTTGCGTGCGATTTTTGGTCCTGTTTGCGTTGATGGCATCTGGAGGAGAAGATTTAACGACGGGCTGCACAGCGACATGCGCCTGGTCAAGCGTCTACGGATACAACGCCTAATATGACTAGGCCATGTAGAACGTATGAACATCACTGCTCCGGCCCGAAAAGTCTAAGAATCTGAACCATTGGGACAACGCAACAGGGGACGGCCTTAACCAACTTGGAGTGCGCAACTGAAGAAGAAGAAGATACTCATTTCACTACGGTCTATTTGTTGAGTAAGAAATCAGATGTCATTATATTCCTTAAAGACTTTTTTGCAAAGAGTGAAAGTCATTTCAATTTAAAAATTGAATATCTATATTGTGACAATGGTAAAGAATATTTATCAAATGAAGTAAAACCATATTCCTCCAGGATAACAACGTGTTAGGCAGCGATGTTCTTCTTAATGTATCTCTTTTTCTTTCGCGCCGGGTCTAAATTAATTTAAACAGGACTGCAACTAGTGCCGAGAACTTTTCTTCCATGCTGGAATTGCAATAAACTTTCGCTATAGCCCGGCGAGCTTTTATCACGAGCGATGAGAGGTCTTTACCAAGGGTATTGAACATTTCTTCTTCGATCGAAGCTTCCTGAAGGTTTGTTATGGCGGTTATGGTGGATTTCGCGCAAATTCTTGCTGCGCTTTCTTCGCAGCAAGGGCAGTGGTTTTCTTGGCTGTCTTTGCCTTGTAAACGGGGCAGTCCCTAAAATTTGCTTGATGCCTGTTGGTTTTTGCAGTTTGAACAGCTAACCTCCGGTCCCGTGCTTTCCTTCTCCTTGCACTTTCCGGGCCCGTGCTTTGCTTTTCACTTAACACATACATATCGCATTCCGCAATTCGCCGTCGAATGTCCATATCACTGGCAGTTCTTGCATTGCCCTATGTCCTTGCTTTTAAATTGTTCCCAGTGGACACGCTGGATCAAGACCAATGTTTTGTTATTTATTTCAGCAATCAATTTGGTTTTCTCGACTTCCATCTAGGGCGATTTTAACGTCGACGATTTAATGGCTGGGGGGCATGGGCCTGTGCGCTCAACATGGCGAGCTGCCAAGGCTATCCTCGTTAGTGCACTGGTCAAGTTGACATACAGCCTCCACGCGGCGCCCCCTGGATAGCCATCACAACACCCGTTGTATGGTGAACCAATGTATACAGCAAGCCCCTCTGCCCGAGGGTTTAAATAATGGGCCTGGCCTCCCAGCCTGTGGGTTGTGCGTGAGGGTAACTTCCTCACCACGTAAAAATCATATAGTTCAGAGAACCTGATATCATATATTTCAGAGAACCCGATATGCCTCGGATAATGACGGATCAACTGCTGACGACTCCAGCAAACGTTTTAAGGACAATGATTTTCGGTTTTGCAGGTGGAATGTGAGGTCTCTTAACAGGCCACGTGCAGCCGAACAACTTGCGGAGGCCCTTGACTACTACAAGGCAGACATTACCGCCATCCAGGAAGTGCGATGGGATGGGCCTGGCATAAAAACGATGAAGAACTGCTATATCTACTACAGCAATTACTATAGAGAGAGAAGGCAGCGCTTATTCGGATGCGGATTTGTTGTTCGAAGCAGACTTAGGCAAAAAGTCTTGAGCTACGGCCCCGTCAGCGAACGTCTCATGAGAATCCACATCAAGGCTAAATTCGGGAACATCAGCCTAATATGCGCTCACGCCCCGACAAAGGAGAAGGATGACAACATCAAGAATGACTTCTATGATCTCCTAGAAAGAACATGCGATCGATGCCCCAGCTACGACACCAAGATCGTTCTAGGAGATTTCAACCCTCAGCTGGGAAAGGAGGACATCTTTGTTGGAGTCATCGGTAAACACAGCCTGCACGACAACACATCCGGAAACGGACTCAGACTGTTGGACTTCGCCTCGGTGCGGAACCTCTCTGTGGCTAGCATACGGTTCCCACACCTAGACATTCACAAAGGGACCTGGCGATCTCCGGATCAATCAACCGTCAACCAAATTGATCACGTTGCGATCGACGTCAGACACTCCTCCAGTATTCTCGATGTCCGAACCTTCCGAGGTGCAAACATCGACTCGGATCATCATCTTGTTGTAGCCAAGGTAAGAACCCGGATATCGAGAGAGCAACGGAGTCGAGACAGGCCAAAACGGTTTGACGTCGAAAAGCTACAATCGCAGCCGATTGCTGGGAACTTTACCGACCGAGTCTCCCTGAAACTCGCTCAGAGTTCGACGCTTCCTGCACTAAGCATAGAAGATGAATGGAAACGTTGTCAAGAAGCCATCAAAGAAGCTGCCACTGATGTGCTGGGTTTCACGTCACCACCCAGAAGGAACCCATGGTTTGACGACGAGTGCAGGCAAGCGCACGCAGCTAAACAAGACGCCTATAAGGCGACGCTGCATCGAACAACAAGGGCTGTTGGTGAGCTCTACGAACGGAGAAGAAGGGAAGAGCACCGGCTTCTCAGAAGGAAAAAGAAGGAGCATGAGAAGCGCGCGGTCGAGGAAATGTAAAGGTGGTATGGCAAGAATGAAGTCCGAAAGTTTTACCGAAAGGTAAAACAGCTATCCGGAGGATACAAGGTTCGGACCAAGGCCTGCCGGGACCAAAACGGACAACTCGTAGTAGAGTCGCAGTCTGCGCTGAGAATCTAAAAGGATCATTTCAGCAGACTCCATAACGGCGATGACGGCCCAAATACCGCTATTAGGCAGAATGTTCCACTCAATTTGGACAATGATAGACAAGCAGTCCGTCCCCCTGACTTAGACGAGGTGAAGATAGCAATATCTAAGCTGAAGTCGAACAAAGCTGCTGGAGCGGACGGACTGTCCGCAGAACTGTTTAAAGCAGCTGGAGATGACCTACCATATGGTCGGAGGAAAGCATGCCCGATGAGTGGAATCTCAGCGTCTATTGCCAGGTTCACAAAAAAGGAGACCCCTTTGACTGC
Source organism: Eristalinus aeneus (assembly GCA_955652365.1). Taxonomy (NCBI): domain Eukaryota; kingdom Metazoa; phylum Arthropoda; class Insecta; order Diptera; family Syrphidae; genus Eristalinus; species Eristalinus aeneus. The sequence goes on from OY019131.1 coordinate 69,640,539, forward strand.
GCCAACTACCGAGGGATAAGTCTCCTGAACATCATATACATCCTCTCTGCCGTATTGTGTGAGCGTCTGAAGATGTTTGTCCATGACCTGATAGGTTCCTATCAGTGTGGTTTCAGGCCAGGGAAGTCCACAATAGACCAGATCTTCACATTACGGCAGATCCTGGATGAGACTCAAGAAATGCAAATTGACACTCACCACCTATTCGTCGATTTCAAGGCTATACAGTGAGCTATACAGTGCCATGTCTAGTTTTGGCATTCCTACCAAACTCGTCAGATTGTGTAGGATGACGATGGAGAATTCTCGCTTCTTCGTCAAGGTCGGTAACGAACTCACCGAGACCTTCAATGTTAAAAAGAGGTTTTAGACAAGGTGTCATATGATTTCTTTAACATCATCCTCGAGAAGATCGTGCAAAACTCACAAGTCAACATTAGAGGCACGATCTTCCAGAAGTCAGTTCAATTGCTAGCTTACGCTGACGACATTGACGTGATTGGACGAACACAGCGAGCCGTCAATGAAGCGTTTGCTGGTATTGAAGCGGAAGCGGCTAAAATGGGTCTGGCGGTAAATGAGGGCAAAATGAAGTACATGCTGTCATCAAGGAAGGACACACAATATCGACGTCTCGGCCGGAGCGTCACACTAGGCAGCAGAAACTTCGAGGTAGTCAAGGACTTCGTCTACCTCGGCTCCACGGTAAACAGGGACAACAACATCAGTACCGAAATCAAACGCAGAATCACTCTTGCCAATCGCTGTTTTTTGGGCTCAAGAGGCAATTGAGTAATAAAGCCATCTCTCGAAGGACTAAGCTCGCTTTATATAACAGCTTGATCATCCCCGTCCTACTTTGTGGCGCAAAGGCGGATGAAGAAGCCCTTAGTCTCTTCAAGAGAAAAGTTCTGCGTGCGATTTTTGGTCCTGTTTGCGTTGATGGCATCTGGAGGAGAAGATTTAATGACGAACTCTATGGGCTGTACAGCGACATGCGCCTGGTTAAGCGTCTACGGATACAACGCTTAAGATGGCTAGGCCATGTAGAGCGTATGGACACCACTGCTCCGGCCTAAAAAGTCCTTGAATCCGTGTCACTGGGACAACGCAACAGAGGACGGCATGGACTAAAGTGGCGCACACAAGTGGAGAAGGACCTCAACCAACTTGGAGTGCGCAATTGGAGACAGCTGGCGAAAGATCGTGCTGGCTGGAGAGGCATGTTGGTTGAGGCCCAGGTCCACCTCGGACTGTAGCGCCACAACAAAAAGAAGAAGATTTAATGGCTGGAATGTCTTCTTTAATGAACTCTTCCTTGATGTCCTCATCTGTGTAAGAAGAGTATATTTCTTTCACTACGTGGATGTTCTTTCTATCGGCTTTTGGAGTGAAGTTGAAGTGCGTGAAACACCTCTCCTTCAGGAATACCATTATTTGTTCAAATTATTCCCGTGTTTTAAGGTTAAGAACGGTCTTTCTGGTATAAAGATTTATTACGTTGAAGTTGATTTTGCGGGTCTTAACATACCTATTGATTTCGGCTACATTGACCGAAAAGCAAGTGATGGGGGCCATTGCAGTACGGACGGCTTACTGGCGGTGGTTTGCGAGGTTTGCTATTTTGTCTCGATCGGATTTGATAATCCGTTGGTTTTTGCTGCTTGTGGCTGGGTTGTGTTTTTCAGGTTTTGGCGCTTGTTTTGTCTTATTTGGTCTTAGTGATTTCACAGGGGTAAATGTTTCCTCATCCGTTGTTGGATAGACTGCTACTATCCTTGCCGTTTTTCTTTTTTTGGCTGGTGTCTTTAGATGCTTATTCTGTTTTGTTTCAGGAGAGGTACTTTTTTGCTAGCTTGTTGTTGGTTATTCTACCAAAGATGGCTTACCTAAATCGTCCAGTGCTTCTGCGTTTTAGGTGTTTTTAATATATCCCTTGCTAAGAAGAGAAAAAGTGCTCTTTAGCTCCTGAGAGATAACATTAATTGCAGTTGTGATTTCTTCAATTTGTGACTTGTCATTTATTTTTAGTTGTTCTTTCAATTGTTTCCACTTCACTATAAGTGCAATAACAATAAAACTTGTTTATTTCTCACTCATTGCATTGGTTTTTTTTTGTTATTTTTAATCATTATAATAACTGTGGTCTGGTCACGTGCAGCCCGTTCGTTCGGTTTCAATGCCAACAAGAGACTGAACTCAAAAATGTGTGACCAAGTATTAGTTATATATATATATATATATATATATATATATATATATATATATTAGTATGATGCCAAGACTATCCTTAAGCGATCAGTGGATAAAGTCGGATATCTTGGTTGTTTATTTAACGACGTTTCGTTTATTCCCGAGGAGAAATATTCTTGCATTAGTAAGTGTGCTGATGTCAGAACCCAAGGATATAAGTTAACACGCGCGAAATTATGTTCTCTGGGCAATAATTTATGATCGTTCCCACACTAATTTCTGCCCGCGTGGCGTCTAGCGACGAGCAGCCAGCCGTAGCCGCTTTTCATCACGTAGCGGCATAGGATGTAAAACAACACCACCTGTTCGAACATCCGCTGCAACGGGAACACGAGCAGCAATGCACACAGTGGGCATAGGTGTAATACAAACAAATTCATTCACTGTAAGTTAGTTCTAAATTGGTTCTTAAATAAAGAGATCGAAACCTCCTGAAAAAATAATTTATTTAAAAAAAATTAAAAGTAGTGTTTTAATTGACGCCCGAGCAAAGACCGCGAGGTCATACGCGCACTAAGTACGGTTACAAAAGTTCGTGTTCGTGAAAAAGAACACTGAAAAGTTCGTGCTCTCGAAAACGTAAAAGCGTTTTAATAAAATCCCGAAGTGGGACTGACGCTAGTAACCGTGTAACTCCCCTTCGCTAAATTCGTTTTAAAAAAAACCCCTAGAAAAGACTGACGCATCGCGACGGAAAAGGAGAAGAAGTGCGTTTTGACAAAACCCCCGCGGTCGAAGGTAGATATTAGACATTAGTGGTGGAATAGACGAAAATTCTAAAGAGTCCCGTAGTAGCCCTACAACAAGTGTAGAACGACGAACCGGAAGCTGATTGGAGCTAGCCGCACCACCAAATGCAAAAGCTACCTCTAATACTATTGATGTAAGTTAGTTAAGGATATTTCATTGATATAAATAAACAAAAAGAAGTTGTTAAAAGTATAGAAATTAAGAGATAAATTAAGAAATTAACAAAAAGAAATTGTTAAAAGTATAAAAATTAAAAGAGAAACGTAAAATAAATCTAGAATATTTTAAATACTAATTGAGATTTGAAAGTGCAGAGTTTAAAGCAAGAGAACGGCCAAAAATATAAAAAGAGCACGGAATAACAGAGTAGTATATGTAAAGGTGAAATCAAAAACCAATTGAAAAATTTATTTAATGTTTGGAACGTAAAGTTCGTATTTTCCACGGTTATTTTATAAGATAATGTGAACGATATGGTGAATACAAGATCTGGAGCATGCCTAGTTGTCGAAAGTATTCCCGCGAATCCGGTGCAAGAGCAGGGTCAAGTTTAAGACCAGCCTCAGATTCAAGGTCCACCTGATAATCAGACATGTCGAAATTCCGTATCCAATATCCCTATCCCTACTCAAGACCGAAATAATTCCTCTCACTCTAGCACGTCTCACAATGAGGGGGTGCAAGAAATTAGGTCAACTCCCGAGTTGGACGTTCTCGTGTCTTCCATCGTAAATCGTGTGCTAGAAAAACAAAGGAAGAAAATAATTGAGTCTGTCTTGAATCCGAACGCACAAGCGTGATATCACAACGCTTGAATATCAAATGGCGAGTTTGGTTCAAGGAAACCAAAGCGTGCAACAGTTTAATCAATCAGTAAATTCCCAACTGACACTGATTATAAACAAGATATCATGTATGGAAATAAGTGCGGAGTCTATGCAACGCATAACCAAAACATACACAGATAAAGCGCCCGAGACCTTTGTTAAGGGGCTAAAAGGTATATTGTCTGACCTGGGCATGAAAGAACCTGCAGACCTACCGCAGGTACTTCATCTTTACCTTAGATATGAGCATCCACACTTCAAGTCTCGTTTCATCCAATCTTACCAAGGCGGATTCACGAGGACTCAGGTCCAACAACCTCCATGTTCTAGAAACTCGTTCTCCCAACGTTTATTACTACCAAGATATCCTCATATGAACCATAGTCAACCCAGATACCCTATCTTTCCCACCTATAATCCTATTGCAAGACAAGCTCCTATAAATCCTTATCCCCAATATCAAACCCAAACAAATTTTCGGCAACCTCACTCTCATCTCTCATCCGACCTTTCGTTAATAGATTTCTCATAAAAACTGAGCCCCTAACGCAAGGGCGCAGTAACCAAACGCAATTCGGAGCAGGACAACCAACGTCAAAACCATTACCCCAACAAACCTCAATGTCTCAGATACAGAGACAACATAACTTTTATATAGATAACCGAGTATCCCGATGATTTACTTGAGTACAGCGACATTCATTTTTTAGACTGAATCAGTCTTCCTTACCTTATTTTGAGTGTAAGACGAGGACTGGCGATATTCTAAAATTCCTAGTTGATACAGGCTCTAGTAAAAATTACAAAAAGCAGACCTAGTACATAATCCCACCCATAATGAAAATATACTTTACGCAAAATCTATAGCCGGCGATATAAAAATCAGCCACCATACTTGCCTCAATCATTTTGGACTAGATAACGTGAACATAGAATTTTTCATCCTACCTATCTTTAAAACATTCCACGGTATTTTGGGAAATGATAGTCTCAAGTCTCAAGATGCCGTTATTCATGCGTAAGATAGTTATATGATGATCTAGAATGCAGTTAACATTTGGATTAAACAGTTACATTGTCCAGCTGTCAATTCCATATCGTTAAAAGTTGAAGGCTTAACAAACAGCCAGATGCTTCTACTTATCTCAGTTGTAAGTAAGCAGCCAAGTTTATTCTCTGAGCCTACCTACTACCGCAGTTGTAGCTGCGATTAGAACTTCAACAGAATATTTCGTTTATACACGCTGCTATCCGTACCCCATGTCTTAAATTTCGAAATAGAAAAACAGGTCAAACACAGCTTCTTGATGACGGCATAATAAGACCTTCGCGATCGCCGTATAACTCACCAGTCTGGATAGTCCCGAAAAAACCAGACTCCACTGGTGCTAAACAGTATCGTATGGTTGTCGATTATCGCAAATTGAATACCATAACGATACTTGATAGATATCCCATACCTGATATAAATGAGCTAACCGCTCAATTGGGGACAAACACACTCTTCACTGTACTAGATTGGAAGAGCGGCTATCGTTAAATTCCCCTCAAGGAATCTGATATAGAGAAGACGGCCATTTCTATTAACAACGGCAAATTCGAGTTTACCCGGCTTCCATTCGGCCTTAAAAATGCTCCCTCGATTTTCCAACGAACACTTGATGACGTTCTTAGAGAGTACATAGGAAAATCCTGTAATGTCTATATAGATGATATCATCATCTTCAGCCAACATGAAAGTACAGTTAGATAAGTGTAAGTTCTTTCAAGCGCAATCGACCAAAACACCTATAAAGCTAAATCAAAAGAATTCACAGATTTCTGAAGATTTGATCCTGGCTTATCCTGGTTACCAAAAACCCTTTGACCCTACAAGTTTTGGAACAAGACAAATGACCGTTGACCTTTAAAGCCGTACTCTAAGTAAAACGGAACAAATTTATACAGCTAATGAGAAGGAGTTACTGGCAATTGTGTGGGCTTTAGGAGCACTCCGAAGTTACTTATACGGTCATGATAAAGTCAAAATTTGCACTGACCATCAACCACTGACAGTAACAGAAATATAACAGCAAACTAAAAAGATGGAAAGCCTTTTTGGAGGAGTACAACCACGAAATAGTTTATAAGCCAGGAAGAGCAAACGTTGTCGCAGATGTCCTATCAAGAGCTGTCCTATTACAACCCAACATAGTGACGACAGCTCAGGACAAAATTTAATACCAATCGTTGAAGTTCCTATCAATGCCTTCAGGAATCAAATCTCTCTTCAAATAGGTGAAACCTCTAGCCAAACATTTCGTATTATATTCCCCACTTACCATAGGCACGTCATAATAGAACCACTTTTTACACAAGAAAACCTCAAATCCATTCTGAAAAAAATTCTAAGTAATAAATTGTATAAAAACCCAAGAAAACATTATGGGTATACCCTAATCATTTTAATAGATATAAAATCCTATTTACACAAATTCAAGTTCAGGTTGTTACTGGCGGAACAGAACAAGAGAAAATTATCATACAAACTCTTCGGAGGACTCATAGGAACGAATGCGAAAACAAAACGCTAATTCTTCCTCAATGTCGGCAAAAATTAAGAGAATTGTAAATAAATACACCGTATGTAGGGAAAATAAATACGACAGGCATCCAAGTAAACCTGAACTGCATCTAACCCCAATTCCTCAGTATGCAGGGCAGATTGTACATTTAGACATCTTTTCCACAAAAATAAACTCGTTTTTACATCAATAGATAAATTCTCGAAATATGCGCAAGCTGTTGGGTATGTGCGTCAACCCTTGAGAGAAATACTTTTTTGCTTTTGGCATACCCAAAACAGTAGTGATAGACAAACGAGAAAGCCTTCAATTCAATTTCTATTGGATACAGGCTAGAGGAGGAACTGAAAATCGAAGTATTCATAACGCCGCCGTACTGCAGCAGTATTAACGGTTAAGTAAGCTCCTGGAAAGGCAGTATACGAATATAATTGTTCCGTTCACTCTACGATAAAGAACAAACCGATAGTGTTTTTCGGTCGAAGGGAAGCTTCAGATCCCGAGTTATTGGAAGCAGCAAGGAAGAATAACATAGAAAAATTTAAGCAAAACAAGACTATGGCCTCCAATAACATAACAAATCCAGGAAGTTAGCCAAAGACTTCTCTCCAGGACAAGTTGTGTACGTCAAGCAAAACAAACGTGTAGGATTGAAACTAAATTCCCGATATAAAAAGGAAGTAGTCTCACAAAATAAAATAACGACAATCCTGACTAAATCAGGGAAAGTAGTCCATAAATCCCTAATAAAGAACTGAATTCTATTCTAGATACTGGGTCACTGTCATCTCTTGCGATGTCAAATTAATTGACTATAGACATTCACAACTGATCGCAATTGATACAGGGAAAGCGAAAATCCAAACCGGAACGTTTAAGATCATACATGTAATTGATGTCCAGGAGCATCAACAGGTGCTCAACGAGTTAGAACGAGCGTTACTTCAATTGAAAAATACCATCAATCCCATACTTCCTCTCCTATCCAATGATGTACAGAAAATCCAACGTCAACTCACCCAGCTTGTTAAACTAGACCTCTTAAAAGATGAAATAACTAACGTGGAATACGCCATTCAGTATAATAAATATAATAGCCTTAGGCAACAAAACTCTGTTATATATTCTAAGCTTTCCAACTACAAAACACGAAACTCGTAATAAAATGTTTATTAGACCTGTCAAAAATCGAGATAAAATTATTAAAATAAATTTTGAAGAAGCAATAAAATGTGAAATTAGTTTATATGGAATAAAAAATAAATTTAAAACTTTTAATTCTCAAACAATATGCAAAAAAGCAATGTATTAGATATAAGTTATGACAGTTGCATAAGTAATCTATTATCTAGCAAGCCCCACATGCGCGCAGAAGTCAACAACCATCAAGTTCAAGAACAAGAAGTGACGAGACACAATCCACTTCTCGCCGTGTTACAACCCTCAGCTGTAAAATCTCATGTAGAGGAATTGTTATCTTTAGAACTGCTTAAGGAGATGGAATTAAAGAACCCGAAGCACCAACTCGTGAAGCAAATGAACCTGCCCCTACACCAAGAACGATAGGACTAAAAGACCTCTGCCAACATATAAAGATAGTTCGATTAAATGCGGACGTTTGATTTTAAAGGATGGATGAGTTAACTTGCGCGAAATTATGTTCTCTGGGCAATGATTTATGATCGTTCCCACACTAATTTCTGCCCGCGTGGCGTCTAGCGACGAGCAGCCAGCCGTAGCCGCTTTTCATCACGTAGCGGCATAGGATGTAAAACAACACCACCTGTTCGAACATCCGCTGCAACGGGAACACGAGCAGCAATGCACACAGTGGGCATAGGTGTAATACAAACAAATTCATTCACTGTAAGTTAGTTCTAAATTGGTTCTTAAATAAAGAGATCGAAACCTCCTGAAAAAATAATTTATTTTAAAAAAATTAAAAGTAGTGTTTTAATTGACGCCCGAGCAAAGACCGCGAGGTCATACGCGCACTAAGTACGGTTACAAAAGTTCGTGTTCGTGAAAAAGAACACTGAAAAGTTCGTGCTCTCGAAAACGTAAAAGCGTTTTAATAAAATCCCGAAGTGGGACTGACGCTAGTAACCGTGTAACTCCCCTTCGCTAAATTCGTTTTAAAAAAAACCCCTAGAAAAGACTGACGCATCGCGACGGAAAAGGAGAAGAAGTGCGTTTTGACAAAACCCCCGCGGTCGAAGGTAGATATTAGACATTAGTGGTGGAATAGACGAAAATTCTAAAGAGTCCCGTAGTAGCCCTACAACAAGTGTAGAACGACGAACCGGAAGCTGATTGGAGCTAGCCGCACCACCAAATGCAAAAGCTACCTCTAATACTATTGATGTAAGTTAGTTAAGGATATTTCATTGATATAAATAAACAAAAAGAAGTTGTTAAAAGTATAGAAATTAAGAGATAAATTAAGAAATTAACAAAAAGAAATTGTTAAAAGTATAAAAATTAAAAGAGAAACGTAAAATAAATCTAGAATATTTTAAATACTAATTGAGATTTGAAAGTGCAGAGTTTAAAGCAAGAGAACGGCCAAAAATATAAAAAGAGCACGGAATAACAGAGTAGTATATGTAAAGGTGAAATCAAAAACCAATTGAAAAATTTATTTAATGTTTGGAACGTAAAGTTCGTATTTTCCACGGTTATTTTATAAGATAATGTGAACGATATGGTGAATACAAAATCTGGAGCATGCCTAGTTGTCGAAAGTATTCCCGCGAATCCGGTGCAAGAGCAGGGTCAAGTTTAAGACCAGCCTCAGATTCAAGGTCCACCTGATAATCAGACATGTCGAAATTCCGTATCCAATATCCCTATCCCTACTCAAGACCGAAATAATTCCTCTCACTCTAGCACGTCTCACAATGAGGGGGTGCAAGAAATTAGGTCAACTCCCGAGTTGGACGTTCTCGTGTCTTCCATCGTAAATCGTGTGCTAGAAAAACAAAGGAAGAAAATAATTGAGTCTGTCTTGAATCCGAACGCACAAGCGTGATATCACAACGCTTGAATATCAAATGGCGAGTTTGGTTCAAGGAAACCAAAGCGTGCAACAGTTTAATCAATCAGTTAATTCCCAACTGACACTGATTATAAACAAGATATCATGTATGGAAATAAGTGCGGAGTCTATGCAACGCATAACCAAAACATACACAGATAAAGCGCCCGAGACCTTTGTTAAGGGGCTAAAAGGTATATTGTCTGACCTGGGCATGAAAGAACCTGCAGACCTACCGCAGGTACTTCATCTTTGCCTTAGATATGAGCATCCACACTTCAAGTCTCGTTTCATCCAATCTTACCAAGGCGGATTCACGAGGACTCAGGTCCAACAACCTCCATGTTCTAGAAACTCGTTCTCCCAACGTTTATTACTACCAAGATATCCTCATATGAACCATAGTCAACCCAGATACCCTATCTTTCCCACCTATAATCCTATTGCAAGACAAGCTCCTATAAATCCTTATCCCCAATATCAAACCCAAACAAATTTTCGGCAACCTCACTCTCATCTCTCATCCGACCTTTCGTTAATAGATTTCTCATAAAAACTGAGCCCCTAACGCAAGGGCGCAGTAACCAAACGCAATTCGGAGCAGGACAACCAACGTCAAAACCATTACCCCAACAAACCTCAATGTCTCAGATACAGAGACAACATAACTTTTATATAGATAACCGAGTATCCCGATGATTTACTTGAGTACAGCGACATTCATTTTTTAGACTGAATCAGTCTTCCTTACCTTATTTTGAGTGTAAGACGAGGACTGGCGATATTCTAAAATTCCTAGTTGATACAGGCTCTAGTAAAAATTACAAAAAGCAGACCTAGTACATAATCCCACCCATAATGAAAATATACTTTACGCAAAATCTATAGCCGGCGATATAAAAATCAGCCACCATACTTGCCTCAATCATTTTGGACTAGATAACGTGAACATAGAATTTTTCATCCTACCTATCTTTAAAACATTCCACGGTATTTTGGGAAATGATAGTCTCAAGTCTCAAGATGCCGTTATTCATGCGTAAGATAGTTATATGATGATCTAGAATGCAGTTAACATTTGGATTAAACAGTTACATTGTCCAGCTGTCAATTCCATATCGTTAAAAGTTGAAGGCTTAACAAACAGCCAGATGCTTCTACTTATCTCAGTTGTAAGTAAGCAGCCAAGTTTATTCTCTGAGCCTACCTACTACCGCAGTTGTAGCTGCGATTAGAACTTCAACAGAATATTTCGTTTATACACGCTGCTATCCGTACCCCATGTCTTAAATTTCGAAATAGAAAAACAGGTCAAACACAGCTTCTTGATGACGGCATAATAAGACCTTCGCGATCGCCGTATAACTCACCAGTCTGGATAGTCCCGAAAAAACCAGACTCCACTGGTGCTAAACAGTATCGTATGGTTGTCGATTATCGCAAATTGAATACCATAACGATACTTGATAGATATCCCATAGCTGATATAAATGAGCTAACCGCTCAATTGGGGACAAACACACTCTTCACTGTACTAGATTGGAAGAGCGGCTATCGTTAAATTCCCCTCAAGGAATCTGATATAGAGAAGACGGCCATTTCTATTAACAACGGCAAATTCGAGTTTACCCGGCTTCCATTCGGCCTTAAAAATGCTCCCTCGATTTTCCAACGAACACTTGATGACGTTCTTAGAGAGTACATAGGAAAATCCTGTAATGTCTATATAGATGATATCATCATCTTCAGCCAACATGAAAGTACAGTTAGATAAGTGTAAGTTCTTTCAAGCGCAATCGACCAAAACACCTATAAAGCTAAATCAAAAGAATTCACAGATTTCTGAAGATTTGATCCTGGCTTATCCTGGTTACCAAAAACCCTTTGACCCTACAAGTTTTGGAACAAGACAAATGACCGTTGACCTTTAAAGCCGTACTCTAAGTAAAACGGAACAAATTTATACAGCTAATGAGAAGGAGTTACTGGCAATTGTGTGGGCTTTAGGAGCACTCCGAAGTTACTTATACGGTCATGATAAAGTCAAAATTTGCACTGACCATCAACCACTGACAGTAACAGAAATATAACAGCAAACTAAAAAGATGGAAAGCCTTTTTGGAGGAGTACAACCACGAAATAGTTTATAAGCCAGGAAGAGCAAACGTTGTCGCAGATGTCCTATCAAGAGCTGTCCTATTACAACCCAACATAGTGACGACAGCTCAGGACAAAATTTAATACCAATCGTTGAAGTTCCTATCAATGCCTTCAGGAATCAAATCTCTCTTCAAATAGGTGAAACCTCTAGCCAAACATTTCGTATTATATTCCCCACTTACCATAGGCACGTCATAATAGAACCACTTTTTACACAAGAAAACCTCAAATCCATTCTGAAAAAAATTCTAAGTAATAAATTGTATAAAAACCCAAGAAAACATTATGGGTATACCCTAATCATTTTAATAGATATAAAATCCTATTTACACAAATTCAAGTTCAGGTTGTTACTGGCGGAACAGAACAAGAGAAAATTATCATACAAACTCTTCGGAGGACTCATAGGAACGAATGCGAAAACAAAACGCTAATTCTTCCTCAATGTCGGCAAAAATTAAGAGAATTGTAAATAAATACACCGTATGTAGGGAAAATAAATACGACAGGCATCCAAGTAAACCTGAACTGCATCTAACCCCAATTCCTCAGTATGCAGGGCAGATTGTACATTTAGACATCTTTTCCACAAAAATAAACTCGTTTTTACATCAATAGATAAATTCTCGAAATATGCGCAAGCTGTTGGGTATGTGCGTCAACCCTTGAGAGAAATACTTTTTTGCTTTTGGCATACCCAAAACAGTAGTGATAGACAAACGAGAAAGCCTTCAATTCAATTTCTATTGGATACAGGCTAGAGGAGGAACTGAAAATCGAAGTATTCATAACGCCGCCGTACTGCAGCAGTATTAACGGTTAAGTAAGCTCCTGGAAAGGCAGTATACGAATATAATTGTTCCGTTCACTCTACGATAAAGAACAAACCGATAGTGTTTTTCGGTCGAAGGGAAGCTTCAGATCCCGAGTTATTGGAAGCAGCAAGGAAGAATAACATAGAAAAATTTAAGCAAAACAAGACTATGGCCTCCAATAACATAACAAATCCAGGAAGTTAGCCAAAGACTTCTCTCCAGGACAAGTTGTGTACGTCAAGCAAAACAAACGTGTAGGATTGAAACTAAATTCCCGATATAAAAAGGAAGTAGTCTCACAAAATAAAATAACGACAATCCTGACTAAATCAGGGAAAGTAGTCCATAAATCCCTAATAAAGAACTGAATTCTATTCTAGATACTGGGTCACTGTCATCTCTTGCGATGTCAAATTAATTGACTATAGACATTCACAACTGATCGCAATTGATACAGGGAAAGCGAAAATCCAAACCGGAACGTTTAAGATCATACATGTAATTGATGTCCAGGAGCATCAACAGGTGCTCAACGAGTTAGAACGAGCGTTACTTCAATTGAAAAATACCATCAATCCCATACTTCCTCTCCTATCCAATGATGTACAGAAAATCCAACGTCAACTCACCCAGCTTGTTAAACTAGACCTCTTAAAAGATGAAATAACTAACGTGGAATACGCCATTCAGTATAATAAATATAATAGCCTTAGGCAACAAAACTCTGTTATATATTCTAAGCTTTCCAACTACAAAACACGAAACTCGTAATAAAATGTTTATTAGACCTGTCAAAAATCGAGATAAAATTATTAAAATAAATTTTGAAGAAGCAATAAAATGTGAAATTAGTTTATATGGAATAAAAAATAAATTTAAAACTTTTAATTCTCAAACAATATGCAAAAAAGCAATGTATTAGATATAAGTTATGACAGTTGCATAAGTAATCTATTATCTAGCAAGCCCCACATGCGCGCAGAAGTCAACAACCATCAAGTTCAAGAACAAGAAGTGACGAGACACAATCCACTTCTCGCCGTGTTACAACCCTCAGCTGTAAAATCTCATGTAGAGGAATTGTTATCTTTAGAACTGCTTAAGGAGATGGAATTAAAGAACCCGAAGCACCAACTCGTGAAGCAAATGAACCTGCCCCTACACCAAGAACGATAGGACTAAAAGACCTCTGCCAACATATAAAGATAGTTCGATTAAATGCGGACGTTTGATTTTAAAGGATGGATGAGTTAACTTGCGCGAAATTATGTTCTCTGGGCAATGATTTATGATCGTTCCCACACTAATTTCTGCCAACGTGGCGTCCAGCGACGAGCAGCCAGCCAAAGCCGCATTCCATCACGTAGGGGCATGGGATGTAAAACAACACCACCTGTGCGAACATCCGCTGCAACGGGAACACGAGCAGCAATGCACACAGTGGGCATAGGTGTAATTAAAGCAAATTCATTCACTGTAAGTAAGACGTCGAAACCTCCTGAAAAAATAATTTTTTTTTTTTAAATAAAAACGTAGTGCTTTAATTTGGTCGCCGTGGCGTAGTGGGTAGAGTGCGACGCTTACACGCCGAAGAGTCTAGGTTCGACTCCCAGCTCAACACCAATTTTTCGAATTTTTCACGGCACCACCTCTTTCGAGCTGCTGACAACACTCAAAAAGTAATAACTGTCTAAGAAAGCTTCTCAAATTTCGCCGTTCGGAGTCGGCAAAAACTGTAGGTCCCTTCTACTCGTGAGAGAACAGTAGCGCGCACAACACGACTAGTTGATGAGCAAGCTAGACCCTGGTCCCCCTTTGGACTGTAGCGCCAACAATTATTATTATTAGTGCTTTAATTTATATCTACTCGTACTGATAATAATGATTTGGATCACGTACGAGGGTTGCCTTTTATATTTTATATTTTATATATATATTTATATTTCATTAGAGTACAAAAACAAATATTAATCATCGAAAATAGCTTTATTGTTTTTCAAATTATTCCCCCCTAAGATTCGAAGCACTTTTTCCGCTTTGATTGAGGTATATCCAAAACATGCATTCTGAACGCATAAACCGCTTCAGGTGTCGAAAAACGTTGACCTCTCATTTAATTTTTTACATACGGGAATAAAAAGAAGTCATTCGGTGCCAAGTCAGGACTATACGGCGGATGACTCATAAAATTGATGTTTAGAGTGCTCAAAAATGTAGTTGTTTGAGCCGATGTGTGAGAACTCCCATTGTCATGGTGAAGAGTGATCCGCCTTCGGCGGTTGATTTTCCTGATTTCTTCGAAGATAACTGGCAAATAAATAGTTGTTCTGCGTTGTTCTAGTGATACGGTTGCGGCATGTCCAGTTTTTTTGAAAATACAGGCGACCATTTGCTTGGAAGTGCTTCGTGCCCAAGCAACTCTTGTTGGATATGGCTCCTTTTGAAACACCCATGCAGACGACTGCTGTTTACTTTCGGGCGCGTAAATCCACGATCCATCACCTGTCACGATGTCATAGATGTGTTTCGAAGCACCGGGATCGTATTTTTGGAGCATTTCTTTCGATCAATCGACACGAGCCTTTTTTTGAGCGATTGACAAATTGTGTGGGATCCAACACGAACAAATTTTTTTGATGGTCAAATGTTCATGTAATATTGAATGTATGCTGGTCCCACTAATGCCTAAGGTTGTCTCAATTTCACGATAGGTCACCATGAAGATCTTGCAATATCAGTTGGCGTACAGCATCAATGGTTTCAGGAACAACAACTGATTTTGGACGGCCTTCACGAAATTCGTCTTGGAGTGAACTACGACCTCGGTTGAATTCACCATACCATCGATAAACACTGGTCCTTGATGGAACTTCATCGCTAAAAATTGAATTAAGTTCATCGATGCACTGTTGTTGATCTAATCAACGTCGAAAGTTGTAAAAAATAATCGCACGAAATTTACACGATTTAATTCCATTTCTTGGGCGAGATGAATCTTCTAAGTCACTGTAAACAACACAAATAGCGCTCGTATGTCAAAACGTTCTGAGAACGTTTAACTTCAAAAATGTCAAACTTTACAATAAAGCTGGTAGTTGCCAGATTGCAACACTAGGGTCGTCCAATCCCGAAATATAAAAGGCAACTCTAATTCGACGGTGTACACTCTGATGTATATGCCTTGTGCTGTAAACTTGTCATTTTTTTTTTTTGGTTGTGTGTGAAATCTTAAGCACACTGTATTTAAATATCCTCTTATTAAATAATAACCTAAGTATTATATCAGACGTGGTCGCCGTGGCGTAGTGGGTAGAGTGCGACACTCACACGCCGAAGGGTCTAGGTTCGACTCCCAGTTCAACACCAATTTTTCTAATATTTCACGGCACCACCTCTTTCGAGCTGCTGACAACACTCAAAGAGTAATAACTGTCTAAGAAAGCTGCTCAAATCTCGCCGTTCGGAGTCGGCAAAAAACTGTAGGTCCCTTCTACTCGTGAGAGAACAGTAGCGCGCACAACACGAGTAGTTGATGAGCAAGCTAGGCCCTGGTCCCCCTTTGGACTGTAGCGCCAACAATTATTATTATTATTATTATATCAGACATTGATTTAAAATATTCTTCTTTTAAACACAAATTGTAATTGGCATTGAAATTAAACTCTTTTCTCAGAATAGAAAAGCGAAAATGTAAAGGGGACTACCGGAAATAAATAAGGAAAAAAGTCAGAAGATTATGAACAATGGTAGAAGACGTAAATGATAAAAGTTTATGTGATGATTTCTTGTGTTTGTTTTTTTCAAAAAGAAACATTTTATTGGTTTAAAGTATATAATAATAATTGTTGGCGCGACAACAGGGGGACCAGGGCCTAGCTTGCTCATCAATTACTCGTGGACCTACAGTTTTTTGCCGACTCTTTGAGTATTGTCAGCAGCTCGAAAGAGGTGGTGCCGTGAAAAGTTCGAGGTGTTCAGCCGGGAATCGAACCTAGACCCTTCGGCGTGTGGGCGTCGCACTATACCCACTACGCTACGGCGGCCACTAAGTTAAAAGTATTTACTTATATTATTTTTATAAAAGATTTAATACCATTGGCACACATAACACGTGTGTTTACCGAAGACAGACTTGTAAGAGGCATATGTATAACCATCTCCCATTGTCTGAGAATTTCGTTTAATGAAGTTTGTTACCAATATTTACTTAAAAAAGTAGGTGCTATTTGTCTTCTCTTCCATCTTTCGTAGAAGTCTTGTATTCTTATCAGCGCCTCTTCATGTTATAAAACATCAATTTTAGAAAAAGGAAAATAAAAAAATAAAATGTATCTATTGAATACAAAAAAAAAAAAAAACCGAAACTAGCAGAGCGTAGTTTCGATCTACGAACTTCTGGCTTATGAGACCAGCACGCTTCCACTGCGCAACTCTGCTTTTCACAGATTTTGTCTCAACATCCGAAGTGGTTGTTTTTCTTCCTTGAATCAATTGCTGCAGATAGTTGTAACCTGCACACTTACGAACATTACACGAAAATGTTATGTTTCAAACCTCTCTTGCTCTTGATAAGTTGTACTTTAGAATTCAGTAAATGCCAGGTTTTTAACAATTAAGGCATCGTTGCAATTGCATTATATATTTATATATATATATATATGTATATATATATATATATATATATATATATTATTTTCGTGTTCATATCACTATGGCGTTGTGTTGAAAGTTGAAGTTAGATCCAATTAATATTACTGTAACCCAAATTATGCTCAATTTCGTGTGAAAATATTTTCCACTGTTATGCTTCCCTATTTTTTTCCTTTCTACGAGTCAAGTGTATATAATTTTATAGTACATGGTCTTTTTTATGGTTTCCCCTGTTTTTCATACTAGTACAAATATGTACTAGTTGAAAGTGAATAAAATTTAGAACTTTGTATAATTTAACTTTAACGTCCGGAGTCGGCAGAAATCTGTAGGTCACTCGTGAGAGAACAGTAGGGCGCACAACACTAGTAGTTGATGAGCAAGCTAGGCCCTGGTCTCCCTATGGACTGTTGCGCCGACAACTATTATTAGTTACTTACTTGCTAAGTTGAAAATGCTAGTTAATTTGCCTTATCTGAAGATGTAACTTCTAACCAACCTGGCAATGTGTCTATATGCCTCTAAGCATCTTAGTCTTATTCAAATTATTTGAGCCCACGAAAGTTAAACTACTTGGGCTTATTTTTCTTAAAATTACACAACCTAAAAATCTATAATTATAATAATTATATGGCCACCACAGGTTTGCGGGTTAATTTTGTTCACTTCTATGGAGCCGTTTTGGTGAACGTCCGACTCAATGTTGTGACTTTGACTTTTTTTCAAGAAAATTCGATGTAGCATATCTTTTAAAGTAAGCCACCATAGAACATGATGTTATATTTGTTTTAAAAGATAAACATTTAACCTTCAAACAGCATCATCAGTTTTTTCATTTTGACCACTGTTATTCTAGGCTTTTTTAAGGCCACTATTTGCGGGAAGTACTTCCATGTGTTGTGGAGTAACAAAAGTGCTGTAAAAGGCTACAGCAACATTTTTCTGAAAGCTTGAAATATTCTTTATTGATGGTGCAAAAAATAAAACGGACTTTTTTGTACTTTGGCAGAACATCATATATTTGTGGCGTTTTATTGAGCTATTATTACGATTTTTGTTCTAATGCTTATAATGCGCAAATATCATGGGCACGAACCACGAAATGTTTATTATTGCCAAATGCAAGAGTTGAAATTATTCATATCTCTAGATGTAACAAATGCTGCTGTTGGGCCTCAACATCTTCTAACAAGTCTGGTTTTAGTCATAACATAAAACATTGATAATCCAAACCAAACTATCAATATGAAATAATAAGGAAAGCTGCAGATACTCGTGACATTGGCCATCCAATATTTCCTTTATATAAACAAGTCAATATATACAGAATACAAGGTAGGGGATTTCTTTCATTAATTTTTTTCTCTCGTTCTGTCAACTGACGTCACCTGCCGAACCGAAATTGACATTTGTCTTGGCGCGAAGTATTTAAAGTGTATTTTGAATCTGTTGTGAATAGTTTTCAGTGAAAGTTTAATTAAAAAATGGCAATTTGTGCAGTATTTGGATGCAACAACAATCCGCAAAAGCACCAAAGTAAAAGCAGCGAAAATAATGGTGAAAAAGAAACAAGATTATTTCGATTTCCGCGAGATGCTAAAATGGCAAAAGTTTGGCAAACTAAATGTGGACGAAAAGACAAATTTAATTTAAAAAATGCGTATATACGCTCAAAACATTTTAAGAAAGATCAGTATGCACGTAATTTACGGCATGAACTATTAAATTTTTCCCGAAAAAGCCAGAATGATAAGAAACGATGCAGTACCCTCAGAAGATCTTCCATGTGCAAGTTTTTTGTCTGTTGAGAAACAAGAACTGAATGTTTCTCAACGACGAAATAAACAATTATAATATTTTAATATAATATTTCACTTTATTGAACATTTTTAAACTTTTAATATATTAATTTTGTTACAGGTGACTCTTTTCCATGTGCATTGAAAAGAATGGGTATGCTGGGCATTCTTAATTCACCTAACTGGCAAGAATTGTCTGAAATTATCAATACTGTAAGTAAAAAGTTTAAGAAATTAGCGTAATAATAGTTTTTACTCTAGGTGGGTTCGACGTGTTCAATTCTAAAGTACCGAAGATAGATTCACGACCCAGGAAAGCAGCATTTGGTTTAGAGATGCAGACGCAAAAGAAGAAATGGAAAACCGTGTCTTACAGCTACGATTTGGCAACAGAGTTAATCTATTTCCATTTCAGAAAGGCATTTTGATCAGTATAAAATCATTAAATATGCTTTTTGAATGCCTTAAAGATCAGTTCAAAGCAGAATATGTCCTGACCTACCGGCTGAATCAGGATATGTTGGAGATGTTCTTTGGTATAATACGTGCCAAAGGAGGACTCTACGATCATCCGAGCTCAATAGAGTTTAAGTACCGTTTACGCTCGTATTTAGTCGGTAGGAATGAAGGTTTGACATCTAATGCTGCGAATGTAGAAGCATTCGTTGAACCAGAAACTGAAATGGAAACTGGTTTTCACGCCGACAATGAGAAGATATATGAAGAAAGTTCTTTAATAACATCAGTTCTTCTTTCTCCTCTAGTTGAGGACGGAAACATTGCAGAAGAAAAGGACTCAGGTGCCATCATCAAAGAGGACATAGGGGACATCAAATATGACGCCTTGGAATATCTGGCGGGGTATCTACTAAATCGGTTCAGAGCGAAGGTATGTATTCTTCTAGACATGTATTCGAAGAGAGTGAATGAAAACATCGGAATGACTTGAATGAAGGAGAGCTACATAAGCCGAATCAAGCATTTATGGATGAAATTCAATATTTAGATGAGGTATTTAACGATTATAATAATAAAAATGTATTAAAGCCAGGAATTTATTATATTAATGATATGTAAGATCTAAGTTCTGAATGTTCTTTGTCATTATTTAAGCGTTTTTTGGGTGTAAGATGTACTTTAGAATAAAAATAGAAAATAAAAATATTAGTGAGAGTTCTTTTCATAATAAATTGCAATTGAAATGAAAATTAATTCGAATAGGTTCATAGAAATTAAAAATAACAAATAAATGTATATATGTTTTGTAAATATTTATGCGCTTAAAATAATAGAACAAATGAAAAATAAACATGATTTCATTGTTTATAAAATAACACATTAATTTCATATAATTCATGCCGCAAATGATACACATTCAAACACTACTTCGAGTTTCTAATCTAATTCTACACCCAATTGGAAGTTACGGGTCGGCAGATGACGTCACTGGAAATTGACAGATAAAGAAGTGCATTACCTTCTATTCTGTATATCGTGTAAACAAGTCATGAAGGCAAAACTGCATTGCACATAAAGAAATAACTGAAATTAAAGCTTAAATTCCACAAATTCTTGAATGCAAGCAGGCTTATGAATAATAATAGCAGACAATTTTCTCGATCGGCGACAATTAAATGTTGGTATCATCTAAAATTTAATGTCGTGTGACCACCGGCTCGAATTGAAATTGGTTTGTGAATAACTGTTCAAGAAATGTTACCTCAATATAGCAGGTTCCTTAGATTTATAACTTGTTACTTTTTGGAAATAATTCTATCTATCCAAGATATTCTGTTTGGAACCAATTTAAATATGGTGACCATATATTTTAGTTGCAAAATAAGTATGTATAAACACATTATTTATATGGGCATTTCGTATCAAGCATTTTAAGCAATCAAATGAGTTAGGATCGAGAAAGGCAACCCAGAATTCATCTTTTGATGAATTCAAACAATACAGGCCTTAAACTCTAACCAAATTCAAATCAAGTGCATTAATGGTGATAAGTGGTGAGAGTCGACATGTCCCCCATAATAATGATCATTTTTAAATTCAATTTTAATCTCCTCTGTTGCGGTTACTTCTGTGACTGAGCAAGTTTTAGTAAATCCATTTAATCCTAAAAGTAAATTCTATTCTCACCTTTTGCAATTAGAGTGCAAACTAACGCCTCTAAAATATTTACCAAACTAATTCTTAAAATTCTTTATCAAGCTTTAATTGAAACTCTTAACGTAGACGTGCATCCGCCAACAAAGTCTTAAGTGCTCCATAAATGATGGACATCTTCCATAAAAGTGTTGATTTCTGCCCAAATATGTCTGCTTGAAAAGAAGTGATTTGTGAGCCTCCATAATGTTTCGTTTCTCTGTCTGTCTGTTAATAAGATCATGGAAACCGCTAACAACTTAATTTCATTCTATTTCGCTTGCGCGACTTGATGAAAATTGCATGCAATTATTGCTTAGCCTGTACACAGATCATTTTTAGCTTAGTGTTCCAACAAGGTATTCTGAATGTATGAGTAACTGAATGTCTAGAAAAGCTGTTAAAAAAGTTTCGATTTGAAGTTAATTTACTGAACTAGCACTATTACTACACTGTTAGATATTGTTACGGTTTAAACCTTAACGCTCTTCTTGCAAGCAACATGTGGCACTATAATTGTACTTAATTTACTCGTATAAACAATCGTGTTCATATATGAAGTTTGCTTTTCATTCGTGAGGAGGTGCCACGTTTAAAAATATTTTTCGATTTTAGGTAGGAATTATAATTTTTGCTTTGTCTGGTTTATTAAAAATACGCAATTAATTATTTTTTTTATTTTAGGAAAAAATACTTAAAACCAGATTATTTATCGTAATAATTGTTTATAAATTTAACTTTCATAGTTTTTTATTGGAGGATGCCACACACTAAAGTTGTTTATTGAAATTGACCAAATCAATTATTATTATGCAGGGAAAACTTTCTTTCCTTCGTCGGCTTTTTTGGTCACTGTCGATTTTGAATGAAACAAAGTTATTTCATTGTTATTATCCCAAAGTTTCGGCAGAGATTGTTGTCTTCATCGGGGGATCTTTTATATTAAAACAATAAAACAAAACATTTTACCTGCATACAAACGAACAATAAACTTACATTTATTGTTTTGTTTTTACAAGTAGATGTGGATGTTAGAGTCTAGATGTTATTTAAAATTATTACGAAAAAATCAAAATTCACAAAAAAACAAAATATAGAACACATCTGTGTTTGAAGATCAGTCTTTCCGTTTAAAGAATTTTGACGTCATCAAGGTCGGGTAGGTGGTTTGTCTGAACGCAATGATTAGCTTATGCTGTTTTCATTGAGTTCTTGTTGTTGATTTCTGATTTGTGAACAGCTTGTCTTTGACGAAGAAACTGTTTGGTGGTACCTATTAACATAAATTACAGGATACATTATCTTTGATTGCGAAACACCACATCAGCACAAAACCGCCGTTACCTAATCCGTCAATGGTTAGGAGGTTGATCAGACGCGTTTTGCCCCTTCGACTACTTCTTCGCAATATAATTCGTGGCCATAAGAATTGCAAAGGTTTAAGACGAGTGAAGTCTAGTGTTATCCTTTTTCATGAAGGCCCCAGCTCCAGTTCCCTCCATTGAAAACCGAGCACATACCCATCTTGGCATAGTTTTTGGTCAGAGCCAGTCCTGGACGAAAGGAAAATCGACTTTGGATTATTGGTGTTTTCGCATCAGACGTCATATCCGTGCGACTAGAATCAAAGAAGATGCGGTACGCAAGGTCATCATTACAATAAACGAACTTGTTTATCATGGCGTATATGACATTTATATACTTAACATTTTAAATTTATGGGCAATGCTTTTCTATAAATATATAAATAAAACCTTTTTATAATAATAATGATTGATATGTATTTTTATAATAATAATGATTTTATTTTTTTTTTATTTATTTTTTTTTTTACTGCAAGAAAGGAAAACTATGTCTGTTATTTTACTACAAGTAATAGTTTCAGGTCCGAAGACATTGCCTCTCAACCACGCTCGTCTTTTTCATCTGGGACTCAAGTTGAACCGCAGTGGATGGTCCGGATGAAAGACATTAAGGGCGGCATAAAATCTTAAAGGACGTTAGCAAAATAGCGAACACGATCGGTGAACCAACCGACATTTAGTGTAAACCGCACAATTTATATATGAAATACTGTCAAGTCTGGTTTTCGAAGACCATCTTTAAAACATGAGTGCTCTCTAGCATCGATTCATTTTTGATTTCTTCAAATGATCTGAATCGGTTATCCGAAATCGTTTTGCATTCGTCGAAAAAGCCACTAGTCAGTAGAAGCAAGCCCCAAGGACACAGCGGGTAGGGTAAGACCACCCATATCAACGGTTTTGATTGGTACAGCGACTAGGGGCCGACCTTTATAAAAATCACCTTGTCATTATTTGTGGTCGTTTCCGGCCACGGTTTCCATCAGTGGTTTCGCCTGGTTTTAACATCTCATGGTACGCCATACTCCGCTGGTCTCAATATGAATGATCTTTAGCTGTTTTTCCATTACAAGCATTTTTTAGTTCAGCTGCACTTTTCTCCTAATTAAAAATTAAATCATATTATTATCATTATGCCAGACAAGTCTTAATTATTGTTGACAAATGTCACACTTTTCCAATGAAAGGTGAAATGATCTTTCGCTATCAGCATTATCCACAACTTTCAGGTGCCACCATCTCTTGAAAACAGACTGAAATTATTTGTTCAATTACTTACTTGTAGGAGGTAAGTGCATCAACTCACAAGCAAGTCTAGGCTCAAGTCCCAAATTAAACTTTCATTTGAACCATTTTTCTCTGCACTACGTTTTGTATTGATAGTCAGCCATACGAGTAATAGCAGAACAAATTAGACCATGGTCTTTTGGTATGTAGCACCATTCAAACCATTTATTAATATAATTTTTTTAATATATCCTTTGATAGTTTTTGTATTAGCTACAATTTTACTGCAGTTTGAAGAACTATAGAAGTATACCTTTAGGCGCCTATATCCGATGATCTTGTTACAGTACATGCTATAAGTAAGATCGCCCCTTAAAGAATTGTTTCTTAACTTTATTGTTGATTAGAACTTTCGCAAATAATTTTTTTTAAATAGTTTTATTTAACTTTATAAATGTAATTATACAAAATAAAGATGAAATATGTTTTCCTTTTACAACAATGGAAAAAACCGATTTTCGTGTGCTGATTAAACTCTGTGTTTTAATAAGAAAAATACCGTGCAAGCTCAGCAATAGCTTGAAAAGAATAACAGGGACTCTGTAACATTAAATACAACTATTTGTCGGTGGTATGATGACATTAAACGTGGCCGTACAGACACCAACGGCGCTGAACGCTCTGGAAGGCCAATTGAGGTGGTTACATCTAAAAACTTCATCAAAGTACACAAAATCGTTTCGGAAAACCGCAAAGTGAAATTGCGTGAGATAGCTGATACCTTAGAGATAAATATCATAAGGCACTGTGTACACTATTTTGTATGAAAACAACAACACATCGATGATTCAAAGAGCTGTTAGTGTTTCGCCTGAATAGACAGGACTTTCTTAGTTCTTAGCACGTTCTTGGGCTGAATTGACTAACATTAATACTTCCTTCCTAATACTTTCTGTCCTATGAATATAGCTCTTAGATACAAGAAAAAAAAACAAAACTCCTCTGTTGTCAGGAATCCTGAGGAAAGGACATACATTTTAAAATTATTAGAAGTATTAATATTTGAGTTCAATTCAGTAGACTAAGCACAGCGAAATAGACTGCAACTGCTCAAATTTATAATTGTTTTTCATCTGGCTTAAATTAAATGCATTATTGCAAAGAAGTCACATTAAGCCCATATTCGTGCGTTATGGGATGATTTTAAAATTGGTAAAAAAAGCCAATGTTTTCGCAGCTAATTTTTTGCATTGTTAGAATTCTCTTAGAATTCAATTTTTGATTTAATTGAAAATGAAAGTAAATTCATTAGGTGAAACGAATTTCATAGTAGACAATGAAGGCAACTTAAAGTGGCATTCGCGATTCTTTTATAAATATGTAAATTTATCCTCAGAACTGTGATTAATAATTCATAGACACTTTGCTTGATGTGTGTCAATTCATTATGGTCATCCCACCGATCGTGTTCTTCAATTAAGTCTTCACGCGTGACAGTAAAATTCTGTGATATCAGGTGATATACTAAGTTTACTGGATTTTGCTGGACCTTTAAATGTTTTGTTCTTTTACATTTAAGCAATGAGTCCTAATCTTTTTATGACTGTTGAATCATTTATATATCCAAAATGGTGTTTAGTGCACTTAGTAAGTGACCAATTATGGCGGAAACAGTTTAAGATATTATAATAATTGATTTAATTCTGTGTTTATGAATACAATGGTACCAAAAATGATAAGAAAATACTTGAATATTTTCACAGTTGTTATTCTCATACAAACAGAAATCATTGTGTCATCGGCAATGTATCTGGCATGACAGGGAATTGCAAATCCGCTTTCCAGCATTCATATATGTATCCTTCAGTTCAGTGGACACAAAAATGGTTGAAATGATTGTTGAAAACACTTTCGTTTTGTGTTTCACATAATAACATTTGTGCATATGCTACCTACAGATATAATTTTTTTGCAGGAAATAAAGTTATTTTGGGAGACAACGACGCATAGTGTATGCCTGGGACTTTGGCGTGTGAGCCTTGCGCTAAATCAAATAGATTTATTTTTTTGATATCTTTTAGTATGCAATTCAATACGAGAGAATTTATGTTAGGAGGGCGCCCTCTCCAACTTTAATTCAACACAGATTAAAAGTATAAGTTTATTTATTACTTCACTTTAAGAAAAAAGCTACCAACAAAAACCCTTACATAAACCTTACACCTACAGAACAATAATAGACGTGCAATAAATAAGCAATATGTAATATTTTGTTTGAATGTTTTTTTTAACAGTGATTATAAGGTTGACGCAGGCAATATGCTGTACTTATTATTTTTATTCTTAAAATTGGAAAATAATATAATTATATTGTATGTACTTAAGTGCGATATCTGAAATGCGCTTCAGGAAGTATAATTTTTTTTATGGTATTCGATCCCCTTTTTTACTATTATTTTAAGTATTTTATTTAAACTTCTAAGTAAAGTAATAGGGTTGTTACTAGTAGCAAATGGGGTGACAAGAAGGAAAAGTATTTTAAAATAAATTGATCAATATTTCCTGTTGAAATTTTAGAACGATAAAATTTGTTTGTGGAAAGACTGGTTTTTGGAAGGAAATTAATCCGCCGTTGCATGGCGAGTAAAGTGTGACACTCGCACGCGGAAGGTAAAAGCTGTCCCTGTCTGAATAACGCACATTTTTCCACGGCACACTCAATGTATGTGAAATGAAAAAGCTTTTTTAAACTCTGATGTTCCACTTCACGAATTGCATCGGTCTGATTTTGGGTAACTATATAAGAGAACTTCTTATCCGTTCATAGTTTGTCTATTGAAGGTGTAATAAGCCTAAGTATGTAAAGTTCCTATTAAAACTAATACAGTACCTTTTAAGACTTTTAAAAACAAATCAGGGAACCCGCTTTGTTTTCTTAATTGCATAAATTCACCACGTCACCAACTGTCTCTTCTAATAAATAGCAAATTGCATTCTTGCACATTCCAGGAACTATGAATAGAGAAACGGACACCATGTTTGCAGCTCCAAGTAACAACCTTGACTGCAGGAGAGTCTTTTTCTGTTGGAAATCATTGAATTGCCGACGTTGACGTATTGTCTGTCAAGCGACGCACTCGTGTGTTCCTCTCTTTTCGGACGACCGATTTCAGTACTCACACTAAGTTATAGATAGCTTGTCGATATATGCATACTAAATGTGAAAAGATTCTTTTCGGACCTGCAGAAATCACCAATATCTCATATGCAACTGCCTTGTTGCGGTGGTGACGGCATGGGCTGAGTTGGAAGGAAAATCAAAGAACTGACGAATGGACTACGGTATGGTGATTGATTTGCATACCTACCCGGCACCTGTAACTATTGTGCAGCAATTCTTTAATAAGCCCACTGCCGCAGTGGTTGTCTCAAAGACCGAAAGAACTTTAGAAACGTTGCCGTTCTTGTGCAACCATGAAAGACCAGAAGTAGAAATGGGCAAGGCAAGGTAAAGACCGATAGACAGTTTGAACTCTGCTGGAACGTGCTAGAATGTGCGGACTTCTTGTGCGCGTATTTACTGTGAATATCTAATTTCGGACAAGAATGAACATAAAAACGGTTTAACGTTTATTTTATCGATTGGATATACCGCCGCTCATCGAGACGCATGATAGACTGGGGGACATTTTTCATAGAATCAGACGGCGGTGGGTGCTTCTTTGATGATGCGATGTCCTTTCACTTGCACTTCTCCTGTGAATGCCAATGCCAGTGCTTGCTTTAATGAATGGCGATTTCACAGATGGTTTCAGATTGAGTATGTTTACCTTATAGGGTAGTCTAAAAAAATGCGAGTAAGGATATAACCTTCACGCTTCAAAGGTGATTTATTGACGAGTGTGATATTGGGGACTAAAATCTTGCAGTTCACTGGATAAATAAATGCGCAATGGAATAACTTCATTCTCTTGCCAAGCTAGTTGTGTTAAGTCTTATTTTCGTTTTTATTTTTTGTAGTGAACATCGATGACGAGTTTTCTTATAACTAAGATATATTGCAGAGATATTGATTATAAAAACTACAAGATTGATTTCAAGACCAAGGTTAAGTGCAATTTGCTTTGATAAGATTTTGATTAAATATAAAAGCGTCAAACTTTTGTTATCGTTTTTTGTCAAAATGTATTTCTTGGGACTGTAAAGAAAAAACGTAATGAAATACAGGTGATTTTATTATGTGTATGAACATCAATTTAATTACCAACAAAATAAGATTTTCTTTCAACGAATGCACTTTATAAGTGTATATATTTATTACATGATTAAACATTAGATGTGAATACAATTTATTTTTCCTGTTGATATGGTATACGGCCTATTCATATATATTGCTTGATGGTATATGATGGGAATCGGGTATATTATTAAAATAGTTTTAAATTAATTGTAATGTTATCAGTAAGACTACTTCAAAATGTATATTTAAGAAACAAACAAATTCGTTCCGTTTTGTGTCTTCAAAAAAATGTATTTTATTGGAAAAAAACTTAAAAAATATTATTATCAATCGAAAGCAACTAGTTTTTGTCATCTCTCTGATTATTTCCGGTAGTTGTATTCGATAACGTTTCCCATTCATGGTATCGCCTGCTTTTAGTAGCTTATACGCTTACTTGCCTGGTCCCACCATATGAAGTGCAAAACCTTTAAACCGTGAATGTTTTCCTTTGTTATCGATGTAGACGATGATGGAACGAGTTCTCCAGGCTTTGCATGGTACTTTTTCTGTTTAGGAATATCTTAGTATTACCACTATTCATCTCCAGTCAAGAACCTTCCTTTGATGTCTTTCAAGAAGCGCTCCTTGTCTTCGAATCTAAAATCTGATTTATTGGTCGGAGCAGATAAATTATAGACTTATGAGACCTTTCGATCGGCTTTAGGTGCACTTTTCATCCAATTAAAAGAGAAAGTCAAAAGTTCGTTGAATGAGACATGACATTGTAAAACCAAAGCACACTCAACCTTATATTGTAAGACAGAACTTTACTAACATATTAATATTAAATAAATTACTTCAGATGCAGATTACTGCATTTCACAGCACTGCAATTAAACTGAAAGAGTTTGTTGTAACATTATTGTAC
This sequence comes from Eristalinus aeneus, assembly GCA_955652365.1. NCBI lineage: Eukaryota > Metazoa > Arthropoda > Insecta > Diptera > Syrphidae > Eristalinus > Eristalinus aeneus. Next base: position 69,669,286 of record OY019131.1, read on the forward strand.
ATATGTATAATATACACATATTCAATACAGTACACATGTACATACATACAAAAATATTTAATTGTGTTTCTGTATTTTAATTATTAGTCGTCTGAAATATCTATGATTAAGAGGGCAGATAAATTCATACCATAAAGACAACCACCTCACATTTAAACACGTACCGTTTAAGGAGCAGAGTGGCGCAGTGGAAGCGTGCTGGGCCCATAACCCAGAGGTCCGTAGATCGAAACTACGCTCTGCTAAAGATTTTTTTTATTTTTGATAGAATTTACAATTCTTTCTTTTTGGAACATCTAAAATTGAAATCAAAGGTTTATTCAAGTGTTAATTTTTTACCACTTTATGGAATGTGTAAATATGAAAATAGTATCAGAAAGTAGTAAAACCATCAATGCAACCAAGTCAAATTTCAAATTGGTTCATTGAACCACAATAGTCACAATTTGCGAAATTTCTTTGCTATAATGCATTTAGCGTTGACTTATTTTCACTTATAGGTGGGTTAGTTTTTATATTGCCCGGTCACCTTCGTTAATTGGTAGTGTTGACCGTTCCGTTTCCGTAAATGAAGTTTTCATAATCTGTGAATCTTAACTTTTAGACAAATTCTCTTGTTTGCGAGGACCAATGACTAGTTTTTGAATACTCAAGGAATGCTATTGGAACCACTAGAAATTTTCACTTTTTTATTTTTCTTTCAATTTTAGTCGAGGTTGACATCAGTGGTTGACCTAAGCTTGCCCATCAACTACTCCAGTTGTAAGCGCTACTGTTTTCTCACAAGTAGAAGCGACCTACAGTGTTTTGTCGACTCCGAACTCCGACACATTGTTCAGTGTTCAGTTGGGAATCGAATTTGGGCCTTCGGCATGTGAGCGTCGGACTCTACCCACTAAACCACGGCTGCCTCACAACTCTTAGATTAGAAAGGTATTTTTTCAAAAAAAGAATTCAACTTCGACAAATTATCAGAATAATATTATATAATTCAGGTAAAGCTGTCAAATATTTGGGTAGATTCACCAGAACTGGATTTAACGACATTAAATATCCTGCTTGACGACAACAGCATGCAGCTAAGGAACAGAATCGCCAACAACATTTAAGTAGTACAGGAACCCGTCTATCACTTCTATCGACAAAAATGGCATTTTAAATCGTTATGTTTGTTCATATTTTTTTAATGCTTTATGCCATTGAACGTTTAAAATTATATCAATACTCTGCATAGGCAGGTACAATTAAAGTCGAGTGGAGAGAGATTCGTATCTATGTATATGAAAAACCGACAATCAGAGAGAGAAGCATCCTTCTTGAGTCTTTAGATACATGTGATTAATACGTCGCTCTCAACTTGGGTGACGCCAATATTACCCCTTGAAGTGCAAGTCAATTTGACATACAGCCCAACAACTTTCGCCTGTTAATTCAATGTTCCCATATTTTTCCCCTCTACTCAAGTGAGCATACATCGGGCCTGGTAGACTTAGGCACAAATGACCACCTCATGACAGTTAGCATGAAGTCAATATCCGGGTAGTGCGCCCCCGCCCATTAGCAGAAAAAGGTGACATGACAGGACAAACTTACGAACAATGTCTTGCCTATAACTAAAATTGTTCAAGAATATGTAAATATACAGTTGGGCAAAGTAGGAATCTGAAGATAGAAATATCGAAACTGAAGTAGAACTGGACTATCTGCTTAACTGTATCAAAGATATAAAATCGGTTGTGCTTCTTGAATGAAACAAAGCAAAAAAAATGGCTATCGCTTGTATGAATTCGGTATAGTTGCTCTTTGTGATGAACAATAACTCTTCATGCACAAATTCATTAAAACTTATCTCATGTTCGGTAAATAGAAATATTAGCTTCATATGTAATCCACAACCGGCAGCCGATCCAGCTTGTTTGGTTTTATTTTCAGGCTGCTTCCAGTAAATTGTGTGACCGCCTCCACCCAAATGTGCCCATTCGCAGTAGCTCGCTTCGCAGTGGGTGTCAAAGAATGTAGATACATTCCATATTAAACAGCGCGATTTTCTTCATATTTCTCGTTAAGTGAACAAATTAGGTTGCAAGGTTGGAGCCGGCTTTGCTTATAGACACCCAGTCCCCCTGGCCATTCCAAATGATCAGAAACGTGTTTATTGCCGAATTCATTGTTTCACGCGTATACATTTTGGATATACTGACGCAACAGTAACTATTATCTTCCTAGTGTGGTATCGGTACTTCATGTGTTCAGATGCATACATGCTTATATGTGTCTTATACAAGGTTTCATTCTCAAACGTTTTGACATTTTTGAAGATTGACAAAACATTATGCATGTGGGCAGATCTTTTATAATAAAAGAAATTCATTCGCAAATGACCTTGAACAGTTTATGAACAGAAATTTCAATGCAGAATACGGAAGAAAATTGCTGATTTGCAGTTTTTTGGAACTCTCGAAATAAAGTGAAATTCTTGTGCAAAGTTGCGTTGATTTTTAAGTTCAGGCCTGCTGCCTATCCTGCTTTGGTTTACTCATTCATAATGCCCGTACTCTACTATGTTCGTTTTAAAGTTGAGACAGCGTAAAAGACAGATCTGCTCATATACTTTTGTTAATTTTTGATCGTTACAACTTTTGGACTGTCCATTGGCAACCATGAAAATCGTTGGAGCATTTTACACATCCATTATTGTGACTATTCTCTCTTTTTAAGCACAATATATGCGATCTGGTGATGTAAGCTAGAGATGTGGTTTGCTACCCAAAAAACAAAAGAACAACGCGAGCCTTGTTTGTGCATCACTCAACATTTTTAAGATAGCATTGCAAATTAACCCCCTGGCAACACAGATGAACCCCTGTAAGAAAAAAAAAAATGGGTAAATATATGATAAATTGGATGACGCTATATTCGTCAAGGAACCACGGTCTTGTTCTTTAACCAACGACTTGTGATGTGGCTCATACTCTTATATTACTAATAAAAGAGAATTACAGTCTTTTGTCGATTTTTGATGTCAAACAGTGAATTTTGGCAGCAATTCGAAACATATGGTGCCTTGAATAAATGCAAGTTATCATCAAAGATTCGACGTTGCGGGTCAAAGTTAAACTACATGTCCCTTTTTGCTTCTGAGAAATAAAACAAATGTATGGTATTGTATAAACCTAAATCTCTCTCAATCCCGTAATAATTCCCTTAATAAGAAGATTCGCTTTTAATATGAGTCTGGACTGATTGTTAATACCTTATAAGATTAACAATACTAAAACCGTACACGTAACATAAGTGATCTTTGACGTCAAATCAAGCGTGGTTTTGATGTTTTATATTTTGGATATTTTTATATAATGAGATTCTTAGGAATATCTTCACGTGGAATGCTGACCCCATTCTTGTAAATATCAAATTAGTAAAAATGCTAACATTTTTTTTTTTTACAAGACTTACTAAATTTAAAATTTTTCTGTAAGTCTTACTGAATTTAACATTTTTCTGTTAGTTGCTTCTCCTTTTGAAATAAAAGAAATATTTTCAAAAATGGTAATGACGTGTTTGACAAGCCACAAATATTTGTTTCATTCAAGGAGTTCGTGTTGTTCTTGCTTACCTTTTTTTAGCTTCTCAACTTATGCTTATGAAATTGCTTGGCAGTTTAATTGTAGCTTATTATAAGAGAAACAGTATATCTACAATTTTAATTTTTAAGGCGAAAACATTTGAGTTTGTTTCAAAAATAATAATTGAAACAAATATGTTTTTATTTTGAAAAAAGGTAAATATGAGCAATTTGCTTTCACTTAAGTTATAATTTATTTTAATAAATTATTTTCACTTGCTTTACACAGGTATCCAAGAAAATATGATTGTACTGTACTGTTACTAAGCAGACAGACCATTCTAAGTAACTTTAAAATTTCCTCTTTAATCAGGATGAACACATCAACAAGTACTCATTTTTCAGTGATAAGGAATATGGTGAATAGACAGTAAGAAATAATACCCGCCAAAATACAGCAAACAAGTATCACTTAAACTCAGCGCTTACCACAATACCCAACTTGTTGCAAGTCTGACTTCCCATCAAACCTTCAAACTCGGTAGTGTCGCTTGGTCTCTCCACTCCACTTAGTATGCTATACTTTATTCACCTCATAACCGTCGGTTGGGGCGAACGTGTGTTATTATTTATCCGTTCGGAATAGCGCGAACAATTGTACACATCGGGGAAGGAGTAAATAAAGAAAATCACATACACATCCATTTTTGTTGCTGTTTTATTGTTGTCCGCAAAGCATTAAAAAAAGAGAGAAAATAGAAGCAAAAATCATCAAATCAAACAAGAAACGAAGGAAGGTCAAAAGGAATTCGCAAAAATCTGGTTTTTTGGCAATCAAGAGACAAAACAATAAAATAAGCAGCAGAGGAAAGAAAACAAAAAATATTAACAGAAGTCGGCGTTTTGTCTGTGCGAACGGGCCAAGGTTGCCATGCGATAGTAACACCTGTTGCACAAGAGAAATCCATTTGTACACTCCTCAATTAATAACAAATTCTGTAACTAATCTGTAAACAGTAATTGTCATCTGTAGGTGTTAGCAATCGCCGGGGTAGATGGAGATGTTTATTTGGATCGCTACCTACTTGACTAGCTTACAAAGTATCCGTAGAAACCCAATTGTAACTATTCTTACATCTATAAGAAGTGTTTGGTGGTGTAGTGTTGACTGTCACGTTTTGATCTAGATTCAAAACGGGAATCCGAGATTGAGTCGGTGTCTTGGATTTTGTTTTTTTTTTCTTTATGTCGTCTGCGTGTTTTTTACTCGACGGATTAACATAATAATGAAATAGCTGTGGTGTTGAGGTTTCCCTTAGCACGAATGTCCATGTAAAAATGTAATAATTCTTCAAAATGCAAGTGATTTATGGACGTTTGAAGTTTTTCAATTAGTGACTCTTCCGTAGAGAGGCCGTTTTTTTTTGTTCTTTTGTGAAGTTCGCTTTACTACAAGCGGCACTGGTGTAGCCTCATTTATGTTTTGGACTGTGTTCGTGTGGAACAGTTAAGGGCCTCAAGTGTTAAACGCAATCATCCGTGAAATAGATTTCTTTATTTTCCGGTTGTTTGTGTTGCTGTTGCTGTTGACTTCAAGACTGCTTAGTTAACAGCGTATCTGGTATATTAAACTGTTTAAAATTGTTCAATTCAACCGGATAGTTTTGTTCATCCAACTTGACTTACTTGACAGTTGTGACACATCACGCCATCTTTTAATCATATGCAACAAGTGTCCGACATGAGATTCTATTCAGCCTTCATTTGAAATTCTTGAGCAGTTAAGAGGAAAATCATTTCAATTGATTTTCATTGCTTCGCGGGTCTTAGTGAAAAATTCATAGCCAGACGCATAATTTAAATCAATTAGAATTGTGCATAGTGGCAGTACAAGAAACGGATTGGAAAGTGTGTCTGAGGTAATGCGAATATTGAATTTATTTTAAAAAATAACATGCTTAAATAGTGTGACTAGAACGATAGTATTATTACAAAAGTGGTTTTAAAAACAATTGATTCGCTTTCTTCGGTCTTCTCTTTTATACAACTGTGGCGTATTCGCAACGATATTCTGCATCTAGCGCTCTCAATTGGATAACGCGTTTCGAGTGATAATCTGCTCGCATCTATGGATTTTTTTGTGAGCACTCTGTTCACCAGCTAATTCGAAGTAATGCCGACGAGTGTGGGTCTCCTATAAAGGTTAGTGTGTGCTACTTTAAGATATTGTATGAGGCGTATATTTTGACTGATTTAAAGCGATTTATGATTTTTTTTTAAAAGGCTGGTATGCATATATCTTGTTAACGCTGAATAGTTGAATTATATTCAAAGCCGCTTATTATTTTCTTTGTTGCAAATGTACCATTAAAACTAAGCTTAGGGTACAAATGCATTTTTTTTTTCAACAGTTTTGGGTGGTTATAGATATATTTGAAAATATGTGTTATACATTTATGAAATGAATATTACTTTTGTTGATTATTATATGGTTATATGGGGACAATTTTCGAGACTGTATTGCGTATTACTGGTGAATTCCACAGGTGGATTTATATAAAGGTTAGGCTTAATGTTTGAATACCAGATCATATATTTAAACAATAGTTACTTCTGGCGTGTTTTCCTGCCGAAATCGTTTGTTTTTTATCATCTAGAAAGTGTAGTAAACACATTATTTAAATAAACTGAAACTAATTACTCTTCTCGCCAACTTTCGTTTGCAATTTTAACACCTTGTCCTTCATTTTCCGGTTTACTCTTTGGTGCAAGCCAGGTAATTGGCACTCGTCCACTCTAACAACTTGACTTTTTTTATTACTCACCTTCTTCAAATTTTGTGTAAGTTTCTGTAAAAGTAAAAACTTGAAAATAAATTTCACGTTCAAAGAAAGGAATATGTTTCATATAAGCGAAAGATTTTCTTATTTGTTGTTTTTGTTTATTTAAATATTTTTATTAAAAGTTGTAAGAAATGTACTTCAATTTTAGAAGACTATCAAATAGATTCGTTAGATGAGGCCTCATAGAATCTTTTTATGATGTTTGTCGGGCAGACGAAAATAAAGCTTAGTAATATAGAAAACATATGGTCAGGATTCTTTACAAAATGAAATGTTTTACTTTATTCTTGTTTTTAAGATTGATGCGCTATGTTCTATTGCTTAACTTTGTTTTTATTATAGGGAATTTTATGTAATGCAGCAGGAAGCAAGAATAGGTTTGAACTGGATATTTAAATTCTAAATAATTACATTTTAAGTGCAATGTGTGTTTCAAGCAAAGACTTTATCAGTAGAAGGTGAAATGTTCGTAATCAATAACTCCAGTATAAGACGGTTAAGTTATTGTTGGTGAAATGTCTAAAACTTTTTGGAAAACTTCTTGCTATTAATCATAAGCCAGCAGTCTTATAGAACATAATACATTTAGTTGGAATATACATTTCTACATGGAGCTCTTTAGTAGGAAAATAAAGAGAGGTTACAGCTCACTAACTTAGAGTATAGTATTAGGTAAGCGGTACAAGAAAAGTACTTAGAGGAACTACTTATTCAAGACAACCGATCTTCAAAGTGTATGTCAAGGTTAATCAGAATTGTAGATATATATAAAAAAGCAATTGTTGTGGAATGTGCAAAAACATTTGATATTTAAAGTTTTTAATATTAGACATCAAGACTGTTTCAAGGTCAATGTTAATCTTAAACTTGAAACGGTTTATTGGATGTTGGATGTTGGATATTTTTTCATCTGAAAGTTGTCTCTAACTCAAAGTGCATTGTATCAAGGCCATGCCTTTAACAACACACAACATTCCAAATAGGGAACACAAAATATCAATTAATATACGTGGAATTTTGACGATATGCCAACAAAGGTGCGCACTGTAATTTTCTCTTACGGCATATAGTGAATTTTATATGAATTTCCACCGGATTCTTCTTACTTAACTTATTTCGGTATCATAAAAATTGTCAATGTATTTAAAACCAGAAGTGATCATTATGCACACAGGTTTGGTTCAAAATGATTAATTTTAGAATTTTCTTTTACAGTATCTTTCGTCCTTGAAGAATTTTTAGTACAGCATTTATTTCATATAAAATTGACTACATTTCGTGGGAAGTTTTTATTATAATAACGCAAAGATATAGCAACATATATAAAGTTGAAAAAAAAGCTCAACTGAAATCATAAACAGCTTTCCTCGCTTAACTTATAACCAAAAATTATTACTTTGTAGCATTATGTTTCTTTTTGATATTTTCTCTTTAACACAGAAATACTGTTTTCAAAATGTATCTCAATCCATTTTTCGCATTGCGTAATTTGTTTTTCTTTATTCCATATTCCTGCCATTGCATACCTTGTTAAAAATTCTCTAGTTGTAAGAAATTGAATGATAGTCTCCCTTCTCGTAAAACAAAAATTAGGCGGATACTATTACCCCCTTATCTAAAAAGATATTGTTCTAAATCAGCTTCAGTATAAAGATGGACTGATTCACGCGGTCTTTGCTCCTCACCAGGAAATAAATCACAGGGGTCTATTTGATACTGATACTGGATACTGATAGATTTCTGGGGATACCCAGAAAAATGCTTAGGTTTAAAATAACACAAAAGGTTTTGTAGAATCTAATAAATTCGTCTCAAATAGACTTTGAAGCGTGTACTATAGGTACGCTAAAGATTCTGCATTTATCTGGTAAACGAACTTATATGTTATGGGTGTTTGTCAGACAAACTTAACCTTTCCTAACTAACTCAATTTTATCAAATTCTAAATTTAATCTTTAAAATGTTTTAAGATTTACAGAAAGAAATAGATCAGTGCTCACTTTCTATAGAGTGAATCCATAGTTTTATCCCCTCTGAAACACAATTTTTGTAAAGCTTTTGGTATAAATTGGTGGAAGGTTACTAGATGTTCCGCCAAATAATCGAACCTGGGACCTTTGGGATGTAACTCGACCACTTACTCACTGACACAGGAATTACAAGATTTATGCATTGCATAGTCTTAATTTCACTACATTAGTAATTGTAAGATATTAAGATCCACTTATTAGTGTAAAAGAAATTTATTGAGTTGATTGCGATATACGGCAAAATCTTACCAGACATTTGCTGAAGTACTCGTATATCTGGATGGGGAGGCCACAATCTATTTCCTATTCCTAAAAAGAAAAAGAGTGTTATCTGCTTGGCTTTACAAAAAATCTAATCTAATTTACCAAACATCTCATTTCCACAATATGTCAATATTATTATTATGTAATTTTTGTTTAAACATTCTTAAAATATTTCCAAAAATGAGCAAAATCAAATAGTGTCTTGTGAAGGTGGAGTGAAATTATTAACATTATAAAAACGCAAATCTGCAAATTAATTAAATTCAACATCAGACGATTGTGAGAACCCCAGGTATAAAATTTTCCATAAATATTTCATGTTAATCACATGAAAAATATTTTAATTCATCTTAATGGCCAAAGAAAGCGAACCAATATAACATAAAAGTTTATTGGCCCTTATTGATTGGTTGCAACGTAGTAAAATCAGAAAAGTAAGAGAAGGTCGTATTCATTTGGAAAAGGAAGTAAAAACAACCCAAAACAGAATCAGACGCGCGAAGCAACTTACAAATTGATTGTTGTATCATTCGTATTGATATGGAAAAGAGTTCCAAAAACAAGAAGCCTAAATGAAGTTCAGACGGAGGAGAAATGGTTTTTGAAAATACTTCTGATCAGCTATTCGTTTGAATGTTAGATAATGGCAGCAGTATGACTGATATGGCTTAAGTATTATATTCTTTCGCAAATTTGCCAAAGAGGCCCACTTAGCCTTTCATTTTGATACTGTTTGAAAATGGTACTCAGAGAACCGCCTGGTGGAAGTAATTTATTTTACTGCTATGTTCATGCATTTTCAGCAATAAGGTGATGAGGTTATCTGACTTTAGCTGTTAAGACCATTTGCCAAAGAGTAGGATTGATGGATAACAAATAGGAAGTATGCGTATTGAATAATTTTACACAAAATGCAAGTTGTCAACACTTGTATTGTTGAGCATGTATTATAGATATTGCAGTAAACTTTGTGAAGAGAGTAGTCAAAAACTGAATATAAATATCCATGTCTTGAGATCAAAAAGACAACTTACATATATTCCATTTCGAAAGTTTTCTTTACTCTGATTTCAGCATGGCAAACTAAATTTGAAGTCAAATCTCGAGGTAACATATGTAGAAGATTATACAATAGATTTTCCATTTTGTGAAGTGCAACCTTTTACAGTACTATAACTTTGTATTTGTTTTTTGAATAAATGCAGTCAGCTGGAGAATATACAATATCCAATAGAAATCGAATTAAATACAACTTATTTATCACTGTTAAAAAAAAAAACAATTTGTTCTTACCACGTTAAACTTGATGATTTCACAAAATATTATGCGGAGGAAAATGTTTTTTTTCCTTCCTCGGCTTTTTTGGTCACTGTTGATTTTCAATGAAACAAGGTTATTTCCTTGTTTTTATTACAACGTATCGACAGGAATTGTTGCCTTCATCAGGGAACGTTTTTTTAATGAAAAAATAAAAAAAATGTACATACATACATAATAAAAATACAATTAAACGAATGTACAATAGACTTAAATTAATTGTGTTGTTGTTATAAAAACGTATAAGTCGTAGATTTTATTTAGAATTATTTTTATGGAAAACTTTACATTGCATAACATTATTAAATAAGATTACACAGGAATTAAACAAAATATTGAATACTTCTTTGTATGAAAATCAGTCTTGAATGGTGGGAAATTTGAAATTTGAATTTAATACAATATACAATACAATACAATATATCTATTACAAGCGCTAAATACATGGCAGAAATGTTCTGCCGTCCTTATGTTATATTATGTACCTTGCTGGTATGTTTTTCCGTTTGCAGGATTTTGACGTCATCAAGGTCGGGTAGATGGTTAGTCTGAACGCAATAATTAGCTAATGCTGTTTTCACTAAGTTCTTGTTATTGATGTTCGATTTATGAACAGCTAGTCTTTGACGAAGAAACTGTTTGGTGGAATCTATGTAACATAAATTACAGGATTTATTGTCTTTGCCCTTGCAGTTGATTTTGTAAACAACGTAAATTTTGCTTGCTCTCTCTTTTTCCCTTTAGAGTTTGGTGAAACGATGGCAGTGTTATCTAAAACTTGAACGCTACTTTTATGTTGTTGCATTGACCAGTAAATGTGTATGTTCTTAAAATTTATCGACAATGTTGGAATGTACACCATGCTTTTATAGACATAATCCGCTCTGGTGTTTGTCGGTGTTTCAAACTGTATGCTGTGTTTGTGTTGTCTTATTAAGTTTCTTATAAGTTTTGAAGGATAACCATTGTTCATCAGGATATTTGTGACAATTCGTTCGTTTTTTTCTCATGTAACCTTTTGTCGCTTAGTTTGAACTCTTTTTTAACAAAATTAGAAGCTGTGTCAATTATAATGGGCAAATATGTTATCTCCATATTTATATATTGCTTTCGACTTTTGTATATTTTCAAAGCAGACATCTAAAATTTAATAATAAATATAATTTTCTTAACGTACGCATTGAATTCTCCTAGGTCAATACAATCTATCATGTGATATAACATACAAATTTCAAAGAAACTGGCTATGGGGTAGTTTCCGCAGTGAAAGAAGTTTTACCTTTATATCCTTACATTAATGTCTGATGTGATCACTCTGTTTATATTTTTAATTTATTTATTATACAACTTCGACTTGGGGGCCCATTCGGGGGTCCGTAACGTGAAATTTTCAGTTTGGGAAAAATTTTCGTCAATAAATCACTGTGTGCCATATTCCGCCGTTCCGCCTTTTACACATCACATATTGCATATATACATATAAATATCGTTAAAAATTTTCGATATTGTCAGTATTTTTATTATTTTAAAAAATGTAAACAGGATTTAAGTTTACTTACTACATGTTATGTTGATATTAAAGGTTAGTACAAATATATGTAAAAAAAAACACTAAACAAAAGAACATTTATTTTTAAGAATAATTTAAAAAAAATAGTCCGAATTTAAATACATAAACAAAAATTACATCAATTCGTACAAGGGATTATTAATATTTATTTGTTATGTAAAACATATGTGTATGATCCAACGGTCGTCCTATATCTATCTTATTTTTGTGGTTCTATGATGAGCAGCCGAAAAGGCTCAGAAGCAAGCTTTAGATGCACCTCCCTAATACCATGCTCTTCAAAAATGTAAGAAAGTAAGAATAGTAATTCTTGTATGTTATATCTCTAATCTTTTGTTTTGTTTCTTTGGGTATGGAACACATTCACCAATATGTTTTTTTGATTTTAAAAATTATTATTTTATGTTTTTGGTAGCAACAGTCCGGATCTCATTAGATTCTGAGTAAAGGAAAAACTTCCCGAATTAAGTTTCCGTTTAAAATGCATCAACTAGCGCTAATTTTCCAACACAGAATCCGGTATGTGAATGCCGGTATTAACACCGTCGAAAATTTAAACGGTGTCCCGATTTTCGGTATACCGGTCTTTCATAGGGAATGTATATAATTTATATACAATAGAAACAAATCAAACAAAGAGAGAAGTACTTTAAAGTATTTTTTCATTAATATTTGGCCTTAATCAATTGTTAAAACTTTACGTGTAGAAATTACATTAGTTTTGTCAAAAAATAAATAATGAAAATCATATACACTTGCTCGGTTTCACTCAAATCATTATACTTAATTATATTTGATTTTACCAGCAAATTAAAACTACTTGAGAAAAAATATCAACGTCAAGTTTGCGAATTGCACCATGATTTCACAAGTAGAAAACGACATATAATTAAAACACATGAGCCTCAACACCCGAAGCTCACGATCATTAAATTTTGATGTTAGCATTTATAGGAACTGCTTTTTAAAAAATTAACATTTGTTTTAAAGTAAATGTGTGTTTTTTTTATATAAAAGCGCTCACTTTCTGCTATATCTTTGTAAAAACATAATTTTATTGTTGCAAATTGTTTATATAGCATTAAGAAATTCCAACGTACAAGTTCTATTTATTTTATATCGTTAGCTTACATGCCGTCGTGGCGAAGTGGGTAGAGTGCGACGCTCATACGCCGAAGGTCTAGGTTCGATTCCCAGCTCTACACGAATTTTCCGAATTTTTCACCGCACCACCTCTTTCGAGCTACTAACAACACTCAAAGAGTAATATCGGACATATGAGTAAACTCTCATGGAAATTGCATAGACTCTTCCAATACAAATTTGTTTTTATTTTTATAAAAGAGTTTACATGTTAAGCATTCCATATTACTGGTGCCTATTATTCAGATATGACATGCTATAATAACCTACAAATTTGTTTTAACTTAAAGCCTCATCATTTTCGGTACACATTTAACTAAGTAATAATATTAAATCCCATCTCTCAACACCATAAAGTTGACTTTTCCCTTCATAAAATAGAAAGTATTTACCCTTTCTAGCACCTTCATATTCCATGCATTTTATCATTAAGTCAGACCAGACTGGTTTACATTCTGCTTTGGGGATTTTCTCATTAAAGTTACACAGCAATTATCACTTTGTCATAATCAAGTGTGATGATTAACCAAGTTTCTTAATTATACAATTAGGTATAATTAATTGAAAGTGTAAACTCTAAATTGACCTACACCCATGTATTTTAATCTTTTGTAAAGATGAAATTAAGTGGTATATGCAATGATTAAGTTTGTACATCTTAAAAAAAATAAGTGAAATTATCCGACTAAAAGCCAAAAAGTGCACAGTTCGAACCTTACGCTGGATAAATTTGTATAAGCCCCAATGTATGGTTTAATTTTAGCATCTTATACAATTGAATTCAAAAGATACTGAGAGCGCTCGTTATGTTCAATCAAATCATGATGTCATCATTGGTCATTATGTTATTGGGGTTGAATCAAACAGACTAGTTTTTTTTCCATAGACTGTCTGTTATAGTGACACAATCAACGAACGAACTTTAATTAAAAAGTTTCCACGTGTTTTAGATCATAATATTTATATATGCGTGGCATCACAAGAAACTTATCTGGGAGACAGTGGTCTAGAACCTGCCCAGCCTATCACTTTTCATTACTCAAAAAGGGCGTTGCCTCGTAACCGAGTTTAAAATATTCTCAGTCATATAGTCATATTATTTGTTATTTTAATTCAATTAATCTAATGGTGACATTTAAAACCGTATCCCAAGAACACTTGCATACAGAATTTTAAGTATTCTTCTTTCATAGATGTGCATCCCATAAGATCTCATAAGTGTACTTGAGTTAAGAAACACAAATGCTTGCGCGATTGTTTATTCACGTGTCCTCATTTCGTATTCCATCGCTTCGCCTAATCCACTGTCAGTTGATGTGTATGATAAATAGGACTTTATTTATACATAAGAACTTATTCAGAATGTACCATGTAAAGTATATGTTTATAAAAGTTAATCATAAACACCTGTAATAAAAACTAGTGTAAATAGTGAGAGGTACCCTTTGTTATATTCTGCCCTGTGCTCCCAATTTCCAACACTTTATCTCGTATTCTTAACATTTCTAATTCACCTAATATCAAATATAACCCTCGGCCCCTTATTCAGGTTTTGAAGTCAAAGAGGAAATTATAATGCCTTACAGGTGTAATCTCTCACCGATATCATCACCGCGATGCAAATATTTACCGCCGCATCTTTCCTCCGGGTTGGGCTTTCCATTAATCCTGGCGTAAACTTCATCATACTCAAGGTACTCGTTCAAGTCGGTGTCTTCAACGCGGAGCATCTTAATCCCGACTAGATCAAACAAGTCACGTTTGTCACCCGACTCCGGTGTCGGCAAACAAAGCGGAAAACCCATTAGACACCAGTTCCTCTTCAGCAAATTACAATCGCGGAGATGGAATAAAATTTTTCATTAAAATCTTACACCTAACTCAACCGCAGAAGATAAGGATCTCAACACGCCAGGCCACATGCATCAAACAAACAAAACTCCTAATGACAGCTCTACACCAAGTACAGACGACTGTGACTGGAGCTAGACCTGAAGCTAGAGGAGAACGTGTTGCACAACAGATACAGAGAGTGAAAGAGTCATTTTTAATTCCACATAATGTGGATGCATGCATTCCATCATCCCATTCCTTGCTGTTAGTTCACATTTCTTTAACTGGATGGGGTTGGTTCAGCTGGGCACCACACAGGCGCTATACTGTTCAACATGTGTCGTTGATCTTGAGTGGTGTGGACAGAGGCACATATAGTGTGCCCGGACTTGCTTGATGAATATGTATCCAGATGGAATATCTGAGTTGTTATGCGAAGAATACGCATAGAAGTGCACTACAAGACGTTGGAGAATCATCAAAATACCTAATGACCAATGACCAATGTGCACCGAATAGGGAAACTTAAGGGAACTCTAAGTTCTACGCAAAGTACAAATGTCTTGTGAAAGCCGATATACGCTGGTTATTTGGTTGTGTGCTCGTTTTTCTACTGGTACTGCAGTGAATTCCTGAATTGTATACATAAATGTGTTCTGAGATGTGTTCTAGTGTCGGCGGTTGTGAGATAGTGATGAAGGTACAAATGCAGTGCTTGATTGCTATGCTAGGCTGCATCTCAGTAAGTTTTTCATTTCAGTTCGTGTTTTGTTTGAGGGAATACTATCAACGATATAAACTGTGATAAATTTTCTAAGAAAATGACTACTTAATATAGTTTTCTTTTATCTCAATACATACGATGCATGGATGCTTCTACTCTGTTGGAAAAGTGCATTTTTAGTAGGTTTGCAACACTAAGGCGGCTATATTCCTATTATTTGACCCAATTTTCTGCCTGGTGAGGTTTTTTAAATCTTCCTAAATCAAGGATTTAATCACTGACTGGGACTTTTTCCAATTTTCTAAAATTTGCGGACAAATCCACTTGCAGACAAAAGGTAACTACTGCATCTGATTTAGCTGATGTTTTCATAGATGTCTCTGTAAGAATATACAGCTATAAACAAGCTATAACTATAAATGCAAGACTTGTTTAAATAAAGCCAAAAATGCCTTAGGAATCGATCATTAACGCCTTTTGTTAGAGTTCTGCAAAAATGTACTACACATGTCGGCCTAATGAGCAAACTAAAATAAAATGGGGACGTATTATTACCACAATTTTCTCAACCTTGCAATGTCGTACTATTCACACCTTGTGTGATGTTGTGATTCTGACAAGTGATTCCCCTTTTTGGGGCCACATGAATCCTCCACTTCAACTAATCAACCGTTGAAAACGATTAATCCGAAAGACTGACACATTGCCAATTCCGCTCACTTAAACACCACCCACACAAGGTAATCTGTTTGCCATTTATAGCCTTTGAATATCATCTCCGGAAAGACACATATCTCTGTCGGCCGTCAACACCACTTGGCAAGTTCGCCGACTGTAGTGCGATTAAGTAACGAACAAAGGAATCAATGTAAAAAACCGATCTCGAGCCATCTTCGTCACTGTGAAAAAAGAAACAGACCATTGAGCTTTGAGTAGTTGCCTTTCAAGATTTGCATTAAGTCGGTAGTTTTACTTTCTTTCGCTCACGACTGACTTCCCGTGGCAAAGATTTGTGGTGATGCCTGCGTACAGAGCTGGTACTGTGCACTGACAAGGCCAAGTGGAGATTTAGTCTGTGGTGTTGCTGGTCTCACATGAGAGCAAAATGTCCGGAGAACGTAAATAAAATCGTTAGGGGACGGAAAAAGACAGCAACTTTTTCCGTCCCCGTCTTGGCATACAGGTGTGCATAGATGAAGGCGTCCGTTGGCGACGGAAAAGGAGCATGACACAGTAGTTAGCCGAAGCAGAAGCTGAAAAGTGTTTACTTTGGATGCAAACTGTTTTCAGGTTTGGCTTAGAAAGTGATTGCGATGTTTGCCCATTGAAGCAAATGAAAGGAGAAAGGCTGAAAGAGGAAATATTTAGTGATGGGAGCAAATCGAGTACAGTAGATCGTGGATGACGGTAAGTAGCCATCGAAGTTGTTTGCTTCTTTTGGTTAAGTATGTTAGTTTACAAAAGGAATAATTGCTTGGTAAACGCAATTAAGAGAAAAGTTTAATCACGATGTGTGCTCCATCGGTGGACTTCCGAACCCATAGATATTTATGAATTTAGGTATGAAACCCGTTTTAATGGGGAAATACATATGTGTCCCCGCCAACTAAGCTCCGGTTTTTTCTTCTATAAAGCTGTTCAGAAAAACAAATACATATAAAACAATGTTGAAATATACTTCGTTTCGATTCGTTACTTATGTTGGTAAAATTTAAAGCAGGATGTATTTGATAAATGTAAATAAACGAAATTATTTATGAGTGACTGACCCTAGGTAGGTAGGTAGGTTAAGGTGGCTGCTGAATGCACAAGTCCCATACAGGACCATTGTGCTGCCACACCATGTGGGAAGAACCTAAAACCAGCTGGAGCCGATAATAAAGTAAAATGTCGGCGAGAGGGGATTTATTGAGGTCATGTAAGCCTTTGAGGAAGTAGCTTCCAAAGTGCTTGTATCTGGGCCCGAGAGCGCCGGGCATGTGCATAACAGGTGCAGGAGAGTTTCTGATTCTTCCTCATCCCTGCAGCTTCTGCAAAAATCGTTTGAGGAAGTCCCTAGCCTACTAGCATGCTCACCGATTAGACAGTGCCCGGTTATGGCTCCCATGACCAGGCTTATGTCTGATCTTTTGAGCGATAGTAGCAGTCTGGAGTGTTTGGGTTCAATAGAGGGCCACACCTCCTTGAAGACGCGACAACGATTATGGTTAGACCATCTTTTATTAGTCTGATGGATTGCGTTCAAGTGCAGTTTTGACTTGCCTATGGCGAGAGGGATACCGAGGTGTCCGTGTTCCTGAAGTAGTGGTTGCGTTGTGGCAAGCCTGGCCAATTCGTCTGCTATACAGTTACCCGGAATGTCTCTGTGACCTGGCACCCAGCACAGACATATATTGAACTGCTCAGCCATCTAATGTAAGGATGTGCTGCAGTTCATGACCGTCTTAGAGTTTGATGAGACAGATTCCAGGGCCCTGAGTGCTGCCTGACTATCCGTAAGAAGAAGGATATCAGCTGAGGATATTCTTTTCCTCTTCAGTCAAGATAGTGCTTCGCGTATGGCCATTACTTCAGCTTGAACTGACCCTAACGGGGTCTACAAAATATTTTCTAACATAATTCGGTAACTCAGAAAGCTGTTTAGCATTGCACCAATCCGCACGTGTCAATGGTCTTCCAAGAAAATACCAATTGTTGATACCAATTTCATTTCTTACTACTTACTTACTCGAAACATTTTTCACCGTCTTTGTGAACACAACTGAAAATTCTGCTTGCTGTACTAAGATTTGATGTAAAAAATGCTTCGACTTGACCGAATTTCCTGGGTTTTCAAATAACAGTCCCAAAGTTTAAAAAGGAAGGACCAATCTCCGTCCGTTCGGAGCCGGCAAAAACTGTACGTCGCTTCTACTCGTGAGAGAACAGTAGCGCGCACAACACGAGTAGTTGATGAGCAAGCTTGGCCCTGGTCCCCCTGTGGACTGTCGCGCCAACAATTATTATTATTATTATTAACCATCAATTTGAATCAGTGAATCTTACGTTAAATAAAACTCAATGAAACATTAGGATTTTTTTAATTTTCAACTGGTTATGATGTCAGACAATTCGTTAAAATTAAGGCTCAATTTCTGCACGGCTCTAAAAGTGGTTATCACTAATCATCATATTTGTTTTATATTTAAACTGTAACTACTACATGTAACTTCCCCTAGGCTGATACACAATTAATTAAAATTCACAACGTCAATTGGTAGCCTGTTGAAACTATTAAAACAACTTCCAAAAGTAAAGATAAAAGGCATCCGATTTAAAAACATTTAATAGGAAACCGGCTTATGTAAAAGTGACAGTAGATACACGATTTTGGAGCTGATACTTTTCTGGTGGACTGACCAAAGAAAACAGGCTGTACCGAAGATCATTAAACTTGATTGGGTTCATTTGCTTAATTTCTCAGACGAAGTAGAGCATTTTTTTATAAGGTTAGAAGTATTTTCCCTTCAAAACGTCAAGCGGGGCCAGACATTTAAAAAGTGTTGCGGAGTTCAAAGAAATTAAACGTTTTGAGTGCGTTAAAAATTTGATGTAGATTTTATTTATTTATTTTTATACAATCGTTCCGACAAATGTTTCAAGCATTTATCTAGCGATAGAAACACTAAAATAAATTTAAAGGGCTGTATTTTGCAAATGTTATTTTGTAACATATCAGTTTTACAAAACATTTTGGTTAAATACGTGAATCAAAGGAAACCCCTATTTTGGGCAAGGATCATTGCGTAATTCAAAATACACAATAATTGCTATCATAATTGTTTTATATTTATTCTGTTGAGTAGTGAGCTTCCTGATTTAGATTATTTTTATTAAAATGGGTTCACGTTGTTAGCAAGCATGTTTAAAATGAATTGTTAAAATAAATAGTAAAGTAAAAATAGCAATAGAAAGTGCTTTGATAAGTGTTTAAGAAAACACCCTATCCTAAAAGGTTCCGATTTTCTTGTAGACGTAAGGCAAACTGAGAGATCAGTTTACTGTTCATACAAAAGCTTCTAAAATTTCACTGTGAAAGAACAGTAGCGCATTAATTAGTGATTGCTGGTGAAGAAAAACTTTGGTCCCTTTGTAAACTCCCATCCAATTTATAAAAATTAAGAAAATAGTGGTTTTATTTATTTATCCTTCACTCAAACGTCAGTTGCCCCTCCCCTAATGGTATTTTTTATTTGTACGTTACAATTTTAAATAATTTTTGTTAGTTGTTTCTTATAATTAAAAAAAAAATTAATTTTTATTCGAAATATTTTAATTTTTTATGAAAGGAAGTATTTACCCACAGCTGTGTTCATAGAATATAGATGTTTTCACTTTTGACATACAAAAGTCATCGAGCACATTTTTTTATGTGTTATTTTCCACTGTAGTTTCAAAATTACCTTGCCCCTAAATTTTAAACGTCCCATGATAAACGAACGTCATCAAGAATAGTGTCGTTTCCAGAAGTCACATGCTCATTACAACCAATGCAAATTTTAATTTTTTTCTTAAACCATTAAACCAACGTCCCTTCCATTTGTTTTCAACATTTTTTTGATTACTCAAAGCTTTCTATCAATTCTCACAGTTCGCTAACCTTTTGTTTGCAAAGACATAATTCAATTAAGGCCTTCATTTCCATTTTAAATTTAAATTTTAATCACGATACATCATTGATGACGTCTACCTGTGGAGTCACATTAAAACAAAAACAAACGTAAACGTCAAGTTGCCCTATCCGAACGGATGGTATAATGAATAGATTGATAAATGTGCGCACAATATAACGTGCTTACGTTCCATCATTCCGACCTTCCTTAATCGGAAGTGAGGAAGTTCCAACATCCGTTAATGGTTTAAGTTTAATAATCGTTAAATAATTCATTGCAGCCGGGAATAAAGATTGTTTCAATTTCACAAGAGTGGCCTGAGATTATGCAAAACCTATAGTCTGAGCGTTAAATCTTTGAAATACTATATTTATAGTGTTATGGAGCATGGTGTGATTACGGATTAATGGTTTAACATTCGGTAAAGAGTATGAGATATGACATTTAAAATGCTCAAAACAGACAACTAAGGTGGACACTAAACATTAATCCCACCACCTGCTGCGGTGGGATTAATGTTTAGTTAATGTTCAGTTAATCGAGTTCGACTAGAGTAGTCTAAAAAAAAGTATATGAAATCTCGTGTTACTTCGTATGAAAGACAGAAAACAATTCAAACTTTAAATAGAAAAGTAACAAGTTTTGATAACAATTGTACCGAGATGAATGACTTCTTTCATCATTACTTCAAAAACAGCAACAGGTGCATTACCCGATTGAATTTTTTACACCTTACAAACCAAAGCAAGATCAGCAAAATTCCAAACCAAGGTGAGTGACAAATTGGATTGAACAGCCGAAGATGAAGAAGGGAACGCAAAATGATCTCTCGATCATGATCATGATCTTTAAACCGTGGGAATGCAGTACAATACATGTGCAAGCGTGCACTGTTTATCAGATAATTGCATCCGTTGAACGAAAGAAGTGGAAAACGACGATGAAGAGGTAAACCAAAAGTGAACGAAAAGAAGATGAAAAATTCGCATCTGCTACTGAAAATGGATTTTTAATTGAATTCCTTTTTGCCCAACGGCTAATAGAATATGGAATACCAGTAGATTGTTTCTCTTACCACACAAACTACGGGTCATAAACTGAGAACCAAAGGTTCATGTGTCGGTCAAGTAACTACTAACTGTTGGGAGCATGCTTCTTCAAAAACATGTGTAACGGTGATTATATTTCTGTTGTACGATATGTATCTCTTAATTGGTTGTTTGAATGTACAGTAAATTTATAAAGCAGAATCCCGGCATTAAAGTCGATTCGGTCACGCCGCATCGCGCCATGCAGACACTTTTCTTACGTCTTCTGTGTAGTAGCTATTTTCGCTTTATTGTCTTTTGATCGCATTTCGGTGGTTTCAAAGCAGCTTTTCCAGCACGAAAATATTTTACGGCCACAAAAAGAAAAATAAATGTGAAGAAAAGCCTATCACAGTTTTTCGTAGGCTAATCATGCAATTGTTGAATTAATGACCACAAATTCACTTCAATTTAAGTCCCGTCCGAATTGTTAAATGCGGTCACTTGTTTAAGAGGGGGCAATGTTAATCGAATGCGGTCTACTTGGTTGCCCATAATTCGGATGCAAGTCATGAGAGCACTGATTAGTTGGATTCGTCAAGTGTGTCAAATTAGTGACAACGGAAGTTGTCATCAAATTTTCTAATGAAAGTTATCTAAACGGTTTATATGTATATCAAAATACCCTAATGATTCATTTGTGGAGTTTGTGCTTATATAAAAACGCACCAAGCAGTTGTTGTAGGAAATTTTTATTTTAAAAGTGGCACTTCTTCTCACCGTGTGCAAACATGAAAAAAACTTAAAAATGCGATGTTTATTAATTGCACCGATGTTCAGTGTGATCATTGAGAATACACAAGTCTCAAGTTTCAATTTCACCTAAGGATTTAAATGTAGATATAAAATACATTTTTTTAAATATGCATGTATCTAGAAACAGTTAAACGTGTCTTAACGTTTAACTTTAAAATGACGCCAAATGTTGGAATTTCCAAGAGTGATACGAAACAAATAATTTTCTATGAACATTTTGCGTTCCTTCGCAGTGGAGTCTGATGTTATGGCATGATTATCTGGAAACATAAACAAATTTACATAAACTTTAAATTGCTCTGCTCCTTCTGGTTTATTAAGGATTAGAATTCCATAAATTTGCATAAACACTTAAATATCTTCGAGATTGGGACATGCAGAGTATAGGTGTCACATAGAAAATGTATACGTATTGGTGCAATTACTTATGCAAAAAGATAAATTTACCATTGGAAATAATCTGATCTAAAGTTTTTCAGAGCTTGAAAAAAAAAATTTCGTTTGCCTATCTTATATTTAGTTGTTTTGGAAATTTAGTGGATGTACATTTATATGAATGAAGTTTTCGAACACAATACAAAACACATATATTCCAATTGATAGAACTTGCAGGTAAACTGCCCTTCAACAAATTATAATTCTAAAAATTAATAATAATAATAATAATTGGATGACGCGACAGACCATAAGAGTTCAGGGCCTAGCTTGCTCATTAACTACTCGTGTTGTGCGCGCTTCTGATTTCTCACAAGTAGAAGGGACTACAGATTTTTTTACCGACTCCGAACGGCAAAATTTGAGAAGCTTTTTCTTAGACAGTTTACTCTTTAAGTGCTGTCTGCAGCTCGAAAGAGGTGGTTTGTCGGAAAATTCGAGGGTTTCAGCCGGGAATCGAACCTGGACCTTCGGTGTGTAAGTATCGCACTCTACGCACTAGGCCACCACACAATTCTAAATATTAAGTGGTCGTAAGTAAGTCGTATAGTTTGATTTGTATATTCGATTTACTTTTATGAGGCATTCATAAAACAATTACACCCTAGTCCGATGACGTGGCTTAATACTTCACATAAAATAGTAGCAACTAATTTGCGAGAGCAACATTTTTAAACTCTGATTGAAAAACTTTAATAAAATATTTACGTAGACTGTAAATATTGGAAAAACCGTACAATTTCTTAACCAGTTAATGTATTTGAATATTTTGATAATCGAAATATAGTTCGCATTTATTTTTATAAAAAGGCTAACAAACGAAAAGAAGCAATCTATGTAATTTCTTAGAATATATACATGTAAGAAAGTTTTCTCCACAAGTGTAACTAGTAAGTTTATTATTTCTAATGATTACAATGGATAATTGGTATACTTTAAAAGAAAGCAATTCAATGAATAACAATATAATATAAAAGTCCACGTTGATTTAAAAAGAGAACAGTCGTTGTTTCATGTCCACGTTGCTGATCGGTAAAAAATAAACTGCCCTGTCAACAGATTAGCGTTACATTGTCAAAAGCTGTACGCCACCACACTGTAAATAGGCATACACCATCTCCCTGTCAAATGGCGTATACCGCCACATACAAATACGCCAAAGAAAAAAATTACGGTTGACATATAAAAACTTCTTATAAGAGAATCCTTATACAGGGACGAGTGACTTGATATCCGCTGAATTAAATTTGAAAAGAAATTTGATCACAGAAGAACGGTTGAATGATGGAGAGAAATGGTATACAGATGGATCAAACTCGAGATGCAGCTAACATAATATGAATATCTTCGTGGTGTCTTCTTCTGCATATAGTTTCTATGTGAACGTTAAATCACTTTTTTAGGAAAGATTGAAAATTGTATTATATATTGTTCAAATTATAAGGTTCGTTTGATGATGAAGATGTGTGATATTTGTCAGTAATAATAAGTCCGCATCAGCATCTATTTTAAACAACATTGTTTTTGCTTTTTCGAAGATGTCCGAATTTGTCTTTTAAAAAGCCCATTAGCGAAAGGTTCTTATTTTTTCTTTTAATTGAAAGAAAAGTGAAGCTGACGCCCATCGAATACTTGAAGAAGATTATGGTGAATCTGTTCCAAGCGATAAATTATGCATAAAGCTCAAAAGTGGATCAAGATAAAAAGCGTCTTTGAAAATGAGGAATTGGTGTCCTTATTGGATCAAGATCCATGCCAAATGTTGAGAGTGACTCTACAAACAATTTCTATATTGGCTGCCGTACGAGTTGAAACCAAGAAATTGTCCACCTCGGAACTGCTTCTTGAACGACATCAAAAAAGAGATCGTTATTGGAGAAAAGTAGAAATTTTTATAATTTACATATATGGAATTTATTATTTATTATGTATGTCCGTTGTTCAGATATTATTTTACTTTTTTATGGTTTTATTAATTGCATAAATTGTGTTGAAGAAACTCAGGTAATAGAATAGAAATGTGGTAATTATTTACTTTATGTATTCTTAGAGAGTTAGCAGAAATAGTAGATCCGTGTATCGTGTAAAATGATGTCTTTGATTAATTTCTTAAAAATAAGTAAGTTAAAGTAAATAAGTAAGTTTCTTAAAAATAAGTAAGTAATTTTTAAAAATCTATGGAAGAAAAATGTTGGTATAAGGAACATACAGTCAGCATAATACACGAACTGATAAATTTGTTTATTTTATTCCAAGCCAGTTATTAGATTTTTCGAAAGAATTCGTGTTATAAAATGTTAGTTCTCTTTTATGTTATGACGTTCTTTGGCTTGGCGCCATGTCATTGACTGATTGTTACATAACCAGCTGAATATCTCGCAATCTACATAGAAGTATATATGTGTATTATATAATTTTCAGTGGAGCTACACTTCTCGATATATACGTAATTAGACCTCAACCATATTCCTGAACATCGCGATGTATTATGTCTGAGCTGGTATTCCACCAATTATCATTATGCCTAGCGCATGACAGAACAAGAAAGCAAATAATAGATTCAATATAATTCCAGTTTAAAAAATAATATCTACCACATAACACACTCAGCTTGTTTGTAAGTTGCTGTTACAAGCAAATTCCAGTTGCAGTCATGCAACAGATCATCGTCACACCGTCAACCCATGTACACGGGTCCCATCACTTATTACCCTCCTCGGGTATTTTGCAAACAAAGTTCTAACTACATATACAATTACGGGATCTGAATTCGCAAGTACCTTTAACTTGCTCGAATGGCCGATGCCTGACTGCTGACTAATACCGGGCTGTAATCATCTATTTATATCTTACTATCATTACATAAGCCGCTCATTAGTAGCAAAAATGATCCTCCGACTTTAATCTGGCTTCAAGCCAACACTTGGCAATACTAAAGTTCTACGAAAGTTATTGCTGGCTTACTTTCCGCGCCAGCATTCGATACCGCTAAATACCATCAGAAGTGAGGTAACAAAAAAAATAAACCACTCAACAGTCCGGTGAATAACCTTATTCGCGCTCCGCTTACTCGCGGCAAAGAGAGATAAAACCTAACAATAAATGTCGGAATCATTTTCGTTGTTTCGTTTCTCGTTGGTCGCTTGTTTCCTTTTGGTACGGAACAGGTAATGAATATTAATTCGCTATTTTCATAATCATAAAATTTAACAGGTCTGATGGCAATAACAAAGAAGGCGGAGGCGGGGGAGCCTTGCCAGACATGAATATTTATAAGTTTTACTCTACGCGTGTGTTGAATATTGGCCCAGAAATCTAAAAAATTCTTAATGTGACGTATGAACATAAACATATGTATATATGTGCCTTTCGTCAATCTGATTATACATTCTACTCTGAAAAGAACAGAGCTATCAATTAGCACAAATGTCAATACGTAATAGCCAATAGTTACGTTGCATATTGTTTCTGCCAAACCGAAGACAAAAATACTTCGAACAACGCCGAATTCTAAGAATTCCATTGAAAAGGAGGGCGAAGCGAATGACAATATACTGTACACGTCGCCAGTCGTCACGCAAGACGTAACCTAAGCTAATCAATTTTCGTGGCACGATTTTCACTGACAAGTTCTTGGCAAATAGCACTATACAGGCGATGCGGAGAAGTTTTGTATCTGAACAAAATTTCATTCCAAAATATCATATGGTTATTAGGGAATAGAATAAATATTTACTTTGTGCTTGTGCTAAACGATTTGATAAATATGAGTGGTATTGCTAAGCGTCCGTGAACAGACAGCTGTCAAACTGACGCTCACTTTACAGACAGGTCCCAACTGGCTTAGTGGTTGTGGTCATTTAATGAATGACTTATACATCGATAATCCACCCGTGTGTGCCTAATCATGTGAATGTTTTTATGTTATTTTAATGAAAAACGTAACTGAAGATATTATTGGTTATTATTAGTAAAACTGTAAGGAAACAATGTTAAATGCGGATGTGTTACAAAGAAACAATTTTGACATTTGAATGAAGGCTGGTCCAAATCTTTAAATCCAATATCCAAGTGACATATCCAGAATGTGTCAAAATCAGGTTGCTTCCAAGACACATTAGACGAATGGTACTAACATTGAAGGCCTTCCGAGTGAAATAATTTTCACCTAATGCCCCTAAAGCCCAAAGCTATTCCCTATTTTATTTCATTATTTTGTGACTATTTATGACGCATCTCAGGTAAATAAAGTCATTTACTAAAATATTTCAAGGTTTGTATGGAATGTGTGCATATTTTGAATGAAAAATATATATATTTTGAATGAAGTTTGCTTAGATTTGTGACACACGCATAAGAGATCAGACAAATTCTGGCGTTTAAAGGAATAAACAGAATGGATCTTACATTAATCAATCCTAACATTAGTTTTCCCTTTCCTCCTTTTTTTATGTATTCACAGCTATCCTCTTTTGAAGCAACTTTCTTTTATAGGCACAGCAAGTTCTAGCTTGTAGTTTGACATTTTTATTTTATAGTTCGCGCGCGTTTGGTACCCTTAAGTGACCGGAATTACGTCATAGCACGGGCCGAAGATATAGAAAAAGAAAGGGAAAGGAAGTACCGGTGCATATTGGTTTCAAATCCTTATGGATTGTAAAGATGGGAAAAAGTTGGGCAGGAAAGAGCATCCCATATTAGTGTGGTGCGGCTGAAGAAAGAGTCTCTAAACTTAACTGTACTCCTAGCGAGGGGAGTATTGCAAGTAAATTAAAAGGGAGGAA
This sequence comes from Eristalinus aeneus, assembly GCA_955652365.1. NCBI lineage: Eukaryota > Metazoa > Arthropoda > Insecta > Diptera > Syrphidae > Eristalinus > Eristalinus aeneus. The sequence continues at coordinate 69,696,290 of OY019131.1, forward strand.
TGCAGCTGGCTAACTCATCAAAGCATTATTTATTGAAATAGTGATAAAAAAGTGATAAAGACGAAACATTTCGCAGCATTATTATTATATTACCAATAAGTTTTATCACTGTTGAATTATATTTAGTAGGTGTAGGGGATCTTAGGAACCCGGACTAAATAGAAGCGTTATACTCAAGTTTTGGGCGGATATACGCCTTATATGTTGTTGCCAGATCAAAAGGCGTGCAATATTTCATGCATCGCTTTTGCTGCATTTTTAGCGATCTCGAGTATGTGGTCGTTGAGTAGCTACACATATTGAGGGTGGAAAGACGGTTTCAACAACACGAGAGCCATTCATTGATAATGGCTAATAATGTTGAGGTCGCTTGAGTTCCACACTATTTAAGATCGGAATTTAATGAGCTTAACATACGCTGCCGAAGGGGATGGTCGAGAGCTAAGGTACGGGTATGAAAAACTGAGGATAATCAGGAGATCATTTATAAAAATGAGAAAGAGTAGGGAACACCAGCATTGACATGGTGAATATCAGACTTGAACCCATTGAATACAATTTGGATCGAACGGTTCGAAAGGTAATTTCTAATTCATTGAGGAAGAGATTTATTGACACCAAAAGCACGCATTTACGACAAGAGAGCCTGATGCCAGAATCTGTCAAATGGTTTTGAAATATCAAGCTCAACAATCTTGCTTTCTCCTACATTGTGCATGGTTCCATTCTTCAGTGAGATATACCATCACCGGTGGACCTGTTGCTGCGTAAGCCGTACTACCGGTCATTAAGAAGCCTCCTGGTTTCAAGATATTTCATATACTGACAAAAAAAAACTTAGAAAGTAGGTACGTAAGTGCTATGGTTCAGTGGGAGGTCGATGATAACGGTTCGTTCTTAGGTTCGCCCTTAATTAGAAACGAGCTTGACAAATGTTGTTTTCCACATCCTCGGGAAGAGCCCCAAGGAGTAGGACAGATGGAAAAGCTTACGCAGTGGTTTTGCCAGCGTAGAAGAACACATCTTCAGAAGAACATGGTATAACACCCGGGCCAGCGGATTTGTGCACGTTTCCCTAATCCATCGCTTTCTGCATATGCAAAGGTTTTATGTTGAATACAGCAAGGTTTTAACCCGAGTCTATACCCTAAAATATTCGATATTTCGGCGTAACAACCGAGTGCTTACATTTTCCGTATAGTGTTTGTGGAGAAAAAAAGCGAGACGCTTTCGTTGAAGAGCTGTTGATTGACGTAATGCTAGCTTTGTCCTGCAACGGCTTTGATCAAATAGAGCACATGTCCAGAAGAGCCATATAACATATTTAACTATAACATTTTTACAATTTTACTAATAAAATTTTGGGAGAGTTTATCTTTTAATTGTCATGATAATTAAAAAGATTGTCTATACAAAGTTAATTGTACTCGAACTGCAATAGAAATCCATACAAGTGCTCAATTGCTTATAAATTCACAAAACATTACTCTTGTCATGTAATCTGATCTAAAGTTACGAAATATTTTTTAGGTTTAGCTAAATATCAACACATTAGGGCGGCACAATATCCGAGTCGAGCAAATATAAGCTAAAGAATGTTCGTTTCGTTTTAGTTGTTTCATTTTTGTTTGTTTTTTTTTTTTTTTCAAAATAAATGAACAGATAAACGTTATGATATTTGTATTATGTTGGTAATGACAGTATTCAGTATTTCCGTGTATGTAAATTGTAAGCAGCCATAGTTTCACTTAATTTTGTTCTAATTATCATACTTCTTAACTTAAATATCAGCTTCGAAACCTTAAAATATCTAATTGTCATGTTGCATAAAACATAATCCATGATATTTTACTATGATAATTATTAACTAAAAGTTATTTACCATAAAAAACAAGCCCAAATTAAAGATGTTGGATCTTCAGTAAAACGTATAATACAGTTTTCTCATTAACAGACCAAAAATAATTCATGTAAACACTTTTAGACCTATCGATGACCCACTCAAAACACAACCACAATTGAATACTGATGGTCCCGATGATGACAATGATTGAGCATGATGATCGATACGCTGTACGCATTGCATATTTCAAACGTTCAAACCCCTTGTATCGCTCCACGGCGCATGAATTCGTATGAAAAAATGGCAAATACGTTGAAGTTCTTCATCACAAGTCACCAGATGTCATGACTCCCAGTTACTCCCTTTCGATCTTTACATGGATAACAAAATGATGGAACAAAAAATGTTTTAAGCCCAAGCTCTCTTCTCTTCAATCAGCAGATCGTGACCACAGACCGTCGAAGATCGAAATGGTCTAGCCACAAAAGTGAAGCGATTAATCTTCTCGACATGCAGCATGCGCTCACGTCCATATATCAAGCCCAAAAGGGATACCTTGATAGCTCTCAGTACCCATCTTTCGTCTCCCGTCCACGAGCGTCATCATATCTATTCGATGAATTGCCGACATCAGACGGGGACAATAACAAAATTCTCAGAACGGAATTCGATTTATGGAATTTGTACTTTTAATTCAACGAACTTCTAACAATGATCCACAAACAAACAGACAAATCCGCAACTATGAGTACAGATACTGCCTACCAGTGCATCTATGCGATGTCTAAATTAGGTTCTGATTGTGAATTCACTATATACGTGCTCACAACAACAGCATAGTTGTCATCATTCGAAGTGAAAACAACAATTTTCCTCCATCGATTCTAAGTATTTGTTGTCCATCTCCACATCATCGAAAGAGAGATTCAATTGCAACTCGTGTCTGCGTATGCAGCAGCGACAACAGAAGCCTTTTCCATCGCTCGACAGTGCACACAGACGTTGTTTACTGTGTTGTCTTGCCGTACGGAACGCGTGTTTCCACTGCCATTAAGCCAAAATTGGTAAAAGCCGGACTGGATGTCCCCACTCGCAAGTGTGCCATTCCTGTGGCAGTCTCTCATGTGTGTATCTGACCAGATTAAGAGTTGATAATTAAATCAAGATTATGGCTAGATTTGGACGTTGGAACAAATCTTTCACGTTAGTGCGCGTCCGCGAACTTGTTATTGCACGCAGCAGGGAGGAAGGAGTAATCGCACGCGCAATTCCCAATCCTCTCAACTTGATCAATTGACACTGATACTGATGATGATGATGGTAATGTGCTTTGGTTACAGTTGAACGCACCACTCTACTGACTAACCACCACAACACTCATATCATCATCATCATCATCATCATCATTGACATCAACAACAGTCCTGGTATCAACAGCAATTGTAGCGGAAAAAGAAAACCGATTGATGGCTAATGGATCTCATATAGCTGCAGCGTTGTTGTTATTGCGTTGCAACTTGAAATATTGTTCTCAAGTGTCACGGAACGTGCATAGGATGAAGTGGCCAATAGATGGACAAATGCAACAGAGAAAGGATGATGAAAAGGTTAAGCGCTTTTCACATTATCATACATACATATACAGACATACACACTATAGAACGATTCATTCTCATTGCCATCTGGTGAATTCCGTCGAAAAAATCAAAATAGTTGAGTTCTATTTGCCATGTGCCAAGTGATTATTCAGCAAGAAGCAGACAGGCCATACAAACTTTGGCGTCGAACTGATTTCTGTGGAATCACTGGAATGAAGTGAAGAATCTCAGTGCGTCTGACGTGTTAACATAGAGAAAAGTTTTCCTGATAAATAAAGTGAAAATCTGCGTTTCTCGAGATGTAAATTCAATGACAAACATACATATATATGTTTTGGTTAAAACTCATAACAGAGAGATTGATAGCCAAAAAATAGTTACAAGAAATTCGATTCATCGTTAGTCTTAAGATAAGTTTTGAGTTTAAAGAATTTAATGCAAAATAATGACAATTCATAAAAACACTGATCCACTTACATAAATAAAAGATATATATAATATGGCCGCCGTGGCGTAGTGGGTAGAGTGCGACACTCACACACTGAAGGTCCAGGTTCGATTTCCTGCTAAACACCTCGATTTTTTCACGACACAACCTCTTTCGAGCTGATGACAACCATTAAAAGAGAAATAATTGTCTAAGAAAAAGCTTCTTAAATTCACCATTCGGAGTCGGCAATAAACTGCATTTCCCTTCTACTCGTTAGAGAACAATAACTAACAAATCCACGTTTCAAGCTTGAACTTCAGTTTTTAATTCCAATGAAAAAATTTGTGAAAATATACATATATAATAACCTTCTGTAAAATCAATTACTTACTTAAAGCAAGTCGTCAGTGGCAATTGTATTCAAATTATCATGCCGGTAGCGTTGCTTTCTATTTCAGCACATAATGTCGCTCATAGAGCTACTAGTAATTGATAGATAGTCTATCCAATAAGCGCCTTAAAGTCTCAATTTTCAGGACGACATGATGTATGCAACCTAGCATGCATGTATTAGAATTATCTAGTCAATAACTTTCTTCTGACAGAAAGGAGAGGTTGATAAACACAATTACCTCCTTCTCTCACCATTTCGCCACGACGCGTTCAACCTATTGGACTTGACGGTGCGGTAAATTAATCGGAAAAAGTTTTCAACTACAATAAAAACTATGGCGTGTTTTGGTTGTGAGTGGCTGCGACCGCATACGAGCAGTAAACATGCACCAAATGGGCGTGATCCCCTGAATTTCATGTGAAAGTCATGCCGTGAGTCCTCTGTGGTTCAAGTTTATGAGCTGAAGACCACCAGGCAGTAATCAGAGAAGCAAAGTTGTCATGACCACCAGGTGTTTCGATCAGTTTATATACTTTTGAATGTCACTAGTCCCTTATGTGCCGATGACGCAAAAGAAAACCATTATTGTGACGATGCCCTGCAGATGGAGGCATGAAAATTAAATTGTGAAAAAAGTGGCATAAGTGAAGCGCGAATTAGCTTCAAGCAGAACATTAGTCTCGGAAGGTAATAAAGGTTTTATTAAACCAATGGCAGTGTAACAACTTTTTGTAGCTCTGTGTGTGACGCTTTCTTATCCATGGACGACAAAGGTGCACACAAATAAAAGGACGATACATCTATCAAATGCCGCGGAAATCAAAAAACGTACAAACTATACTTACACGAGCAACTACATGTTTTGAACATACATATGGCATGTAAGGCTCGAAAAAGCGGGAACGTTTAGGTTCAAATGTTTTTATTATATTTTTTTTTCATCAAATAACAAAAAAAAACCTTATTTTGACAATTGTTGTTATCACTTTTTAAATAAAGTTTTTTTCTATTATTACTAAGTAATAAATAAATTAATTTGTATTTATCACTATATAATGTTTGTAAAGACAGTTGATGCTGGTGTTGCTGAGACTTGATACAGAATGATGTCTAAGAATGTCGTACGAGGGTAACGCTCGTCAACATGAAGTGACTTTTTCTCAGGTTTAATTTACACAACCATCAGTATAACTGCATTCGTTTATTTGCACTTTAAATAATTTCATTGAGGAGTCTTAATTTTTATTTGTTTTTTTTTTTTTAAATCCATTAGTGCCGCTCGCACATCACTCATTGAATCAATGTCAACAGATTTGACCGTACACTTTAGGTAATAACCACTTAATGGCCGAAAAGACCGCTTAAGCACATAGTGAAAATAAGTATCTTCCTTATGCTCGAAAGGATTGGTCAATAGTTGATTTGTTTCTTCACTTACCAACCGACGGTTACGCACACGCAAACAAAAACGCAAAAAAGACTAAAAGCAACTGTGTGAAGAAAAATCACCACAAAGCCATTTTTGGAATTTAAGACTTGAACTTCGCAATCACCTTGTTCCATTTTCATTAGCGATGTGAGCTTCAATGTAATGTGACCATCAGAAAGTATTCTCCTTTTTGGAACTAGTGAACGTAAACTTAGTGTCATTTTTTAATGTCTTGTAGCTGTGGACGAACTCTAAACTGAATTTAAGAATGATTTTACTTTTAACTTAATAATAATAATTATATGGCGCGACAGTCCATAGGGGACCAGGGCCTCGCTTGCTCATCAACTCCTCCTGGTGTACGCGCCACTGTTTTTATTCATTTTTTCCTTTTCGGTTTTTCTAACATGCTAGACGAAAAACGTTTAAACTAGATTCATAATATAATCTGTTGATCTTTATTCTAACTTACTGACTCTTAACAAGTGTTCTAAGCTACTAAGCGCGCTACTGTTCTTTCACGAAGTGACGTGAAAGGTGAAGTTTGAAGAGGTTTTTTAGACAGTTATTATTCTGTGAGTGTTGTGAGCAGCTCGAAAGAGGAGGTGCCGTGAAAAATGCGTGCCTTTGTTCTAAAAGATTAAGACATGTCTTAAATTGTTTTCGATTTTAAAATGCCTACACTCTATATGTCGTCGCTTTTTGTGTAAATTTATTTGCATCCTGTATATATAAATGTCCAGTTATAGGCTAATATATAAAATTTAAGAAATGCCAAGACTACTACGGTACAGAAATCATTTATTGATTCCACGAACAAGCCTGTTTGTTTATTTGGATTCAAACATTTTAACTAAAATAAAGAATTTTTTTAAAACGAATGCACATCCTGTTTGTGAGGAAAGGATATGTGCACCTTTCCCTGAAGTACGAACAGAGTTGTCGCGTCAAATTTACCAATACTTCCATTTTAGACTTTATTAAGTATTATTCAGGTGGCCGCCGTGGAGTAGTGGGTAGAGTGTGATACTCACACGCCGTAGGTCTGGGTTCGTTTCCCGGCTGAACACCTCGATTTTTTCACGGCACCACCTCTTTCGAGTTCCTGACAAATCGCTAAGAGCTGTCTAAGAAAAAGCTTCTCAAGCCTCGCCGTTCGGAGTCGGCAAAAAACTGTAGGTCTTTTCTACTTGTGAGAGAACAGTAGCGCGCACAACACAAGTAACTGATGAGCATGCTTGGTCATGGTCCCCCTGTCGACTTCAGCACCACCCAATTATTATTATTGTTAAGTCTTATTCAGACACATTGAGTGCTGCTAATACAATGTTCCTTCTGGAATAAACTACATCTTCATCTGAACGATTAGGCTGTAGAACTACGAAATAAATACCGCTTTGGTTTTGACAAATTAACATAAAGTAAAGTGGATAAGGATATTTTGGGATTTATCCTTGGTTCCGAGAGTGATGATGTTATTTGAAGAAGCCACTACAACAACATTAAACATGACATGATTTGGAAACTCTATTCTGAGATAACTGCATCAAGTTGAAGGACATGGACAACAATGTCTGCTCCAAAAAATTGTTGACCCTAAATCCGACAGACAACGGAGTGATGTACCTCCAATCAACTTCCAGCCCCTACTTTTTCGGAGAAGCCATTTGTCAAAGCTTAACAACTATAACCAAATTTTTTAAGGATAACATTTCTTGAACAGGCAAAGAACAGAACATTTAGTACATTCAGTAATGAAAGAAGACTTCATGTCCAAATTATACAACAGAAAAGAACATCTTATTTGAAATTTTAGTCATAATCGGTCATCCCTTTATCTGCGTCCAATGTCGCTCAAAACTGTTGTGATTAGTCGAATAAGATTATGCCGGGTTGTAACTTTTGTTATTTCATTGTGGAGAACCAAAAATATAGCTTCTGGCCTGCAACCTAAACAGATATCTTAATCAAAAAGTACTAATTAAAAACAAGCGTGCTTTTTATACAGCATGCTTAGGCATTAATGAAAACCGGTAATAAAACATCTATTTATTTCAAAATCATAATTTCTAACAAATTATTTAAGAAAGTATTTTAATAAATAAAACTCCCTGGAAATCATTCGACTTGTATGTCATTTTAATCCGTAACTCAATGCCGCATCCAATGAAGTCAAGTTTCTTCAAATTTTCAGTTGATATAAAAACCCGCAACAAAAGTAAGTGCGACGTCTTTATATCATTTACGCACTTTTCATATTATCTAACAGTTTCACTTCAATTAGGAGCTGCTACAGCACTAAACCAGATGTGCCACTCATCATCATTCCAAGTGTCCGAAGGCCAACAAAGAAGTGAATGATAAACGACGGATGAACCTAGGGAATGCACCACAGCCTCGGGCACAGCCGCAGCCACAGCCATAACCATTCAATGTCCAAACCCTCAAACGCAAGGGTCATTAAATAATAGAAAATAAATCCACAAACGGGACACAGGGAATTGAAGATACACTAATGAACGATCATCAGAGGTGCAACAAAATTCCACCACTCTCAGATGCGATGCAATTGAAACTTGTTTACGGAACGTGATTTGAACAAAACAAAACGCAGCAACAAAAGCAACGAATCCATGCGGTGAAGTGCACTAATTATGAAAAATCTAAATACTGTAGCTACCTAGGTATCTTCATGAAAGATTTTCTCCAAAGCGACTTCGGTTGAAGAGAGGAATTCAAGTAGTGGCGGGTTCCGCCAGTTGAGATGGATGATGACCTTCTGTGTTCCAATCAGCCGGAGGCTGTTCAATTGGAACTTAATAATAATTTCCAATGACACGACAGAAAATTAAAAAAAAAATAAACGAAAGAGGAAAGAAGATTCAGAATTCCAGAGAAAAACATTGAGGCAGAGATTGAAATTGTATCGAGATAATTGAAGAATGGCTACAGTTAGTCAATGATTGGAGGAGGAACCCGGCAGTGAGGTCAAATAGTTGATGTATGTGACAGAGAACTTACATTTAATTGCTTGTATTTATTGAGCTATTACTCTTTGATTTATTTACACTAAAGAACTTTCATATGATTAAATGTAACTTAGCATTCCGTTTTTTAATACGACTTAAATCAGTTATAATATGTTGTGTTCCCACTGCTTAAATGTGTTTTGTATAATAAATCTTATTGAACTCTATTCCTTACCTTTTTCAAAGCTTTCTTCTCTTTTATGTAGTTGCAGATGTCAAACCCATAATTTTCTAGTGTGAGTTTTGTAGTCACCTTGATTTAAGAGCTTTGTTCCCTAAACATAAGTGCAAAACTTTCCAGTTGCATTACTAGTAAATGTAAATGCAATTGCAATGCAATTTTTGCAGTTTGAAAAAGTTTAGTTATATAATTCTGAACTATGAAGTACATAGAATTCTTCATAATTTTTTCTTTCGTTGCTTGCTTTATGCTTATTGATCCAGAGCTAAGATCACAATAGTGATCACGAGATCACTATTCTTAATAATTACTATATCACTTCACTTTTTACTTGCTTACCTACAATTTATTTGTACAATTTTAAGATGTACAGTAAATTTAACAGTGATCACAATCGGAAGCTATGCACATTTCAAATATTTCATTATCTATGTACTTTTGATAAAATTAACTTTTCATCTTAAACTCAAAACACACATCAGCGTGCGGTAGGTCATAATGCTTTTTTTTTTTTTTGTAAATACCGTTATGTCTCTTTGTTATCGCAGAAATTTTTTAATATTTGTAAACATACATCAATTGCAAAATGTGAACAAAGTGAAAAGAAATATCCATCTAGTGGAACTCATAAATACATCCTTACAAAAATCATTCCATTTTCATACTTAAGCCTTTTCAAGGACAATGACATTTAACCCGACGCAACAGCTGGACTTTGTGCATAAAGTCATCAATTGGAATGTTAATTAGTCACGATTTCATTCAAGAAAGAGGGAAGAATCAAACAAAGAATCATCATTGCCCACATTGTGGTCTGATTCTTCTAATGCTGCCTCTTAAACTTGATCATTAAAGTTTCATTAGTTTCTTCTGTCACATCTCTGTGCGTTACTTTGGTCAAAACCTGTTCTATTTCATTCTTTTATCTACAATGTATTGAAAAGTTGATGGGACTTATTGATTTTAAGTCACATGCAGTCGGTGGTTGATTACTGATAAACCTGAAATCATGAGCAATGAGTAATTGTCAGAAGATCAAGATGTTCGAAACTATTGCTTATTCAAATATTTTGCGACTTTGCCGCTTGGATAATGTTATATGCTCATGCTATTTCATAAAAATCAACAATTTCAATCAAAGTGCTATGAAATAATTGAAAAGAAAAAATCCTGCAAATGATTCGTAACTCAAAGACCTTAACCAATGCTTTCACAGTTCGACTCTGGTAAGAATCAACGACAATTTGTAGAATAACTTCTACATATGGTACATAACAATTTGTTTCAGAAAGTTTCTAATTGCTGAATGTATATTGATGTTATTTCCCGGGAAGTTATTCACCGCTTATTCGATGTTGAATATAGTTTTATGACTTTCCGGGAATATGTATCACTACAAACGCGTTTATACATGTATTTAAAGATGGGTATATGGTCACATTAAAGCAGTTGATCAGTAATGGGTTAATTCTTTAACATACGATTTTCCATTCGAACCATCTTTGTTTATACAGTTCTGTTGGCAAGGCATAAACTAGAACTGAATACAGCAGGAATCTGAAACTGAAAGATCGAATGTTACTACGTTTTGCTTATAGCTCAAACTTTGCATATAGTGAAATAAAATTATGGACATACATTTTTCATCATCTTTAAAGTAAGTTAATAAATTTCAAATAATTTCCACACTTCTATGCATGGATATGAATCATACCAATAAGCTTGTATTTACTTTTACACTTCTATTTCCGTTTTAAAAAAGAGCTTACTGCACTCATTCTATCCGCATTTGTATACTGATTATATGATTATAGACGTCAATACATAATACCCATATATATTGCAACCCTCACACGTATTTAGAGCGATTAGACCACACACACAATGTTTTCTGCAGTGATTCAATATTTCATTGAACGTCTGAAATTAAACACCTCTCACTCTTTTAGATTAAAGCATCGCACCGATTTGCAATCAATTTTGAATTCTATGCAGTACAAGTGAAATCCATAACCGATTACAAATGGGTCTTCTGTGGTTATCTGCTCCGTCCACTGCGCTGCGTTCCATGGATATATTCCAAGTGCCGTTGCTGAGAATCTTTAGTAACGTGCTTTGATTTCCACAACCAACCACAAGTCAAGTTAAGCAACCTGATTAGGTCGTAGATTTAATCGATTATTAGAGTTGGAGAAATCGCTGCAAGTATGCGAGGCTATTACTGTCTGACAACACTGTGGGTAGTAAGCACACAGTTGCGTGCAACAATGTTTGCTGAATAAGGAACTCGTATTTGGAATGTTTTTGATCTTACAGATAGGCCAACGAGTTAGGGCTGCATATGTATGTTATGGTTAGTAGACAAAATTGTGTCTTTCGAGTTAAAAAAATTGACTTAAAATTAGAAAAATTCAATATATGCAATATTCAAATGCTATATTTGTTTTAAAGAATTCAAATTGTTGAGTTTCAGGACGAAAATTGAAAAATCTGAGTTCCGCTCACGGAATGTATTGTAGCATTCCTCAACCTCAATTTTGAAATCGAATACAATCGGAGAAAGATCTCAAGAAAATTTGGTGAGGATATTCTTGTTAGCAAGAGTGAATATTAAGCTGAAGTCCAGGTCAGTTACACATAAAATAATGACAAATAAAAATTAAATTGGGTTTAATTTGGATTCTTAAAAATCCATCTCGAATTTATTTTATCAGATCTGAAATTTGACTTGAGCACCACTTTTTACTCAAATGGTCTCTCAGAAAGAGTTTTTATTGTTCCTTCCAAAATTCGAATAACGTTTCCCAAGTTCAAAACAAAAATTATTAAATTCAATACAATTTACGAAGCCTAAGAGCACAATCTACTCAGTTCTCAGAATAGTTTAACGAAACTCATTTATGAAATGTCCATTACAACATTTTCAATAGTTAGAGCTCTCAATAAATCCCATGTTAAAGCGCATTATAAAATCTAAAATGCTGCATAGATCAGTGCACGATGAAAGAATGTGGAAACAAATGAAGTCATAATTAAAATTTAAATTTAATTTGATGAAATTTCAATTAAACAAGAAAAAAATTCAATGTGATTATTATTTTGTTATTAAGTACAAATGCAATTGAATATATCGGCTTCTATTGCATTCAAATGAACGAAGACATTTATCAAGGCTTTCAGAGCTTAAATGCTATTTCTCTCATTACTTATATATATAAATATGAGACATACAATACAATTATAATCAATAATCCAATGAAATAAAACTGCCAACACAATGCATTCGCGATAATTCGCAATTGTTTCTGTACCCAGCACGTGGTATTGCTCTATGGAGTATCTACATATTTCCGTATTCATGTTTTTCTGTAAGAAATTATAATGGTGAGCCACCGAGAAGGAAATTAATTTCCTCTTGGTATCCAGCTTGAAAGTGATGATCTGTTTTACAATTACAACCGTGAAATTTGCAAAACAACCGGTTGTAATACTTTAAAATTAAATTAACACAAAATGTTTGCTAACTGTTTGTTTGTACCAAATAAAAATATCTAAATAACATATTTTACTTTTGTACAGACAGTAGGAAAATCTGTAGCCAAAAAATGTATCAACTCGTCTGAGAAGAGAAGTTACAGTATTAAGAGAAAACCGAATTATCTAAAAAGTGGGCAGTATCAGTCATAGTAACTTGATTGTTGTGGATTGCATTATATTTGTACAATGATAAATGGAGGAATAACTTAATTCCCTTTCTCGTTAATTGAAAATTGGCAAAAATTCCATACAAAATAAAAGATTCCACCATTTGTCTTGTAGACCTTTCCCGTTCAAACATTCGGTTTCATTTTGATGTGTTCATATAAGAGATTTGACAGTCGCAGCTCTTGTAAATTGGGTCATTGGGTTTACTGTCGGGCGGGGAGCAATAAAAGCTCCTGTATGTGTTACTAAGTTAACGAGCATTTAAATCAGCCTATTTCCAGCAGCCATCAATTATTATGACCAAGAGCTGTAGCAGAGTAAGAATTCCACTAGCATCAACCACTGTCCCTGATCGAGTTAATTATTAATGCATCGGTGATACTGTTAGTAGCTTTTAATGCTGTTGAAACCGTGGATTAGACTCACATTTCACGAAGGGTTAGAGCAAGTAAGTGTTAAGGTTTGATGATGACGCAGGCATACACAGATGCATGTGTATGCAAGGACGCTGACCAACACATTGTCCGGTTATTTAAGTTTGTCGGATGAGATGGGTCTAGTCAGATACAAATACATCCGACATTTTATTAGCATTCATAAAGTTGTGTGAGAGTAAACCAAGAGCACATGGGTTTTGTTTCGCTGAATTGTGCCAAATCAGGTTTGTTATTAAATGATAAGATTAAGCAAGGCTATTAAACACCAGTAATATATTGGAAAATATTTGTTGGTTAATTTTAATAAATACATGATGGGGAAATTAGACGTACACGAAAGATTGACGAGAGTTTGGTTGCATATGGAGAAATCAGTCTTTTAACAGAAATTATGAAAAACAAATGTGCATACATTTTTTACAAATATTCATTAAAGAGCAGTCTTTTTGTTCCTTAATTTTCCCTCTTGAAATACTAATATTCAGCCTCTGAAACATCTTTGTGCTTACACAGATAGATTTGTTAATATTTTCTTAAATGATTAAATAATTTAGCAGAAGCCATATCTGAGTGTGAAATTCTCACAAGTCATAAATGACTTTTTCTTAAAGGACGACGGTTATATATATATATATATACCCTGTGGCTAATTCAAGCATCCCCTATCATGTAAATATTTATCATAACACAATTTATATAAAAATCATACTTATAATTAAATCAAATCTATGTCGCATTTAATAGCCAAGCCGAAGATAATTTGTTTTGAACTTTCTGTTTAGAATCATTGTTCTGTGGAGCTAAAACAGACATACCTCTTCTCAACTCTGTTATGCTCTATGTCTGCTTCCGAATGGGAATATAAAACCTCTTTATATATCGGTAAGACAGCTCATCCAAGAACAATTTTACTTTAACAGCAACACAACCTAAAGTGTCAACTAAATCACATTTATTTAAGCATTTAGGATATACTCGTACAATCGATGCTAATGAAATTAAATAAATAATCCATTGATGTTGAAGCTTACTCCGATTAATTCTCCGGCAAAGAGCAAAGGTTTGTACTGAGGAATTTACACGATGGGTGCACCATGGGTCTTATGCGAAAATCTCATGAATGTTTCACTTATTCCCCTTGCCCAGCAAGGCGCGCTTGTCGTCTACTTCATTTGAATTTAAATCGCATTTGCAATTAATTTTTATCGTATAAATCTGTCGCATAAATTCTTTGATTGCCTGAATGCGTCGCGCAACCAAGAAGTTTCCATGAACTCCGTGAGATATTCGATGAATCAAACGTACTTATGGGTACTTTTAACATTCTCCGCAGTAATTTATGCAATGGTATTTTGATTAGACATTATATTGCACTCTAAAGTAATTCTTTGTTTTTCCTCAATCTGAAAGGGGATATTCGATTTTTATAAAGATTAAAATTTGATTTTAATTTGATTATTTGCTAGCCGTTTATTGCTAGGATTGAGGTCAAAAGTGTCAGGAGCACTCGGAGGTTAAATTATTGAATACATATAAATTTATATTAAAATGTTCAAATCAAAAAAAGGTTGACTGATTCCTTTTTGATTTGGTACCAAAGCAAGATTTTGCATCAGAAATTTACAAAGTACGGTATATTTGTTATTTGAGCAATTATTTGTGACAACTGTATTTTGGTGACATTCTCATTTAGATGAAAAGGAAAACGTGCTTACATAATGGTGACTTACAATTCGACAAGCCAATAAATATTTTAACAGGTTTTATAAAGTAAGTTTTCTCCGAATGATTTATATGCATAGTATGCTTTACAATTCTAAGTCATCGATTAAATTGCCTAATGGTCAGATTATTTATAATCTATACACTTCTAATGAATACATACAAAATATGTAAAAGTGGATACATGTCTGCAATAAAGAAAATCGTATATCTCGGACATGAATCAATATTATAAATGAATTTTCGTCAAGTCTATATATAACTATTTCGCGTTGTGGTAATTGCATTGGTGTTTTCTTATTAGAACATTCTGTTTATTATTCTATAGTATTCTGCTTTACTACCTGTAATGCACTGGCTGCCTATGTGTTATTAACTATTTATTCTGTCTTCCTGTTTTGTGAACTCCTTTTTGTGTCTTCTATTGGTGGTCTTTGAATGATATACAGTGTTGTGCAAAATAATAAGAACACACGCTGTTATCAGGGTTTTTAGCAATTCTATTCTTCCTGAGCTCCCGAAACAAAATAATTCATTTTATTATTATTTCGGTTTTAAGCTAACTGTAAAAAACTGCATTTTTAATGTTCTAACAGAATCAATTTGCATTAATCTGTGGACTTCTGTAGAAGACAATCGTTTTTGTCCTGTGCAAAATAATAACAACAATTACAATAACGTGCCATTCATTTTAGCAAAGGTGTTCATTTTACGTATTTTCTTGGAAAGCATAGCAAAGGGGTCTTAGGAATCAAATTCTAATTAAAATATTGTTTAATTTGAAGAAATATGGGTCGTAGAAAACATTGTACTGTGGAACGTGTATAATCAGATCTGATTGTCTATCAAACAATGAAGTATGGTCATTTAAGAGGTGAACAAAATGTAATGCTTTTTTACTCTTCATTCAATGCTTCATAAAAAGTGTTACAGTGATCGGATTTAGTTCAAATAATACCCCCCTCGTAGAAGCCCTCCTCCTTATTTGCGAAGAACTCGGACACTTTTCAGAAGCTTCTTTTGAGTTCAACTTCACACTACCAAGGGCGTTCGCAATGGACAGGAACAGGTGGTAATCACTTGGCGCTATGTCCGGGCTATATGGTGGATGCGATAAAACCTCCCATCCGGGCTCCCGTACTTTCTGACGACTCATCAACGAAGTGTGTGGTCTGGCGTTGTGATGGCGGAAAACTACACCCTCCCTGTTGGCCAATTCTGGACGCTTCTAATCGATCGCCTGCTTCAAGCGGTCCAGTTGTTCACAGTAGATGGTAGAATTAAGCGTCTGGCCATATAGGAGCAGCTCATAGTAGATGGTTCCCTTCCAATTCCTTCCATTCTATGTCTTCTGCAGGTGGTTTAAAATGGTTTGGTAACTAACTCCCATCTCCTGGGCGATGTCACTAGATGCCACATGCCGGTCTAACTCGATGATTTCCATGATTCGATCGGTATTCGTCGTCACAGGTCTTCCGCCGCCTAGCTTATCCATGGTGTCGTTTTCACCGTATCTGAATCGTCGAAACCATTCCTCCACTGTTCGAAGTGATAGAGTACCATCCGCCAAAACACCATTAATCAAACGGAACGTTTCTCTAGCGGATAGCCTTTAACGAAGGAAAACTTTAAAATAGCGCAACTTTCGGCGTTAGTGAACTCCATGTTTACACGTCTATAACTGTTGAACACGATATCAAAACTAATCATGCATAGCGTCGTTTTGTAGGTTATGTCAAGACCTTTGATGTATAGTATTGCCAGATACAAGCTCTGTAGCGCCTTGTACATAGCCAGAAAATTCAAAAGACTAAAAGGCGGAAGGGAGATATTTGGCAACCTTATTATTTGGGAAAGAAAGAATTCCAAAGAACTATGTTTATGCCCCTTAAATAACATATCACTCAATAAATCCCAGGACTGATATAGAAGGGGCGCCACTAACAAAAAATCCATATTATTTTTAAAAAGTACAAACATTCAAATAACCCCTGCCAAATTTTCATGACAATCTTATTATTATATTACAAGTTACAGTGCTGCAAAGTAGCGCCACTTATTTTTGCGATTTTCAAAACAATGGGAAAAACTGAATTTCGTGTGTTGATTAAACACTGCTCTTTAGTGGGAAAAAATACAGTGCAAGCTTGGCTTGAATGTGTTACAGGGACTCTGCTACAACAAACACAACTATTTGTTGGTGGTATGCTGACTTTATGGTAAACGTGGTTGTACAGACACCAACAGTGCTGAACGCTCTGGAAGGCCAGTTGACAAAATCGTTTCAGAAAACCGCAAAGTGAAATTGCGTGAGATACCTGATACCTTATAGATATCATAAGGCAGTGTATACACTATTTTGCATTAAAACATGTATTTATGATTCTAACAGCTGTTTGGAGGTGTTTCGCCAGAATAGACGGGACATTTTGTGTCGGTGTGTCAGAATGGACAGAACATGGATTCACCACTACAACCCAGTGACAAATCAGTGGAGTGGAAAGCAGCCGGTGAACCACGCCCAAAGCGACCAAAAACACAAAAGTTGGCTGGCAATGTTATGGCATCCGTATTTGTAAAGCAAAATGATCAGCATTATTGGTTCAGGAAGGAAGAAAGTACGAAAACAACCGTCCCATATGAAGAAGAAAAAAATGCTCTTCCACCAAGTCAATGCACCGACTGCTTGCACGACTTGGGCTTTGAATAACTTCCGCATCTACCGTATTCTCCAGATCTAGCCCCCAGCGACTTCTTCCTCTTTTCCGTCCTCAAAAAAGGATGTCGGAAAAAAAATATGACTCTAATGAGAAACTGAAAGCTATTTTGAGGCCAAAGATAAACCGTTCTATAAAAAAAAGGTATCGAAATTTTGACAGGTATCATTTGAATGTTTGCACTTCCAAATAATAATATGGATTTTTTGTTAGTGGCGCAATAGTCTTTATTTCTTTTGCTACAATGGATTAGCGTCGCATTACTCAATCTTATGGTTCACTGACATTGAACTTTTCTTACAATTATCGAGAGAAAATTCGCAATTGTATAATGTATACTCAACAAATGACGAATAGCAACCTACGAGTTTTATTTATTACTTAATGCAGTTAAAAGTGAGTAACCTTGTGTCATAATGAGTTCCCTGCATAAACGGTGTTAAATAAAGCAGAGGTCAAAAAGCATTGCTGGGAAAAATTTACATAATGAATTTTCATTTCAGGGAAAATACATATTAAATGACTAAACAAACTACTTTTCTTAAAATCTGATTATGAAATTAAATCAATGTCAAAAAACCTTGTCTCAGGCTTTCCCACAACCTCGAAGTAAACTCTTAAAAATTGTTATGGGCACACTTCTTTTATGCGTAATTATTAGACTATCTGTAGATTCTAATTCGCAAGATGGTTCAGTAAAATTTTCATTTGACTTGTAACATTCACGTATTAACGTCAAATAATCTGGCATTGGTATCACCCACTTTATTAACATTGATGATAAAAGAAGAACATGAATCGCACAAATTAATACACCATCTACCTTCATTTAGTTTTTCTCGTTTATTGTATGCATTGTTGTATTTGGACGTACCAAAATCAATAAAAAGTAACGAAATACTTTTTTTTACTGAAAATTAATCGGAGTTTTTGTTGGCGTTTGTTTTATATATAATTTCTTTTTTTTGAACAAAATATTTTTCTTTTGTTTAATTTGCGTATTTAATTTGTCGTTAGGTAAATCATGTTTCTTTAAAGAAATCGGTTGTATAATAAATTTATTCCCATCCATAAGTATATTATTAGGAAAAAAGATACCGCCAAGGGATGAACAGTAAATTATCAAATTTACTAAAAAATGTCATCGCTCGCTTGCTTTTAAAATTATGTTCGAATTTGGTGGTGAATGAACGTTGTCATGTCCTTAGCAGAATAAGCTTCCATTGAACAACCGAATTTGCAACGATGAACGACTGCAATGGGATCTGGAGCCGGTAATGATTAAAATAAGTATTTAGCTCTAACTCAAGACTGGTGGTATGCTTCTTCAATCGTTGAGCAAATAATAGACAGTTGAAATACTGTCAATTAATTATTAGAAGGCTGCATCTAAAATGTTTCTAAAACTAAGACCCGATTCATTATGCATAACATGTCGTTGAATGTTTGTTTGTTATTCAAAAACTCTTAAAAGTTTGATATATTACAATTATGATTACAGTTATGATCAGTAGTAACCCTTACTTATCCTGTTTGTCTATTTTTTAACTTTTAAAGATATTTTAAAGATTTATTTAGTGAATAAAAAATAATGTACTTGAGTGTATTTCCTACTATATTTTAACGTAATACATATATTTTTAAATATTCGTACATGCTATTTGCAATACGAACTCGGTTATAGAAACAGATGTGTTACGAAAACTGTTGTAATTGCCAACTGGAAGTGATTCTTCTGTATTAAACCATAGCTTTTGCTCTATGCACATGTCATTTTCAATTTCTTCAAAGATTTCTAATGCATCTACTTATGTGTCGTTCACTTCTATAAAAAATACAGTTTTTAAACAATTTTGAATAAGATACAGTACTTTTTAGAAGGAAAATATACATAATTTTATATATTTTGTTGAGAATAAGTGAACTGCATAAAAGATGAATGTTACAGCAATATGATTAAAGGTTCTATTTGTCCCAATTTGTTGACATTTTACTAGTTAATTTTTTTTTAATAATTTTAATCTCTGACGCGACACATACCCTTCTTCCAATCATCAAAGCCAGATTGTATAGCGTTTGTTCGAATAGGATTTTATTCATTAGCGTCAAAAGATCTTACTCTTTTTATTATTTATTATATTTTATTTTTTATTATTTCATTAAACAATTCATATAATTATTTAAATATAGTTTACAATATGCATAAATAGGGTATTTACAATTGAAATAATGTTTATGACATTTGATATTTTTATACAGTAGGTAATAAAAATAGTGTTAAATGTCACCTCTTAGGTTGAGATACTAACACTAATAAATTAGGGTGGAGTAACCCATGCATAGCTTGACAAAGATAAAACAAAATTTAAAAGGTTAAAATTTACAGAAGAAGCGCGAAAGACAAGAGAACTAATACATTCATTATACTTTACTTTTTCGTTACCTTACATCAGAATCCCAGAGAAAAACAGTTCTAAGTCAGAGTAATTTAAATTTAATAGCCAATTTCTTAAATGCTTTTAAAAACTTCGAGAGTCAGCTAAAGATCTTATAAAAACTGGAAGCTTATTAAACATGCGGCATGATGATACGAAATAAAAATTACGAAATGCAGTGGTTCGGTATTTTGGAACAGGTACAACGAAAGAAGTATTCGAATGTAGTCCAAAGTTTGAAATTATTCTCAAATTGCGGGGACCTGATCTCGCGAAAAACAACTTTAGTACCTTAAAACAATAAAGATATCTAATGGGAAGAATTTTTGAACTAAGAAATAGCGGATGACATGGATGATGATGGCTTTTGTTAAATATTTTTCTTATCACCTTTTTTTGTACAAGTAATAAGGGATGTATTTTATTCACAAAAGTTCCACCCCGACATGTTATGCCATATTGCAATCTTGAATGGAATTAACCAAAGTAAATAATTTTTAGCAAATCATTCGAGCAGGTTTTTCTTAAGTAAAAGAAGGTACGGAGAGTACTACGCAAATATTTACCTAAGTAGTGTGTATGACCCGAAAATGACATTTTAGAGTCAATAATAAGTCCTAGATATTTAAATTCTTTTACTTCCTCAATCAAAAAGCAATTATTACTAAAGTTAAGAGTACTATTAAGAGTTTGTAAGGATGGGCCGGTGTTGCAATTGCAAATAGTTTTCAACTTTTGACAATCCGGGGCGTGATAATAGATCTCTTCGTTTAGGTTCTGTAGGTTTAATAAACTAAAGAACATTACCTTAGTTTTAGAACTTATATGAAGACTGTGTTCAGCAAACCAAACCCTAAATAGATTATGGTCCCAATTAATATTGGAAATAAGTTCTAGGTAACTTTTAGAACCATAAACGCAACCTACATCATCCGCGAATACAGTTAGTTTTCCTTTAAACTCTATAGAAAATAGTGGAGTTAGTGTAAATTAGAAACAATATTGGTCCCAATGCTGAGCCTTGAGGAACTCCTAAATTAAGATATCGGATTTCACTCCTCATATCCCCGATCTTCACTCTTTGAAATCTATCTGACAGATACGAGCGGAGCCATTCGTGCATAAAACCACGAAACCCTATCTTTTGCACTTTCAGTAATAGCTTCTCATTGTTAACCATATCAAAAGCTTTTGTAATGTCCACGAACAGCCCAGCTATGAACATTTTGTTATCCATGTTGGAAAACACATTTGCACAAAAGTTTACAAGAGCATCTTCAGCAGATTTTTTGCGCTGAAAACCAAATTGGTTAGGACTGAAAAACGTTAATTTATTTAAAAAAGATAACATTCTGTTCTTCATAACCTTCTCGAATATCTTGCTAAAAGATGAAAGAAGAGATATAGGTCTGTAATTCTTCATGTCATCTACAGAACCTTTCTTATATAATGGAATAACATCGGCGCATTTGAGAGCTGCCGGAAAAACTCCTGTATAGACGCTCAGATTAAAAATATGTGTCAGTATATATATAACAAAGCACGCAATTTGTTTTAAGAATTTATTGGACTTCAACTGCAAATACTTTGTAAAGATTCTGATTTTACGTTTAATTAGCACAGTGAACTTTCTCCGAAAATACATGTCACGACAAATTTGAATTTCTTTAATTTATTATTTTTAATTTTAATCTTAATTTGAGTACACAGCGTATTATATTTGGTTTTTAGCCTAGTATTACATGGATGTTTGGTACATTTTATTCGTAGTTTATTTTTTCGTTCGATTTTGTTGACTAGATAATCCGATATCCAAGGCTTAAGTCTTTTTCGGCTTTCTTTGTCCTGATAACACTGAATGAACGAGCAACATATTTATCTAGAGAGGAGATAAAAGAGTCATAAGCCGAAGAAGCATTTCCTTCTAGACAAACATTACTCCACGTCTCAAGGAGAAGATAATGTTTTAGCTTAGATATATCTATTTTATGACGCATGCACGTAGGGTCAACTTTCCGACGAAAAGTCATCAAATCTAAAATATTTATAATAATACCTATCATGGAGTGATCAGTTTTTTTTAAAATCAAATAAACATTTCTCATAAGAAGTGAGAGTTATATTAAAAAAAACGGCAGTAGATGTGATCCAGACAACTCCCTGAAGCAGGCCTAGTAACTTCATTAATGAAAGTCTTTAATCCATGTAAGCTATAAAAGTTAAATAATTTGACACAACTTCGTTCTCATCTAATAAATTTATATTAAAATCCAAAATTAATAAATTGTTCGCGGTATATTTTTGTAGAAGCTGGGAAAATTCGGTGACAAACGAATCAAATCTGTGTAATCTGTACACACACAGTACCATAATTACTTTCTTATTTATTTTTAAAGAGACCTTTAAAATATCGGCTGTCCTTAAACTCAAACTTTACTTCATTGACTACAATACCATTTCTAATAAAACACCCAACACCGCCGGAAGCGTAATTATCATTTGAGTTTGCAAACAATGAATAACCTGGCATATTATAATCATTTTTTTCAAAGTCATAAACCCAGATTTCTGAAACAGCTACAATATCAGGAAGACAGAGAAAAGCATCAAGGTGTGAAATCAGAGAATTACATTCTGCTGTTGCAAACAGAAAAAGATTATGTTATTTTTGTTAATTGTATAATAGGTGTTTTTTTATGAATTTAAAATTTGCTTGTTCTAAATCCTTTAGAATATAAAACTCGTTCACACTATGAAATGTTTTATTTTCTTAAACTAACTGTTTTTGTATTGAACCTCGAACTCTAAATACGACTCTCCTTTGCGAGGATGCCCTACTTATTATTTTTCTAAGATTTCGCTCACAAGTGAAACTTTTACATAATCCACACCAGTTTATCAGCTTAGAAACATTTCTAAACATGCAATAAAAGCAAAGGATATTTGATAACAGCAAAGATTGTTAAAAATATGAAAAGGAATAAGCAAGTGCTTCTTTACTACTCTATTTGAGATTGAAATCATCAGCTCAACGAAATTCCTTATTTTGAACTCCATAACAGTTCAAATACCAAGTAACAGTTAACAAATACATTCATATTAAATGAAAAAAAATTGTATGGAAGAAAATTTACACATTTTTTAAATGTAAAATAATTTTTAAAAAAACCAAATTCAAGTGATGTTTCTTACTTACATTGAAAATAACTTTAAACTCCAACCACAATATAATTGATCTTATGTCTTCTAATCTCCAACATTGCTTCTGCTAATTGCATTGATCGACCAATCAAGTGCAGAAGAATTAGTTTCGACATTCCTCTCGCCTAGCCACTCGCGCCAAATATCAAGTGGCAAACGTTTCGAATTCTTCGTACCTGTGGGGTGGGGATATGCAACCTAAAGACGAGAAAAGTATAAGAGAAGTGGTCCCGTACAGTGTAGACCAGAAATGATATGTGTGTATGTTTATTTGCAACGCATTTGGGTGCGAAGCCAGGACTGGATTTGGTTTAAACGACATTGTACTAAAACTTTTTATCCCGAACAGTGAAGTGGGAAGCCAAGTAGGGATTCTTAAATGAAGATGAACTCTTTATAAATTCCTCTTTAGAAGGTCACAAGAGTTCAGTTTATATTCTACATTGCAGACTGTTTGTTTTTGTATTTAATTTAAATATAAAACGGAAATCAATTATGTCATTTGTTTTTGTTTTTATAAAAAAACATGGGCCCTCTTTAAGATAAATATCATCCTTCGGCTCTGTTTTTCTATAGATTTATGATCATCTACAGGTTTCTATTGAAAGCACTATGTACTATTCTCAAGCAATTCCCATACACCTCCTGTGTATGATTCGTTTTCCATAGCTGAGAAAGTTGTTTTGACGCTAAAACAATCCCAAAATGTACTTACCGACGGTAAACTTGTTCAACCAGTTGCAGATTGGATTGCGGCTGCAATCATTGGGTGGTGGTATGTTCGCCGCCGTGCATCTGGTACTTAAGATATTTGTACTCGGACTTTAGTGAATGGGTTAACCGTCGAGACTAGCTGCAGACATGTGTCTGCTGCAGCTGATGGGACGTCCACTGGTGACGAAATTTGTAAATTCCATAGTTTTGATTGTGCAACATGATATCAATTAGGGATTATTTAGTGTTGGAAAATATATTGTTATTTGAGTATAAAATAAATACATACTAAATAAACAGTGTGTATCCGAAAATAAAAACTATACTGCAGAAATGTCCCCTTTTAAGTGTTATTGATTAAAATTTATATAAATAGATGTATTTGTAAAAAATAGGTTTGTTCAACGTGAGATTTTCTGAATAAAGAAAATTGCGTTATATTTCTAGGTTCAAAGTTACGCCTGGTTTTGCTCTTTTTCAATGAAAGGATTAGTGCATTTTTATTTTCTTGAAATGTCAATCAACATCTTCATCATGTGATGAAGGAATCTGATATCAAAAGAAGGTGTTCTGCTCAAAATTTAAAAAAATCTCTTTCGCTTAATTACCTCTATCATAAAAACGGCAAGTTTATATAATATTAAAATTTTTTATTTGATTAAAATAGGCTTGATTTGGTAACAGGTTATATAAAAATAATCACCTTTACTCACATTTTAATACAATTCGAGTCAAATCTATCTGTTAGTATCTGAAGCGAATTGCTGCCGGCTAAATACCTAGCGCTTTTTGCTTCACCACCTTGAGCTGCTAACAGCACTTAAAGAGTAACAATTGTGTAAGGAAAAGCCTTTCGGAATCGCAAAAAGATGTAATTCCCTACTACTCGTGAGTGAACAGTAGCGCTCATAACACGAGTAGTTGATGAGCAAACTAATTCCTCGGTATTTGCTCTGACCTCATGTTTCTGAGTTTTTTGTGTAGACCAGTCACTTCACAAAGCCCAAAAGAAAATATTCGAAAAGCGTTAAATCACATGAAAATGAGGCCATACAACATATCCAAAATTGATTTGTGCAACAGCATTTGAATATTTGCCCTGCTTTTTGTAGCGGAAATCTGGACTCACTAAATCAGATGAGGAAACGCATGACTATTTTGGTAATATTTGATTGGTAATGTTTGCAATGAACAGCGTCTAGCTTGTTCATCAACGACTAGTGTCGCACTCTACCCACTACGCCACGGCGGCCACTAAATATTGTTAATTAATGCTTTACCTAGTATGTCCAAAATATAGCGGCATAGTGGGCCTACCCACGAATCATTTTATATATTACAAATTACTCATTAAAGTCCCCTATTTTGTTGTATATACACTTTAATTTTCAGATAATTCTTTTAGGGAAATAGTTAACAATATTTCGTTATATTTCGCATTTAAGTTCATATAAGCAACGGCTGCAAGACCACAAACTAATTGTTACAAACCCTCAAGACTTGTTTATTTTTTAGAACAAATCAATTAACAATTGTTGTGTCCAGTATTATTGGTATGTCTTTCACATTAATTAACGTTCAATGCTGTTGGAAATCAAGAATATAGGTAATTTACACATTATTGTGAATTTGTACAGAGGAGAATAATGTCGCACTTTTAATAACTTACTTAATGTTTCCAATTCAAGCCTGTATTGCAGGTTTATCCGAAAAAGTCATTTCGGGTAACTACCGCTAAAATTGGAACCTGAGCCGACGAGTTACCTCTAGTTGGTCACTGTCTCCAATTCGGCTCAGTGCACAAGTAAACCACCTTTTCCATAACTGTGGGCAATACGTCCAACACAATGGCAAGCAACCCAAAGAGCTCAGACAAAGAGCTTTCCAGTTGAAGGCGCCGAACAGCCGATGACAAATGCAAATGTATTAGTAAAACCAAGGCACTATATCGATTTGCACTCATGCATTCGATGAGCTCTGCGATTCACCTGTTGACGCTTGTGCAGACCGTAAGACCAACACCGCCACCACCAACACGCTATGCCAAATTGTGCCGCTGAATGTGAGTAACCATCATCATCACCATCACTGAAGTCGCCACTGTTGCCAAAGCCGCAGACATCAAGACAGGGACCAATACCACTTATAGGTGGGCTACGTGGTTGAATGAAAATGGAAATTTCAACGGCCTGAGGCGCATTCGCGAAACAAATTCTCGCGCGCGCATATAATTAGCAAGCCGCTACCAAGGTGGTGGGTTGGCGGGATAACGAACTGAAAGTGAAAACCCCTTGAGAGTCTGGTGAAACCAGCTCTCGCCGATATTCTGTTTTAGGTGTGTCGGGTCCATTGGTGATTCTGTTGGCTCGTCGGACCAAATGTGAAAGAGGAAATCCAAGCAAAAGTGTGAGTTAATCTGTTAAGTGGTTATATACATACATACATAAAATCCAGCCTTTTTTCCGTTAATTCTTGGATTAATGTTTTTGTTAGAATTTTGTCTAGTTGGGTAAAAACAACATAACAAGTTATGTACTTAGAGTTTTCTAAAGTCAGCTAATTATGAACGAAAATTTGTGTTTATTGCACACAATGAAGGAGGAAATGAGGTTAGTTTACAATGAATATTAAAAAGATACAGACTATACCCAGAATTGTAAATATCTTAATAACATGTGACATCTTATAATTTATTTCGTTTTCCTGTGCTACAATCTTCACAAAAAAACTACCAAATTCCGAAAACGAAAACTGCTCGCTTAATTTTCCTTGTCCGGAAAGAAAGTGTTCCCAACCTGAAAAAAGAAATCTTTTCTGTACGTAGTTAAATGCTGTCTGAGAGTAAATTTGTTTCCTTTTTTTAATTTTTTAGAATATTATTGCTTGTGATTGCTTGAAAAATTAAAGCGAAGTTGAGCAAATTGTACTTAGTTAAAATTGACTGACTACTTCTTTTGATATCACTTCATGCCATGTCTAGTTTTGGCATCCCTACCAAACTCGTCAGATTGTGTAGGATGACGATGGAGAACTCTCGCTGCTCCGTCAAGGTCGGTAGCGAACTCACCGAGACCTTCGATGTCAAAAAAGGACTTCTTTAACATCATCCTTGAGGGGATCGTGCGGAACTCACACGTCAACACCAGAGGCACGATCTTCCACAAGTCCGTTCAATTGCTAGCTTATGCGGATGACATTGACGTGATCGGCCGAACTCAGCGAGCCGTCAATGAGGCGTTTGCTAGCATTGAAGCGGAAGCGGCTAAAGTGGGACAGGTGGTAAACGAGGGCAAAACGAAGTATATGCTGTCATCGAAGAAGGACGCAGAAGATCGACGTCTCGGACAGAGCGTCACTATGGGCAGCAGACACTTCGAGGTAGTGAAGGACTTCGTCTATCTCGGCTCTGCGGTGAATAGGGACAACAACATCAGTACCGAAATCAAGCGCAGAATCACTCTTGCCAATCGCTGTTTCTTTGGGCTCAAGAGGCAATTGAGTAATAAAGCCCTCTCCCGAACGACCAAAGTGACTTTGTACAACACCTTGATCATCCCAGTCCTGCTTTACGGCGCAGAAACCTGGACGCTACTTAAAGCGGATGAAGAAGCCATTGGTCTCTTCGAGAGAAAAGTTCTGCGTGCGATTTTTGAAGAAGATTCAACCACGAACTGTATGGGCTGTACGGCGGCATGAGCCTAGTCAAGCGTCTACGGATGCAACGCTTAAGGTGGCTAGGCCATGTAGAGCGCATGGACAGCACTGGTCCGGCCCGAAGAGTTTTCGAATCCGAACCACAGGGACAACGCAACAGGGACCTCAACCAACTTGAAATGCGCAATTGGAGCCAGCTGGCAAGAGATCGTGCTAGCTGGAGAGGCATGTTGGTTAAGGCCCAGGTCCACCCCGGACTGTAGCGCCATCCGAAGAAGAAGAAGAAGTTCTTCTCTAAAATTATTTAATTAACATTTTTGCTAACCGAGTTAACGAGTGTATTTTATTGCGATAGAATTTGAACCCCGAATTATTAAAGTTGTTTAAAGCACGAATCGCAATTGAATGCGCTAAAAGATTTCAAAACCAGTAATAAAATGACCTAGAAAAACGAATCTTCCAACGCAACGTATGCCACAGAATTGAGCAATGAAGTTGATTACGTAAAACTAGAGTATAATTCAAAAATTACATCTAGAAAACCTTTTCCTTCGCTCCAGTGATATTAAAGGTCTTAAATAGGAATTCCTCCATAAACCCCGAAAAACTTAGATTAAACATGTCAGAAACGACAAAGTTGGCAATAGAAATGTAGCCGGGGTGTTGTATGCTATCAACGGTTATTTAAATAGAACGTTAGTAGTTCTCTCCCTCGAAAAAAAGCGCAAATAAATATTAAATCTGTGGTCGCCGTGGCGTAGTGGGTAGAGTGCGACACTCACACGCCGAAGGGTCTAGGTTCGGCTCCCAGTTCAACACCAATTTTTCTAATATTTCACTGCACCACCTCTTTCGAGCTGCTGACAACACTCAAAGAGTAATAACTGTCTAAGAAAGCTTCTCAAATTTCGCCGTTCGGAGTCGGCAAAAAACCGTAGGTCCCTTCTACTCGTGAGAGAACAGTAGCGCGCACAACACGAGAAGTTGATGAGCAAGCTAGGCCCTGGTCCCCCTTTGGACTGTAGCGCCAACAATTATTAATTATTATTAAATATTAAATCTTCGCACCAGTACATTATGACTTTGTTATGTAATTATATTTTAATAAAATATTAAAAAAAACGATTATTCTTTAATACACTGATCCCAATGCGTTTTTTTTTTTTGTTTTAATGCAATAAAACAATCTTTGTCAGCCCCCCCCCCACTCAAAAAGAAAATATAGACACTACTATATGGCATTCTGCTAGCCAACTTAAAAGCATGGAGCACTAAAGATCCTAATTTTGTAAAAAAAAACTCATCATCAAAAAAACAAGGCGGCATTACTAAACGATATATAATTAAAAGCTAAGGCAGTACGTTGAGACCGAGCAACTTTCTAAATGAATGCTTAAACTGTACTATTTACTTACTACAATAGGTGCTGCATACGTAATTACTTGAGCTGCTAACAACTAAGTCTTTGAGCCTGTCGATTTGTTAGGGCAAGGTTTTCCTGTCAAGTATTCTGAATTGTCCTGTATACTACTTCTTGCAACCGGCTTCGGGTTTCGGATCAATGCTGCTAACCTACATAAGACCCTTACATGATCTTGTTATCTAACAAATCATGTTACGCTTTTAGACTGTCTGATTTCAAACAAACTGCGATGCAAGCTTTTCAAACTGGTTGCTTATTGTTTTTTTTAAACTTAACGTTAATAACTGCAACAATCAGCTTATGCAAAACTCCTTGGAGCAATATTTTATTTTTTGTAGAATGCTATCCGAATCTTTATTACATAGCTCTTTAATTACTTTCTTCTCTTCTCCCTTTCAGACTTTAGCCGCTTGCATTCGGAACGCTGGGTAGCGGCAAAGTAACGATACAATAGCTCCCCGCACCTAAAATGCGACTATTCAAGACACGTAAGTCTGTGGACACAATCAATATCTCATCATCGCCTACGGCAACTTGTGGTAGCGGCTTGAAATTGTCATCAGTAGGCATGACGATATCTTCATCTCTCCCCGATTTACATGACTCACCTGTGATGATCTTAAGCTGCACGAATCTGGGCATGCATCGGAATCCTACTCTGCAATCGTCCACACAATCGATAGCAGCGACAACAGCAACAGCAATAGCACCTCCATCAGACACCATCAATGGAGCTACGGACGGCGGTGGCGGTGTTGTTGGTAGTACTGCTGCCAGCAAAAAAGCATCAATGAACGATGTGAATGGTAAAATCACAGCACACCTGCAGCAACAATTGTTCGCGAAACAACAACACAATTCGCTCGGCGGATATTATAATAAGACTACGTCGTCGACGGGACACTGTCGGTCATCGTCTACAAGTGGTGTCTTTGAGAAGAACAAAGGCAACGAGAAGACAAGTTCACAGCTAATTGGACAAAATGGTGAGTCAATCGATATTTCCGGTAAAACGCAAACCAACTAAGTAAGATGGAATCAAATGTAGAAGTTTGTTTTTCTTATCATTTTGATAAACCTTGAAATTCATAAAAAAAATCGAATGTCACACAATACGACCTGATGGCCTAGTTATTCGAATTATAATCAGATGCGTGAATGGATTTGTAACTGCTTAGAGCTTCCATCTTGGTTGAGCTTTCGGTGGTCTCCCGTATGGAATAAAATATTTGTAATACTAATTAACATTATCAGATCACCACATTGTCTTTGTCAAAAGGTTGTAAAATCTTAATTACATTGTTTTAAATGCATCATTAAAATGTTTGCATCAGGTATTCAATATGCAGGTAGAAATTGATGGTTATTCCGTTGTAGGAATGGTTGTCATATAAACTACAGTTCTTCTTCGTTTCTCATGTTAAGAGGGAGCTTATAGGATAATATAGTTTCAAATGGAGCATAGTTAGTTTCCTGTGAGCAGGTATTATATATATATATATATATATTTGCATATATAAAATCAAAAAATGACATAAATTGATTTACAACTTAAAGAAGAAAGCGTGCTCAAAATATATACTTTTTTTTTGCAAACTATAAGTTCCATTAGAGTCGTTCCATTAGAATTAGTCCCCACTTATTTCAATAAATGCATCTCTTTAAATTACTTTTCAATCATAACATTAAATCTCTCATCATCGTTAAGGTAAAAGTGTAAAACAAAAATCCTTTCCCAATTCTGTGGTCAACAGAACAAAAACTCTCTTTTCCTGTCTGCCCAGATCTGTTTAGTAATATGAAACTATTTGTATCTTAAATCTTATTCTGGAAATTATAATGCATATATAGTTATATTCTCTGACAACGGATGTCAAATATCCGTTCTTTTCAAATCGACAACCTTCCCAGATACGAGGAGAGTGGTATGATGACATTTGCGTTTTAAAAGAAAATCATCTAATTTATCTTCAATGATCCTATTCCAAATGAATAAAAATCAAGAAAAATTCCGGACTGAAGCAGTATCTGCGACGGAGTCATGTGTCCAATAAAAGTCGGCCGCGTAAACACTTGCCCAGACTTGATCTATCAACATGAAGCCAGATTCAAATGGATACACATCTTGATTTATTGACTCAATTTCCCAAAGATAAATATTTATTCACGGTCTGAGTATCCATGCACATATCTCGATAAATCTAAAGCAGTCGCCGTCCTATATAAATTAATTTCAGAATCAGTTCCATATAAGAAACAAAGAAATAATTCATATTTCGGGAAGCAAAGTCACTTTTCAGATATTGCGTTCATCGCTAGTCATATGAATGAATTCATCTTATTAGGTCTAAAATTAACTTGGAAGGGTTCCGATAGCAGATTACATTATGTGTCCAATTCGAAGAGACAATAAATTAATTTTACGCCGATTGAATAACAAAGACGAACCAAGAACCAAAGAGAATACCAAGTCTTTTGCATAGCCAATAGGATTTAAAGGGGAAATAGCCTCATAACTCTTGTTCCTAGAATGTCTAGAATATATTAAAGCCTTATTTTGTTCTTTGTAAGATCTTTTGTCCGCGGTCTCGGAGTCGCAGAAACATATCTACTGTGGCGTGAATGTTCGGGGCATATTTTTGTAGCTTCATTTGTTTATCGTGTCAGTGACGGCATTTCTAAATATTGGAAACTTACTGCAAATCGATTAAAATTGATTTATTTTGTCAATTTCAAATGATTTGATGCAATTGAACGATTGAAGGTGTGATCTCAGTTATGATTAAAAGAACTTTCTTCACTCTTAAAGGCTTTTAAAATAGACTACGATTTTTATGACAAATTGTTTTCAATTTTTTTACAGACATTTTTACTTACTGTGCGCAAAGAAAGCAGTAACTGCTAATTACTAGTTATTAAATCCGAGTGCCCTTAATACATCGAAGTAAACTCATCACGTCGGGTTGTGGACACTACCTCTGGCGCTTAAGTCCGGGGTGGATCTGGGCTTCAACTTACAATCCCGACTAGATAGGAAGATCTTTAGTAAGCTGCCTCCGATTTCGTACGAAATGTTGATTCTTCTCTACCTCTATGAGCTATCGGGTCCATGGGCAACCTCTATCCCTTTCCACTGGTTCAGTAGTAAAGACACTTCTGTTTTATTGCAAAGATAAGCGTATATACGGTGCAACAGCTTAGGTTTATGTTATTATACACATCCGCCTCAAAATCTTTTTCTGAAATGTTTTACTTCTCTTATTTTAGACTTATAATTGTATTTTGTTTTTCTAAAACTAAAAAGGAGAAATGAAATTTTTGTATGCACCAACCATTCACATTTTTTTTTATGATGAGTTGACGCCCCCACTCTATGTGGCGTCATTAACATTCCTCTCCTCATAGACGCACATATTTCTATATAAACTCATCTCGTTTACTTGGCGGCTGTGAGACGGAGAATGTTACGTCATTCGTGAGAAACTAATTGATTGTATAACCGCGGAGTTCTCTTTTTACATCGAGCCCACCTGTACCTGTAGAATACCTGTTTAAGAGGATTAATTTTACTAAATACCCCAGAAAAAATGCCGCATCGAGAACAAATGTAATTCTATACGTCTGACTTTTATTGGTCTAATTCTCCTTATTTCCCCTCTCATGATTTTCTTATTCTTGCCGACAGAGCACATTGCAATACAAGCTCGCTCCTCCGCTCGGATGAATAAAACATTGAAGATAAAAATTCTCAATAAAATCTTCATAGAACCATTCACCAATCATCAGTGCTCAAACGTAATCCAATCCTCAGTAGATCGACAAACATTTGCATGAGAATGCTCTCAACTTCGGTGATCGTTAGACGTTTTGAACTGAATCTGAGGATCGAAACGTCAATTGATTGAGAATGATTTGACACGCTTCAGGGGCATAACAACATCAGTAATAAAATCTTTTATTCACGGGTCACAGCTGCTTTAGGGATAGACCTTGGCCTCTGAATGCCAGTGGAAATTAGTTGTTATAATCTGACGTAAAACATAGGATGCTTTTTATTGATGTTTTTGATTGAGGTAAATCGGTGTTACAACGGAACAGTAGCTGGCATATGAAATAACGTGTTTGGTCTTTAACGTTGCATTGTTGAATTAAAAGGGTCGAGGTCGTTTGAGATTCGCGGCATTCCTTTGGTCCGACCATACTTGCCTTTAGTGATTAATTGGTTGATTAGCCCGACTTATATTTGAGAATTTTTGTGAGTATTTCCGGTACCAGGTTCCTTCTGAGCTTCCCACCTATTAGGAATGTCTGATAGTGGCTATGACTGTTTATCGGTTGCTTTTCAATTTGCTTGTGTAATATTCTTTTCTGTTACTGGAGTATAAAACTATTTTGATTATTAAGCTCTAGACGTTTTCTTAAAAACCCAAACTTTCAAATATGGCTTCCCAGCTTGATCTGTATTTAAGACCAAAAATACAGAAAAGGGATTCATTCTTTTTCGCATATAGCTTTGCTAAGGGATTACAAATTTAGCATCTATTTCAATTTAGCAATTTAGCATTTTATTCATTTAGCATTTATCAATTTTCGAATTGGTTCTCGCTTCCTTATACATATATTTATTCTTACAATTTATGTTTATATAACATCAATTAAAAACAAGTGTTGATTCATTTTTTTCAATTTAGTTTACAATCATAATGTCAAAATCAACCTGACGCCAAATAACGGCTTTAAACGAATATCATAGTAGATCATTTCGCAACCCCAGATCGGTTGGATATTTAGCTCTTTATATTTTAAATAGTTGTTAATACAAAAAAAAAAATCATATGTCACAGCAAATGTCTTTCTTGCAATCTCAATTTCATGTTTTAAAGTTTAAAAAGTGTTAACCTTAAATAAACTACATTAAAAAAGTACTTGGGCAAGGCCTGTTGATGGTTTTAAATTCAGATATTCAACACGTGTAGTTGGTGAGCAAGCTTGACCTTGCGGTCCCACCAGCTGGTCCCACCGTGAATTGTCGCGCCATACAGTTATTATTATTATTATTAAATTAAATATTTAGGATTTTAGGTACACGCGATTTTGTCCTTAAAAAAACTTCACATTTTTAAATTACCGTGTTTCTTTCCCATTTATATAATAATAAATACTAATATTTTTCAAAAATTTATCGTACACTAACTTATAGACGATCACATGCAAATGGCAATACTTGGACCACCCACACTTTCTTACCAGTATTAGATCTTTGTCTTCTCACCCATTTTAAATCATGCATCCGTGCCCACTCGAGCAACACTTCATGCTTCTCACATCATCCAAGCGCCGATCATTACCATTGATCTTGACCGAAGCTATCTGCTCATAGTCCTTCCTTCTTCCTTATGAGCTCTCATAATCAATTATATATACATATGTGTTTCCTTTGTATCAATTCCAGGTCACTTACCAGACTACAAACTGGTAACAGCTGTACCCGTTGTTGTGCTCGATGATGAACATCGCCGGGAAACTAGGAACGGTATGTATTGTACCAAGCGGTCTTCATTCCCTTTATCCTATAGACCAATACGCAATCGCTTGCGTCTCTGGTTCTGCCTTGGGAGGCACTACTAAGAGTAATTGAATACCTTACCCCACCCTCCTCGCTGCTTTCAGTCATCTTACACGTTCCATAAGCATAAGTTGACATATGTGCAATAACCGCATAGTTCCGTTCATGTGAAAAGAGATTGAAAATACCAGATGCCATATGGCATATGCCATACGCCATACGCTTTGTACGCCCTTTCAATTCATTTGACAGATTCAATGGTGAAATGTCAACGAGATCAGTGGAGTGTTCTGCGAGTATTAAAATGGAATCTCGGGCAACGGGTGGTACTTTAGAACGTGTCTTCTAACCAAGTGTCCCCACAAGTAACTAACATCTCCCGTGTGGATTGGCATATATGGTCATCAAATAAATTTGCGGGTAACGGAGTATTGAGAAAAAAAAACGTTAAAATTTAAATTGGTTCTCCTAAGAATGCAATTCAATAATTAATTTGCGTAATTTGAGTGTTTGATTATTGTCGAGATTACTCGAAACTTGATGTGTGGTCTATATGCTATATAAAGTATTACATTTTCTGCTGTTCAAATATGTTAAATACATTAAGTATGTATATTCATATTTTTATTCGAAAAGAAAATTTGTTAATTAACATATAGCATAAATGGGAACCAACAAGATTAAATACACAATAGTTTATTACAAATTGATTTATTACAAATTACTTACTTCACGTAATTGCAATTGAAATATTAAAAGTGAAATAAAAAATCGTGAAAAAACCATGTTGACAATATCAAAAACTTTAATATCCCTTATTGCCACAATTCCTGTTTGTCAGCTTTAGGATTCGTAGTTGAAAGTAAATCCCATACGATATGAATACGATGTGAGCAACCTGCAATGTCATAATAATTCAATATTCAATAATTCAAAAAGGCCAGTTTGTTTGCAAGTTAACAACAAGAAACAATGCAGAAGCTGTTAATATCCAAACGTAGTCAGCATGTTCTTTAAAATTGTATTGAATAAAACTATATTGAATTCTTGTTCTTTCAAACTGTAAATACTACAGATAACTGTTTTTCGCAGTGTTCTGTGTGTTTTAAAATTAACGCAAACTTATACTGCTAAAATCTACGCAAATTGTCTTTGTACCAACCGCACAACTTGCCATGTTACAGTCACAGTAAGGGCATGGCCGATAGTACAATTTTTTTCTCCTATAATCAATATTCTATAGTACATTTTTTTGCTATATGATCGCCGTCGATCGAAGTCAAAACATGGGTTAGCAAAGTGGCTGTCATAAGTTGGTTTAGCGCTGGTCAATTTGCCAGTATAAGCGAGAAACATTTGTACTTATATAAGTGTTATAAAAACACGAGAATCCGAAAATATGTACGTGTATGTAAGCAACCCGTGTTCATTTTTAGTAATTAATTTGAATTAATGTGCAATAGCTATTTTCCCTTGTTCTTGAATTAAAATGACCAAATGCAGTAAACAATTTAATTTTTTTAATATGCAAAATTACAAATAAAATACCATAATTTTATCCAAATAAAGCTAAATAAAAATTAAATCTTATACTGCATGATTCTATAGTTTGTTAAATAACACAAAACATTTTATCATTCGGGGCTTAAACACAAAGCGCGTTTGAATTAGAGTAGCACAGAGGTTATTTCGCACTATCACCCTTGCCAGTCATATTTGTTTTCCTTATTTTTTTGAGAACCCATTTGTGACTTGACTGCGGCTACTGTCCACGTGTAGTTCCGCTCATATAATCCCACTGAAAACTTTCCCCAAAACGTCATCAACAGAGATCAATTAAATAGATGCTGAAGGCTTCCGAACCACAGTTGAGTTACTTCTGTGCAGCTATGCATCTAATACGTATAACAACTTCCATGCATCTGTAATAGCTTATGTACCTCACTATTTTGTTAGACAATCGAGTCAGGAGTCTAGGTGTTTCTTTCTCGTTCGAGCTACAGGCGTCCCGATTGAATTTGAATTACCTGGCTTTCTGTGTGTTACGACGATGTTAGTGGCGATTATAGCCTGCACCGCCCGCTAACTGTCAGGTTAAATTCATGTTTGCTGCAGCGATTATTAGTTGCATCGTAGCTCCGCTCAAAATTGCTCGTATAGACTCCTTCCACGTATCTAACTGTAGGTTCCGTCATTTTATGTAACGGCCGCGTGATGTCCAGGAAGACACCTTCACGTTTATAAGCCAACTCAAGTATGAGACCAGTAATGACACCAATGATTCTTCAGGGATATTTGCTCAGCTCTTACAAGTGATATTGTCCGCTGGCGCTGTTTCAGTATCTTTCTTGTTGTGCTTGCACATTAGTGAATACAATTGGATGTGGACGCGCTGCTTCACATAAGTTATCGATGACCCTTATTTGCGTTACATAGTACAACAGACCAAGGATCTGGTGTTGATCATTGTAAGATTGCCGTAAACGGCTAAGATCAAGTAAAATGAAATGAATTGAACTGTCATCGTTGGATATGGCGTCTGCAAACATCTATTTAAATACGGGAGAAACGGTGGCTTTTAGCGTAGCTTAGTGGTAAATAAATGCCTATGTTGCAAATTCTTAAAGCGATTGTTTTAAATTTTCTAACGCACTTTTGTTATCGTCGGATTTGGCTGTAATTTACCATAAAGGCTTTGGCTTAAAAAACCTCAATCAGACAGTGTGACAAACGAAGCAATACACTCAAAATAATACCGGTATTTCCCAATGAGGCTAACTAAATTATTCAGTGCTATTACTCGTTTTTCCAGCAACTAAGGAAAAACTTGAAAATTTATTTGTTCTTAGAGGCAGAAATTCGAAAATGTGAGTGAGGTTAAAATTTTAAAAATCCAGGAAATTTCTGCAAAAAAAAGTTAGTAATAATTGACGAAATAGGCAAACACTGCAAAAATAAACGATTTAATGTTTTAATTATAACTGTACATAAGATATGTACGAAAAATAGTTTTTCTATGGATTTCAACATTTAATAGTCATATTCTCACTCAATGAAAGAACATATATAAGGTTGTCAAATATCCGCCTTTTTGCCTTTTGCATTTTCCGGCTATGCACAAAGCGCTACAGAGCTCGTATCTGGCAATACTATATATCATTTGAAAGGTCTTGACAAACGTACAAAATGACGCTATGCGTGATTGGATATTGCGTTCAACAGTTATAGACGTGTAAACATGGAGTTCGCAAACGCCAGGAACAACTGGACGGCTTGAAGCAGGCGATCGACCAGAAGAGTTCATATTTGAACTAAATCCGATCACTGTAACACTTTTTATGAAGTATTGAATATCCTTTGACTCCTCCTCCACCTAGGTCCGTTCTTCGCGCCACTTATATGTATCCATCTTTGTCTTTGCCAATGAAATAGCAATAATGATTTAAGCAACTTCGGAAACGCACTGCACCCGTTCACCACGGCCCACCAACTTGATGATTTTCAAAAAATGATACGGAAGTAGTTATGTACTTGTTACAAAGTTCAATTCAGTTACTTCAGCACATAATTAATACTTTTTTCCGCTCCAACAGCCCGGAGTTACTTTGAACATGGTATATATTTTAGATTGGATGGGCGAAGTGAAATGAATACCACTATGGCGGTAAGCCACATCGCGGTTCGCCTAGCGGATCTAGGCCACCGCTTGAAGTAAGATATCAGTTTCAACAACACATAGGGAGGACAAATTGAATTAGAGCGATTCTGTCATCGCTCGATTGAAGTGAAGACTCACAACTTTCTTTGCCTTTATACCTTCTGACTTCCCGACTGAATGTACTTCCTGTGTTGTGGTGTAAGTTTTCTGTGATCCGATACATGATATAATTGAGGTATAGATACTTAGGCTTGCATATACATGTAGACTTTGTAGACCTACGCATTTCTTAAATACAAACGGAAAATATTTCAATGAGAACCGGATGTCAAGCCATAATTGGATTTTAAATAAATCGAAAACTCCTGATTTCAATCAATTATTTGATAATCAACTGCATTACGGTGTCTGATTGATTACTTCCACGGCAAATTGCTTAATCCCACGCAAATACTTAGCAGAGGTGGGAGGAAATGGAGGGAATGGTAAAAAGAAGTTCAATGAATTTCGATTAAGAGATGCTACAATTAAACTACAGCTCTTGTCAAAGTCATTTCTTGATTACTAAAAATACGCTGGATGATAAAATTGTGGGATAAATGCATAAAAGCATTTTATTGAGAGCATGAACCTATACACACGAGGCAAAGTCGTTGATTGCGCTTATAGCGAGCAGTTGGCACTATTTGTATCTCCGTAACAGGTCAAGGTGACATACATTCACAGGCTGGTACTAGGGAAAGCAGTATTAGGCATTTGTTGCCATTTACTTTATTTGTATTTATATAGATTTTAATGTTTTTTGTAAATTGATGGAAAAACACGAGTACTCTATTGAAATGTTTCATAAATAACAAAATTCATAAATAATAAACTCACATTTGCACTATAATCACGCTTGTGCGACACTGTGGTTTTAAATAAATTTTGATTTCTATTTGAAAGAAATTAGTTTTTAAAAAAACGTATTTAATAAAGTATAATTCGCTTAACTTAACTTCTTAACTTATGTCAACAAATTGATCAATAAATTCTGAATAAAATATGTGCCTATGAACAATTTATTACAACAACTTCGTGCGCTTGTGAATAATTGAAATTTAAATTTTGTAAAAAAAAGCTGCCTTTTAGCAATGGAATTGATAATGTCGTAATTGTTGATGTTTTTCGTAGATATATTGGTTTAGAACGCCGTGGCGTAGTGGGTACAGTGCGGCACTAACACGCCAAAGGTCCAGGTTAAATTTACGGCTGAACATCTTGCATTTTTCAAGTCATCACCTCATTCGCGCTGCAAACAACACTCAAATAGTAATAACTGCCGAAGAAAAATCTTCCCAAACATCGTCGTTCGGAGCCGAATGAAAAACTGTAGGTCCCTTCTACTCATGCGAGAACAGTGGCTCATACAACACGAGCAGTTGATGAGCTATATAGACCCTGGTCTCTCTGTGGATTGTCGCGTCACCCAATTATTGTTATTATTATTTTAAAACAATTATTATTGTTATTATTATTTTAAAACAATTATTATTGTTATTATTATTTTAAAACAATTATTATTGTTATTATTATTATATTGGTTTGTAGGGATCGTATTTTTAATCAACAATAACGCATCCCAACATGCGACCATAGTTCTCGAAAGTGCTTTCGAATAACATTCTTATTTTTTTTCATACATGTTGTACCTTTGGTGGTTTGATTTCTCTTGCAGACAAAATAACTCGCTATGCTTCATAACAATTTTTTAGAAAGTATAGTCTATTATGGCCAATATCAAATTATCGAATAAAAATTAATATGCAACGAATGCAATTTTATCATACAAATACTGGTTAAAAAGGTCTAATCCCTTTCATATTCCCCGTGAGGTCAAGGTAGATCTTCTCTACCTTCAGCAGACAGGTAGTTGCTTCGGCACACAGGGGCAGAAGTTAATTACTATACATTCCATAATAATATATCTCATTACATTTATAATTCATTTTAGCCTCGGTTCGCATCACTAATCGCGTTGTCTGACTTCTACTTTATTTTCCATGTATAACTTTAATAAAACACTAATCCCAGTTAGAAGTGAATTAAAGCTGTGAATACCGCTCCTTATTATGTACCCGAACAAACTTTATGGTTCACGGTGTATGATGTTTTTTCCTTTATTAAATAAGATGTATGGCTGATGATTTGCTGTGATGGCAAACTTGGCTTTTATTTGAATTTTATTTCATAATTCAAACAAACTGGAAGTTGAAAATTACACAAGCTACGTAACTTTTTTACTAATCAGATTTTAATTTACGATGATTTATAATGGGACATCACAAGTGTTTTTTTTTTTTTGTCTGTCTTTCAAACAGTCAAAAGATGAAAAATCGTGTTAATCGAACATAAAAACAAATATTTTATGTTTTGGATAACTCTGACGTTGTAATGTAAAGATCTTTTTATGAATAGTAAAACTGTGATATATCGTTAAGGAGCCACATAATTAGAATAGGTTTGGTGTACGTTTAACTCTATTATCCCAATTTATAATATCAACTTAACTATTGTATAATTTTTGACTAATAGTTTGAATTGCCTTCTATCCGTATTGTATCATTAAACAATTTTTCACTGAATTCGCATGAATATTTTTTTTAATTTGAGCTTTTAGACAACATTTCTCTCTAAAAAAATATTTTAAGAAATAATACTGTAGCAAATGGTTGAGTTATCGCAGAAAACGATCAGCCAATTATTTCTGAAAAGTAATTACGAAGCTATTTATCGTACTTTTTTTTGTTAGAAAATGCTGCTTTTTGTACAAAGTTTTCTGTCCAGGAACAAACATGGCATGTGAGGGTCGCACTTACGAACTTCGCTAGGTTTTAACTATGTTTAAAACCAACTCATGCTGAATGCTTAACCAAAAATCGTAAGCATATAAGATCTTCAAGACAGAAAACGGAAATATGGTCGATATTTTTTTTTTCATTTTCTTTTTTTAAAAAATAGGTTTATATACAAACTTGTAAAAAAACTAATCATTTTCTCAATTTATAAAACAGACCTGGAAAGATAATCAATTATTAACGATTGGTGTCCAACAAAGTTAAACGTATTTGTCCATATTCGAGGTAGGAATGTGAAAAAGTAATTTTCCACTTAATATCTCGCCTCTGAACAGTTTTATATGTGTGTGCCTTTCTTCATTTATCATAAGTTTTCCTTGTACGAAATAATACATAAAGGGACGGCGTGGATATAAACATACATACAAAGAGTAGTAATAAAACAAAATGGGTATAGACAAAATAGTTGGAAGTCTAGGGTGCCGGATGAATGTCTGATGTCGATCGCAAAAACCTATGTCACCAAATTTGGCTAAATAAAGTTACTTTATGTATTTACGTTGAGGCTTGTGAATTGTGTGCTTTCTATAAAATAATTTCCGCCCAAGGTAAATTCTACAAACCAAAGTACGTTTCTGAATGCGTTGTCTTAAATGTAGTGCTTTCCAATAACACTGAAAATAAGTTTTTCCCGTACCAGATGTACATTGAATCTCCTGTATTTGGTGTTGTAACTAAAGCATTGATCGTGTGGCATGTTTTCTATAAAAGTTCATCCAATTCCTCTGTCTGCCGGGATCCAATTCTCAATTTCGTGGATGATCATAAAATATTCTCACACTTCAGGAGGAGTGAGACTAAATTACATAGAATCGAAGAACGAGTTATCACCCACTTTCTGTGTAATAGTCCTGTTCTGCTGATGAAAAGATTACAGATGAGATGATAAAATGATAACTTAGTTTAAAACACTTGCTTTAGTGGACAAAACTGTTAAACAACTCACTCTGCTATCTGCCGGCCAGTTTCACTAGACAATGTTGTTTGAATATTTATTTTCGAGAAAGCTGTGTGCAGAAAATCAGTTCCAGTTGTTGCGATTTTCTTTCATTTCCATTACATCAAATATCATATACTTGCGTGTTAGTTCGACATGCATGCCACACGCTATAGTTCCGAAACCAATATTTCACTTTTGGTCAATAACTCATCATACCTGAGCGCGACATGCGGAACGAAACAACAGGTGCGTGAAATATTTCCACTGAATCCATGTAAGTCTGAAACTCACGGTCACTTAGAAAGACCTCAAAGTTATCGTTGCGTCTCGGTCAACTTATTACAATGGACTTTCATTAATTCATATTTTGCAGTATATCTAGCGAAAAAACAGTTTCTGGAGAAAACAAATTCCATTGGCTGCCGAAACACACACTTACAAGTGACTGACTACAGTTTGTTTACCTTGTTTACGCAAGCCGAAAAATATTTAAAAAAAATACACAACTTGTGTTGCATACCCTTATGTAGTTAGCGTTGCGGAATTCATGCCCATGCCACCGGTCTGTGCATTTGACACTGCTGCTGACTAAACAAAATGATTTGACTAAGTGTTGAATATCTTTAGATATGCGTACATTTTTGCGTGTTACTGGGGCATAATTTAAAGAAATCTAACATTTTTAGCCCATAACTTATTTGGTAGACTGAAGTTAGTCTTGTGCATTAAAACGTACATTAAGTGAAGCAATTTGTTGTTCAACAAGATTTTGTGTCATACGAGTATGCAAACCAGAGTTTTAAGTTGACAGTGATAAAATTGCGTACAGTTTCCACAGTTCTATAGTTATCTAACAATAAATTTTA
Source organism: Eristalinus aeneus (assembly GCA_955652365.1). Classification (NCBI taxonomy): domain Eukaryota; kingdom Metazoa; phylum Arthropoda; class Insecta; order Diptera; family Syrphidae; genus Eristalinus; species Eristalinus aeneus. The sequence goes on from OY019131.1 coordinate 69,739,129, forward strand.
AAAAAGAAATGCAGCAAAGTTTGTCGCTTTTATTCATTTGCATGCACAGCCAACATAAAACAACCATTTTCAACTGCCGGAAATAAATCCATCTCTGGTACACACCATCCATCCACAATATAGCCTTCTGCTGTTAACGATACCCGTTCATAATAAATAAATCTACGTTCCGAAAAAAAATTCAAACTTAGAACACGCGAAATGCAGTACAAGCGAACACCTGTGCAGAATTGCACATCACTGCCTAGTCTCCTTTGCAGCACAAGGCACAAGTGTTCAAAGAACAAGTGTATAATTGCTTTCACGTCTTTCATTGTGTCTAGCAGATACTTTTATACTAAGTTATTGGACAGCGTCTGACCCAAGTTGGATTCTGAGATTATCTATCAACGAGCACTATTACTATTAAATGTTGAAAAAATAGAGTATAGTTTTGGGCGAGACATTATCATAAATAAAACGCCTCTAAACAGTAAATCGTTTGGCCAGCAATCTCAGGCAGTAGCATTGCCAATACATATCTTTGTGCGTGCTACATTTGAATGGCTTCTAATATAATCCACGTTGTGTATGTTAAATAAACAAAGAAAACAGGTATTTACGCATGTTTATTTGTAATAAAAGTTTGTTATAATGACCCGTGCCAACGATGAAACCCCAACCGTTTTTTTATATATATGCCGTCAAGTTTAACATATTAAATTATTATGGCTTGCGTTATATATTTTCTATAACTTAAAATTTAATATCTGTCTGCAAAGAATGGCATGGAATGGTACATATATAGATTCACTCTAATTCAATTAAATAGGTGGTCTACGCACGTCAACTAGCATGTGTTTGACTGAGTATAACTTTTAAGTATCGCCGAAGTAAGTATGCTGCTAAGGCCAATAAAATTACGTTCTAACATGTAACATCGCTATTAGTTACTTTCGCAGTACTCTAATTTTGCTATATAACGAGATTCGGGCTCACGCCTCGATGAGTTTTTAATTGCCTCGCATAACTAAGCAATGCATCTTGCGAGATAGAAATACAAGGATGAACATACGCTTGCCACACGGCCCAATACAGTGAAACTGATTTTGTAGTCTACCTAAAGCCTTGAGAATGGGTGTTCAGTAACCTGCACAACCAGATTGCCAAGTTGAAAAAAAATCAGAGCACAAGTCACAATAATTTGAATCGAATGCCCATGATGAGTTTCAGATATATACAAAAAGTATAACAACAAATAATACACTTAAAACATTGATTTGACATAATCGCGCAGATTCGAAATCATTCGTATAATTTTTCAATCACTGCAGACGGCTCACCACAATAATTGGTAAGAGAGCTTTTGCGATTCGTTGTTCTGCATATTCATGCGTGAACAACACATTTCTGGCATCGGATTGTTACTATCTATGAGCAACGAATGAAGAAGAAGTATGGCGGCACAGTTCACGTTTGAGAAATGGCTCAATGGAAGGCTCTGTCAGATGAATGTAGTGCGTTGCTGTTTATGCGCCTCGGCAGGTATGCAGTTGGCCATGATGATCAGTTGAATGATCACTTCTGCGTTGCTGGTCCAGTAATCATGGTTGTATTGCGATCAAAAATCCAAATCAGATAGTAATCGCTGGTAATTTATTGTGGATCTCTTGGTGTGTGCTTCGAGCTAAAGTATCTGAAGTAACATAAGTAAGTGGATATAAATAAATTGTGATCGATTCACAGAGTATAAATATTGACCTTGAAAGAAACATGAAATATGCATACGTATAGGGAAATATTATACTGGTCTGCTTGTCAGCGCGTTGTAGTCAAACGTTCTTGAAGTGTATAAGGTCATTGACTAGGAATTCCTTTTAAGATTAACGCCAACTACATTTCATGGTAACGGCTAGCGCTGCTTGTACACAACGTTTTTAATTCAATTTGGGTTAAATGAATTAAATCTGAAATTCTTTTCATTGATACATCTTACAACAGTAGGAAGAAAAATAACACCCAAAACCAATACAATTTTATTTTTAAGCATATTCATTTTTGTCTTATTCTATGTCGCATTTAATGGACTGAAATAAATGCTTATTATGTTCGAATGTTCGAGTGAAACCTGAGCTAGAATTTGGGCAATGAATTGTATTGCTTAGACAAGGAAAAACAAATAGATCTGAAACTTTGGCAAGAAACTTAAATTTGGACGAACCCCTTTGCAAAAAAATTGTCAGCTCCCTGCCCAAGCTTATTTATTTTATGGAACCTCCGCTATTCTAACAAAATGCACTTTGATTCTTTAGTGTGTTCATTCAAAAAATGCTCTTCCCTTACACTCAACTGATAGACTCAGTTTCAGAACGAAAACAAAATTTTGTTAGGGTATTACAAAGTATTTTAGAATGTTTTAATCACTTAAAAACTTTTTACCGAAATTCAATCCTTTGATTATTATATCCTTTGATTATTATAGTGAAAATAATATGTGCCCCAAAAATAATTCTCTTATTTTAGTAAAAGTTATACAAAATCGTCAGCATAAGCAATATAATGCCTAACGTAAAATGGACTTGAACTTTCCACCTCACAAAAGAAATCCGTGAAGTAGACCTCTACCAACAATGCGATTAAGTCTCTTAGCACGATCTTTGTTTAATTGACTGAAGTCCATCTCCAAAAAAATGGTAAGACCTCCGCTATGCGCTTTTGAGCTCTGTAGACAAGTCTAAGGGCTTCTGCATCTACTACTGAGATTGTCCAGGGTTCTTAGCCATAGAGCAATACAGACACATGATCAAGGTGTTATATAGTGTCTTTGAACAAAAGGATCATTTACTCAACTCCTTTTTGATCTTGCCTCTTGGTTTTGCATGTAATATCTGCTGTTCTCATTTTTTAACAGGAATATTTGTGCCTAGTTGTCACTTCCTTGCCTAGATTTGGATAGAAATTTTCTAGAGTGATTGCTTTTTTTTTCTAGGTGCCATAAAAGTTATGTTTGGTATCGTACTCTTTATCTGTCGTTGGGCGTGAGCTAGATTAGGGATGTTGCCAAAAAAAAAGTCTCCATATGAATTACCTATGTATTCCTGCAAAAGGCCTTAGCCTTAGACGCATTTAAACAAGCACTGCCTTTGCCCTTTGTAGCTATTTCTGTTTTCATACTCGTTTTGCTCGGCTAAATTCTTCCGCATGTTCGTCGGATAAACTTGGTATGTTATAGAAACTCACGTTACTCGTACAGATTCCAAATTTGTTGTCTTTATTTTGGTTTTCCTGGTTGTCAGCAATAAAGCTATTCATATCCGAGACCCACTGTCGTTTCTGAAACAGTTCATTTTACACAGTGGGAAAATTACCCGCACGTAACCTCTGAACCTGAAGGAACAAGCCTAACGTAAATCTCTGAGCAAGGCACTGCTAAGGAGCTGCAAAGTTTACTAAGAAGACGTTACGGGCGTCATTTATGTATGTTTGACCTGTATAAAACAAGAGCCAAGTTGAGCGCAATCAAGAATTTTTTCCGAGTCCCAGATTGTCACATTGTCAACAATTGTTTCGTTTTTAAAAACTGTACTCTGAGAAAGTGGCCAAAGTCCACAAAACTTTCAATATAAGTTCTGTCTTCCCTCTGAAACAATTCAATTATGTATATTTGCGCCACTTTCAGTGTACACAATTCTTCTACAAACAGTGGGGAACACCCGAAGGAAGGTATGTTGAAATCTTTGCGGATGTAAATAATTACTCCGCTTTTGAAAAGCCAAAACTAATATCTGACACTGCAAATCATGTCGGCAACAGCTTGGACCTTTTTATCTTGTCTCTTGCTGAGAAATATACAATTGAAATAGTGTTGAATCTGCGCTCGTCGGATCACTGTGTTTAGTCAGCTAATTTCTCCTACTAAACAGTGTGGACCTACGAGTGTCCTTCTTCAGGAATGTTAACTGGTTATTATGTTTTCTCAATAGATATGTGGATGGCCGCTGCTGCATGATATCTTATATTCCTCAGAGAAGAAGAGACAAACGCGTAGAATAACTCGAGGTGCGAAGAGGGCATTACGCTTAGAGAAATGAGTTTCCGGATTTACAAAGTCAATTCTTTTGAGGAAAACCGAAAAATGTTTAAAATTGACTGAAATAACTGCAATGTAATAACAAGACGTCAAACTCAAACTCTTCTGCAATAAAAGATTTAGGATTATAATGCTATTTTGGTCCTGAAGTAGGAAAAACTTTTAGTCGTTTTTTGGTTTTGTTTTCGATCCCAACGCTCATTCATAATTATATTCCATCTTTCAGCTCTTTGAATATAGAAAATTTGTGTACATTTTGCCGCCAATAAATCAGCTTATAAAATATCTGGAATCCCGCGCGCTTAATAACCGGCAGTAACACTTCCCAAGCAACAGTTCCACTGGTGATCTAATGGAATATTTGCCGGAATATTTGCGTTTGATATTTCGAAGACATTTAACTAAGTTAGGCATCAAACTCTTTTTGTATCGAAAAGGCTTCGTTATGATTAATTAATTTAATGGATTGGGACTTTTGTAGCCATTTAACACATGTTGTGAAAAACTGACTTAAGTCATCATACGACACCCTTCTTTATTTTTATTAATGTGCACTTCTCTTTTATCTAAATTAAACCACTACTTCGCTGATGACATATAGTCTTGGAACGGCAACATATGTAAAGCAATTTAATACTTCAAAAACTCAATGCTGTCTACTGTAAAAATAACCAGCCATTATCAATGAATGGGAATCGAACAACTTAACACTAATACAAGTAAACCTCCTATAACGTGATGAATAGGTTCCTGAAAAACTCCGCGTTATAGGAAATCGCGTTGCAGGAGACTCTAACTCCATAGAAAAATCAAAGTTTGGTTCCAAAGTAAAAAATATTGGAATTTGTATAGTAAAAATATGTGCTTAATATGATTTTGTGTATTTATTTGTTGGGTCATAAGAACATACATATTATGTAATTTAATAACACTCCATTTATTTAAACAAAAACAAAATAAAATAAAAATTCAATTCTACGTAAAATATTCAAGTTGAAAGTCTTAATAAATTAAAGCCAAAATAGAACGATAGCTTTCTACTCCTCCTTATCACTTAGTATGATTTGTTTCGAACGTTTTGTTCGTACTAGTTCAAAATCTGAGCGTTATCCACTATCAGATTCGGACATCCTTTCGACGATTTTTGGTTTGAGCAATCGTGCATTGAAGTTTTTTGCTTTATTTCGCAACTCTTTATAAATTTCTCGATAGGGAGATAAACTGTTTTGAAGATTTCGTTAAAATATTTCTGCTCTATCACTTAAAAGATTATTCTCCAGAATGTATTCTTCCAACTGCTTTGCCATATTTAAAGGTTTCTCGATTGTTTTTAGTAAAAAGTTTTTATTTTCATCATCGGAAAGTATGACCAAAATGCAAAAAATTTTATTTGGTCAAGAAATTTTTGGTTTCAAATTAAAATAGTAAATATTTGAAAAAATATTCGTAAAAATCGCGTTGTAAGAGAATGTCCGCATTTTGGGAACCGCGTTGTAGCGAAAACGCGTTATAAGAAACCACGTTATAGGAGACGCTGTATATGAGATCGCTAAAAATGCAGCAAAATGTCTAGGTTCCTAAAAATGATGAAAGAAATTTCTCTCTTCATGATTCGGCAATAATATAAAAATCGAATATTCACCTTTTTTTATAATTGACGCGTACAAAAGGGGTTCTGAGTACCCTTAAGTGACCGGATCAAGTCACAGCACGGGCCGTGAGGAAGAGGAAGAGGAAGAGAGGGAGAGGAAAAATCGAGGTGGGAAGAGCATTCCAGATTCGTGTAGTGCGGCTAAAGAACGAATCTCTGAATTTGTCTGTACGTCTGAAAGAGGGCTTGAGGGTGAATTGGTGGGTATTCCTAGCGAGGCGTGTATTGCGGGTGAATTATTAAAGGGGAGCAATGCAACTGGTTAATTCATCTCAGCATTTCTTGTTAAAATAGTGATAAAAGAGTGACAACGACGCGACATTACGTCGATGTTCTAACTATTCTCTCTCGTCTATTTTCTTACGGGTCAATCGACTTCGCAATATTACTATAACCTATAAGTTTTATCGCTCGCTTTTGAATTATATCCAGCAGGGGCAGAGAGGTCTTAGAAGCACCTGACCAAATAGGAGCATTATACTCACGTTTTGGGCGTATGTAAGCCTTGTATATTGTAGCCAGATCAGAGGGGTTGAAGTACTTCTTGCATCGTTTAAGGAAGCCTAGACATTTCACAGCATTTTTGACGACCTCAAATATGTGATCGTTCCAACTAATTGTTGTGTTGATACACATACCGAGGATGGAAAGTCTTTCGGTTTCAACAACGCATGGATAACGGCTGATTATTTTGTGATCGCTTTAACGACAGTAACCAACACTGGGATTTGGAAGCATTAAATTCCACTCTATTCTTATTTCCCCAATTATGCTGTCAAGGTCGGAATTCAATGTGCTTAACATACGCTGCCGTTCCGAGTCCATGGCCGAAGTGGAGAGACGTTAGGCAAGGAACGAATATGAAAAGCTGAGGGTGCTGTCATCAGCGAAGGAATGAATAAGATTAGAAGTAGCAGACAAGAGATCATTTATAAAAACGAGAAATGGTGTCGAAGACAAAACAGAGCCCTGGGGAACACCAGCATTAATAGGTAATTTCTAATCCATTGAAGAAGAGACTCATTGATCCCAAAAGCACGCATTTTCGACAAGAGAGCCTGATGGCAGACCCTGTCAACCTTGAGTATAACGTTCTTTTCTGGTCGGGTGCCACCAAGTCCTCCCTAGATCTTTTAGTATTCAATAGTCAATCGACTCCCTAAAACACCGCCTGAGTGTCGCTGCTCCATCACTGATTTATCGCTTTTTCATTACTAAAAGCTCAAATGCATAAATCAGTTGCATTTCTTCTATTCAAGAATGTACCTGCAATACGCGCCTACAAGGATTGCCCATCAGTTCACTTTTAAGTCCCCTTTCGGACGTACTGTAAAGTTTAGAAACTCGTTGGTTAGCCGTACTATACAAATATGGAAAGTTCTTTCGAGCTTAACTTTTTCCCCTCATTACAATCTACAAGCATCTAATGTCAATTGCCTATTATAAAATACAAAATCCAACTGTTGGCTGAAGATAAATTATTACTGAAGTATTTGTACTGAAGATAAAGTATTATTACCTTTCCAACTTTCACTGCATTCCACACTCAATTCGGCCTCCGTAATCGAGAAAATTAAATGATTTTGCCGTCATCTTTAGTTCATATTTTGTGAAATCGTCTTTTAGTCAACAAAAAATGGTAAGACCGAGTTTGTTTTTACTGTTGCCGAAGTTAGGCAAATAGGCAATTTATTACGGAAATGTAAAACACATTGTCTATTTAGACATATTTCCAATTTACGAAATAATGTACGACTTTTTCTTTTAACAGTAGTTATAAAAAATGTACATGGACAACTTATTTGTTCAGTTTTCCTGAACTTAAATTCATTATTTCACTTGTAAGTATCTTAAAGCTACTGGCATTCAATTTGTTCTGCTACCTATGTACATTTCTGTTTGTGGAAATACATTTGCTTATAAACTTATAAACTTTAATAGATATGTAAACGCATGTAAGTAAAAACTTAGAGTGGAAAATAAACAATCGTTGCATGATTTAAGTCAGCTGTCCCTTGCGTAATTTTCCATGGCTGCATCCACATTTATATCTATCACACGCATTCACTTTGCTCTTAATTTAAAACCTACGTCCACTTGTTATCAACCAAAATCAATTAATTAACGCCCAGTGACTTATGCCACTTCGACGTCAGATGCTATTGACATTGAAACTACATATCCATCTCATCGTTTGCATGTTAGCTGCAATATAATTATTCTTTTACCAACAATTTCACACTTTCGAATTAATTAGCATCGCATTATCACATTTTCCCTCATAAGCCTTTCATTTCATATCGTTAAGCCAAAAACAAAGCCGCTTTGCGGACTTTATGCCATCTGCTTATAACCAACAAATCACTGTTAAATTTTAATAAAATTTGGTGTAAACTATTTTGCCTACCATGCAATCGACGTTTCGGATCATTTGTCGATGCCGATGGGGCTAAGTTGTAGGTCTCCAATTTGACGACTCATCAGTTTGTGTTGTTCGTTCGTTTTATTCGGATGTTTGCGGTGGACAGCTTTTGAGAAAGGGCGAGTTAAAAAAAATAAAAATTCAAAAATTTTGCTGAGGAAGTAAAGTTTTTTCGGGCAACATTTTCGAAGTTCAATCGGCGACAATGTTTGAAGGCTTTTTCTCGAGAATTTGTAATTTAAGTGAATTAAAGCATTTTCGTTCTCGGTTCCAAGTGAAATTAAAATTTAAATCAAAACAATTAGGCGTTCGTTTGAGGAGAATTTTTCAGTTTAGAAAAAAGGAACAAGACGTTGTCGATTAAATTAAGCAATCATTCATCAATGTGTTGTATTCCTAAAGAAGTCGTAGTTAAAATGTTACTTATTCCAGTGAATGGGGTGCAAAAGAAGGCCAAAAAATATCGAAAAAGCATTTTCACCACAGGTAAGCTGTCAGTAAAAATGGGAAACCTGTGAACAAACCAGATGTGACAGCCAATGGTAGATCACAAACGTATTTTCTTTTCTTTACTTATGTAATGATAATTAAGAGGTTTTTATGAAAATGAGTTTACTGTTACGGTGAAACTAATTAGTATAAGAGCAAGTAGAAACTGATTCCCATACCGGATGTTACCCATTAGATAACAGAATAATCTTATTTGAAGGTAACACACAGATGGCTAAAGCAGCACATTTGGATAGAAAACAATGCCAGTTTATACTTTCAACACTTTTTTTAACGCAACAAATTTGCTTATTAAGGATTTATATTCAGTCAAGAGATGCTGCACCCAAAAACAAATGAAAAACAAGTGAAATTCTGACGAGCAATTCTTGCGGTGCTTTTATATGTCTCTAAAGCAACAGTTTTCTTTTCAAAGCTTCAAGAAATAATATTTTCATAAAAAAGATTATTTTTATTTAGTGCTCGAACGGATGAAATTTCGAATAGCATAGCCGGAACTATAAGCAATATCCTTCTGAACTGTAAAGATAGTATGATTTTTTTAAATGATAGTATGATTTTTTTAAAGACATGTACTAGCGAATTTAAATTTAACTTTAGTTATCCTTTGGTTTAATGATTGATATCTGAATTGTAAATGCTTGATTTTAGAGAAGGCGCTGACGTATACACTATTTCTATCCAACTCGTTGGTAACCACCTCAACGGTGTTCTGTACACAGACGGTTTGTTAAGCCAAAAACTTTGGAACAAACATTTTTTTGCAACGAAATTTTGAAATTCGCCTGCAGTGATATTTCTTTCAATAAAGATTTTTTTATTTTATAAATTGTTGCTTTACTGAAGTTATTGAAATAGACGCACATTTGACGTACATTCCTCGTTATTCGGTCGATATAAGTAGATCACATGGACAATGGAATCAAATAAACACATCGTATGCACTCACGCACTATGAAAAGTATTTCAAAAAAATCAGAAGCGCTTATTTAGTTTGGGTGATGCTTATGCCACTACCATTACGTACAAGATATACGGGAGGGCATTCTGCATATTAATAAAAATCTTTTTTTCGAATATTAATATGTCCCTTTTTTAATACCTAATTGAACATATCCATCCTTCGATTGACAAAATAAGTAAGTTCTTAAAACAAATAAACTAAACTTTGAGACTAAGAAGGTTGTGTTAAATTAGATTGAAAACTATGTTCTCCGAAATTCATATTACGATTATCATTTTTTAACATATTGTGAGCGTCAAAAGTGCGTAAACAAATATCTGATTATTGTATAAAGATGAAAATTGGGTCAAAACAACAACAAAACTTGAATTCCATTGATATACAAAAACAGCTTTATTCAATGTGATCAATTATTCAAGAATTAAAGTACGGTAAAAACAAAAACAAATACATTTTTTCAATGAAAATTATAACTACTTCATATATTACGAGTCAAAAGTGAGTAAACAATATACATTTCTATCAACAAATGTACTTATTTATTGCTTAAAAAATTAAATTTAGTACTTTGTTGGTCCTCTTTTAGACTTTATTACTTCCTTGAGTCTACGTGGCATACATTACCAGTTTATTGGTAACATCGGGGGAAACGTTTGACCATTCTTCTGTTATAGGTTTTTTTCAGGTCTTCCTTGTTGTTAATAGTACTCTGTCGAATTGTTCTATCCAAATGCTCCCATAAGTGTTCTATTGGGTTAAGGTCCGGTGATTGCGAGGGATGATCAAACTGCTTTGGGGTCATATAAAGCAACCATTCCTTAACAAGACGTGAGGTATGCTTAGGATCGTTGTCTTGCTGAAAGATCTAATTCCTAGCTAAACCTAATTTGTCTACGCTCGGTTGCAAATTGGTACTGAGAATATTTAGATAATCTTCCTTCCTCATTGTACTATCAATGAAGACAAGATTACCGACCCCAGATGCTGCTACACACCCCCACACCATCACTCCTCCCTCATGTTTCACGACCGGCCCAATATTTTTTTTAAGTAAATCCTTCATTTTTTGCTCTCCAAATTTTTTTAATCATATGGCTCTTAAAAATTTCGAATTGCTTTCATAACTAAATGAAATGTTTTGAATAATTGATCACATTGAATAAATCTCTTTTTGTGTATCAATGGAATTTGAGTTTTGTTATTGTTTTGACCCAATTTTCATCTTTATACAGTAATCAGATATTTGTTTACTCACTTTTGAAGCTCACAGTATGTCCAGCCCCACTTTTTATCCTTTTTGTATTCAGGATTCATCAAATCAAAATTAAGTAAATCCTTCATTTTTTGCTCTCCAAATTTTTTTAATCATATGGCTTTTAAAAATTTCGAATTGCTTTCATAACTAAATGAAATGTTTTGAATAATTGATCACATTGAATAAATCTTTTTTTGTGTATCAATGGAATTTGAGTTTTGTTATTGTTTTGACCCAATTTTCATCTTTATACAGTAATCAAATATTTGTTTCCTGACTTTTGAAGCTCACAGTATGTCCAGCCCCACTTTTTATCCTTTTTGTATTCAGGATTCATCAACGTTATAGTATTTCAATTAAAAACTATATTTCAAACTTCTACGTTCTCATTGTCATCAAACAAGGCAATCGAAAACTGGACATAATTTTAACATTCTAATAAGCCCCTACCTAACTATGACCCAATCATATCAATATGTATTGAGCATTTCTTCCGCCGACCAAAACGGATTTTAAAACACAAGCACTTAGAACAAAATGAGCTTGTGTTCTAGTATTGAAGTTTTACTTTATGCATTACAATGCGTAAGCCGAAATGTCTATATGGTATAGTATATTTTTTTTCTTTTCTCTTAAAAATTACTCAATCTCAACAGTTTGATAGTTACATATAATCATATGTTATAATCATTAACTGATACTTTTTTAGAGTATGTTAGTATTTAAAGCAAAATTACATTTGTTGTTTAAAAGACGAAGCAGTTACATATTCTAATCATCAAGTTATTAAGATACATAGGCTTGTCTAAGTTTTAGCCTTTCATCGTGTTCATTTTATTAACAAAAATTTTATTACGACTGATAATTTACTTGTCGAACGAGTTTTACACGTGTTCAAATAGATTTAAGGTTAACTTGTGGAATATTTTATATTTATATTTATATTATCATCGGTGGGACCCACGTGATTTGTTTATTATTAACTAGGAATTCATTTTAATATGTTCAAATCATTTTATTAAAAGAGATAATTTGATCGCTATAAGGGGAAATGCCAGTACAATTGATCCAGAAGACAAACACAATCTGGTCCCAATGAAATGTGACCCATTTGCATACAAATTCCTGATGCATAGATGAATATCTACAACCGGATACTGCAGTCAACTGCAATTCGTCCAGATGGTCAATCGCATTCAAAGCATGACACCCCCGCCCCCACTATTTTAACGTTGGTCATAGAGTGATGATAAAATTTACTTCTTAACGCTCAAAGGAGAATACCACCCACATGTTGCAACCAGTTTCCAGGTTCATGCCTTGAAAGCGAAATATTTCAAGGCAGTGTTGTGATAAAAATTGTGTACCGACCGGATAATACGCCTACAACAAGGGGCAGCCACTTTAAATCGAAAAGATTGCTTGAGGAATCCCGCTTAGAGCGTGGTAGATGGTAATGGCACGTGTGCACACTCGTACTTTTACAGGAAATTTCCGATAATTCGCTATAATTCCCAAGTAATCGCCACTTTGGATGGTCAACCCAGGGAGATTGTAATATTTAAAAGAAATAAACCTTATCTACTTTGTAGTGATCATATTGAACTGAGTTTATTTAGAGTCTTTCGGATTTCCATATTGTGAGTGGTTTGATGGTTTTGTGGAATACAGAGTGGCCTTAAAAAAATCTAAAATATGGATCTCTCATATAAAGCATTTCTAGCAAAAAGTGTAATAAACCAAGTATGTTTGAAAATCTCCCATAAATTCATCTAAATCCAAAAGCGATACTAATGCAAATAACATCCTTTCCAACATAACTGAGTGCGCTCGCGCAAATTCAAAACAACTTTTTTTTTTTAAAAAACTTAAAGGAAAAAGGCCTAAAAGCCATTTTAGTGACGTCAATAGGTTGAGGGAATTATTTCCGAGCCTGAACATAACGTTGTATAACGAATAAATAATGTCGTGTACTAAATTATCAGATACGCATTTTCCAAGCTGGACATTTTGTAGGTTTCTTGCTTGCTTAACTTGCTTAACTAATTGCATGAATTCACAACAAAAAACTTGGTGTTAGAATTCAAAATAATTTGGAAATGATTTGCATTCATTGCTCGCACGCGTGTCAAGGTCTTTCGTATTTGTTAACCCAATTAAGACTCACTTCGTTTGATGGTATGAAAGTTTGTATTTTTATGAAAGTATTTTTTTAATAACAACGAATATTGTTATGCTATGCCGATTAAGTCAGTCTTTGAAATACCAGACTATTGTCTTGACAAAAATCATCTTATTTGTGAATGATTTGGCTCAATTTAATTCGTCATGATTTATGCTAAGATGTGTTATACATGTTAATGGGTGTCTAATCTCCATTTATCATGAAATCGCGTCGCATAAATGTAGATATGGATTTATTCCGGTTTTTATGTGAAGCAATTTCTATGAATTTTGATTTGTTTGGTAAGGGCTACAGATAAATGTCTTTCTTGAAGCGATCACTTTTTTTTACATCCAACTGAATTAATTCGTTATTGTCTATTTTCGTAAGACATAGACCAGCGCAAGTTAATGCTTTTGTAATACATTTTTAAAACAATGTTTTAACTAGAAAAAAGTCACATAATTTGAGATGTAAATGTAATAATGTCCAAGAGTGTTCTTTTCAGATGTCTATTATGAATTAAATTTAATTTTGAACTACAAATTTACAAAATGTGAGAATTTAAACTGTTTTACAGTTTTTTTTAAGCGATTGTCATACAATTTTGTAAAACCTGGATCGAAGCGTCTGTAACTATATTCCAACCTTTAATATAAAAGGTCAAGTAAAGGGATGTGTATACTGGTAAAACTATTTAAAACAATATTTTTAAACATTAGTTTAAGCTGAATAAGGGACTATAGTATGTAAATCATTATCCAGTACACTTTTGTTCATCATTATCTGGTTTTGTTGGTCATCTTTTTTTTTTTGCTGTTCCGCGGAACATACAGTGTGATTGAATAATCTGAAAACAGAAATCATCAAACTTAGGTCACTTCCCATACATAAAACAGCTGTACGTGAAGGAGTTGCCCTAGGGTAATAATTATAATTGTTGGCGCTACAGTCCAAAGGGGGACCAGGGCCTAGCTTGCTCATCAACTACTCGTGTTGTGCGTGCTACTGTTCTCTCACGAGTAGAAGGGACCTACAGTTTTTTGCCGACTCCGAACGGCGAAATTTGAGAAGCTTTTTCTTTGACAGTTATTACTCTTTGAGTTTTGTCAGAGGCTCGAAAGAGGTGGTGCCGTGAAGAATTCGAATAATTGGTGTTGAAGTGGGAGTCGAACCTACACCCTTCGGCGTGTGAGCGTCGCACTCTACCCACTACGCCACGGCGACCACTGTTGCTCTAGGTTAGACGATTTAAAAAAATCTAAGGTTCGCTTAAAGCACTTTTGAAAAGTTAAAATTTTGGGGGCATGGACCTGTTCACGCAAGGAAACGTTGTTGATTGCGCTCAACAAGGCGAGTTGCCAAGACTATCCTCCACAACACCCGTTGGATGGTGAACCAATATATGCAGCGAGCCCCTCTGCCCGAGGGTTTAAATAATGGGTCTGGCCTACCAGTCTGTGGGTTGTGCGTGAGGTTAACTACCCCACCAAGTAAAAATAAATATTTTAGAAACGCCAAAATGGATTCGATAATGTAGAATCAACTGTTGACGACCCCAGCAAACGTTATAAGGACAATGATTTTCGGTTCTGTACGTGGAATGTGAGGTCCCTTAACAGACCACGTGCAGCCGAACAACTTGCCGAAGCCCTTGACTGCTACAAAGCAGACATTACCGCCATCCAGGAAGTGCGATGGGAGGGGCCTGGAAAAAAAAACATGAAGAACTGTGATATTTACTACAGCGATTGCTATATAGAGAGAAGGCAGAGCTTATTCGGAAGCGAATTTGTTGTTCGAGGCAGACTTAGGCAAAAATCTTGAGCTACAACCCTGTTAGCAAACGCCTCATGACAATCGGCATCAAGGCTAAATTTAGGAACATCAGTCAAATTTTCGCCCACGCCCCGACAGAGGCGAAGGATGACAACTTCAAGGATGACTTCTGTGATCTCCTAAAAAGAACATACGATCGATGCCCCAGCTACGATACCAGGATCGTTCTAGGAGATTTCAACGCTCAACTGGGAAAGGAGGACATCTTTGCTGGAGTCATCGGAAAACACAGCCTGCACGACAACACATCCGGAAACGGACACAGGCTGTTGGACTTCGCCTCGGGGCGGAACCTCTCTGTAGCTAGCACGCGGTTTCCACACCTGGACATTCACAAATGAACTTGGCGATCTCCTGATCAATCCACCGTCAACCAAATTGATCACGTTGCGATCGACGTCAGACACTCCTTTAGTATTCTCGATCACCCAACCTTCCGAGGTGCAAACATCGACTCGAATCATCACCTTCTTGTAGCCAGGGTAAGAACCATGATATCGAGAGAGCAACGGAATCGAGATAGATAGGCTACAATCGCAGCCGATCTCTGGAAACTTTGCCGACCGAGTCTTCCTGAAACTTGCTCAGAGTTCGACGATTCCTGCACTAAGCATAGAAGAAGACTGGAAACGTTATCAAGAAGCCATCAAAGAAGCTGCCACTGATGTGCTGGGTTTCACTTCACCACCCAGAAGGAACCCATGGTTTGACAACGAGTGCAGGCAAGCGCATGCAGCTAAACGCCTATAAGGCGGCACTGCATCGAACAACGAGGGCTGTTCATGAGCTCTACGAACAGAGAAGAAGGGGAGAGCACCGGCTTCTCAGAAGGAAAAAGAAGGAGCATGAGAAGCGCGCGATCGAGGAAATGGAAAGGTGTTATGGCAGGAATGAAGTTCGAAAGTTTTACCGAAAGGTAAAACAGCTGTCCGGAACATATAAGGCTCGGACCAAGGCCGGGACCACAATGGACAACTCGTAGTAGAGTCGCAGTCTGTGCCGAGAAGGAAAGATCATTTGAGGAAGGATCATTTCTGCAGACTCCTTAACGGCGATGGCGGTCCAAATCCCGCTGTTAGTCAGAATGTTCTACTCAATTTGGACAATGATAGGTATGATTCCCATACTTGCGGCCTTTCAATCGAGTGATGCAGTTTTGTAGGTCTCAGTGAGACTAAGAAAAAATTGTATGAGTGGGGGGTCCAATCGGCTTAGTTTAGGCGGTATTTGGGATTAAAAACTGATAAAAGTCCATACATAAAAAATGAGTCAGTTCTAAGAAATAAAGTTTTCTACTTATTATTTTTATGTTTCAATTGCATATATTTCGGCGCGAAATGATATAAACGTGGTTTATGTGTACTGATTCGCATAACCTTGCTAATGAAAATACCGAAATGCTACTTGATCTTTACAAAATGTTTCATTTTCCTACTCATATTTCCACAACAGTTTGCATCTGCAATTTATAAATTCCGGTCCTTCATTAAAAATCTCACCCCTGGGCATCTCGAAGTATTACTAAACAATTACAACAAAATATTAGATTCAGATATAGTTTTAAATGTTTCTTTTAAATCTGTGATATACGCTCTTTATACAAATGGTGATGATAGAATTCCGGGAAATTATAGGGGTATTTCACTGCTCTCAGCGTTTAGGAAAGTTTTCACACAAATTTTATTTTGTTATTTACCAATAATCGTCTAAGTGTCTATCAAGCTGGTTTTTGTTCAGGACTTGCATTGACTATGATTGCTAGGAGATTAAGAGAAAGGCAAAAAGGGTATATGCAGTTTTTGTGGATTTTACAGCTGCTTTTGATACAGTAAACATGTACTCCTTATTATATGAGCTATCGGCCCTTGGACTCTCGATCAAATTTATTAGAGTCTATGAGGAGCATATAACTCAATCAGACCTATGCTACGGTATGGAATAGTAGTGTCTTTTTCGACGACATAGCAGATTGTTTGGAAGGGAGGAGTTAAAGTTGGTGATGTTGACGTAAAAGTCCTTATGTATACTGAGGATCTGGTTATTTTCACAGAAATACCACTGACTGCAGTTACAAATAAACAGATTAAAAAGTTAATGTAACCTGTCGGACTTAAAGAGTAACATCTCGAAGTCAAGGATTATGGTTTTCGGCAATGGTCGGGGTAGCACTTCTGCTAGAAAATATTTGTCTTTGGAGGATGAGCTAATAGAAGTAGTCAAGGAATTTAAATACCTGAACTTTCTCGTAATGTCTACCTTCGATATGAATCATGTCCATAAAAAATCAGATACCGCTAAGAAAGTTTTAAGTTTCGGCTCTGCTTCAAAATTCAAAGTTTTAAATGAAACTATTCATGCATGTCTATGTTACGCAAACCAAGTCTTCGGCTTCAAGTACTTTGAAGAGTGCGACGCGCTTCAAAGGTTTTTCTTTAAAAGGACTCAACAACTCCTTCATATGCAATTTATGTTGAATCTGGTCTGCCTCAAATTAACCAGCTGATTATTTAGTTCAGGTTACGAGAATAAGTATGTCGAAAAGCAATCTTCAAAATAGACTTCTCAAGATAGCTTTACAATATAATTTATCGCCATTCAAAGAATGGAAAGAACTGGCATATTCCCATAATATTGAGCTAAGTCTCACAGGAGCTAACCTCAGTGAATGGGATGGTGAATCTTATCGGTGCATGAAAAACCTGATGATTACATGTATGCTTCCTGTATAAGAAGGGCTAAGCCGACAATGTATATAAACTTCTAAATCGTACACTAGGCTCGAAAAATTCCTTAAGAAGAGAATTTTCAGCATATCAAATAAGTACAATATTAAGAGCTAGGACTGAACTCCTAAAACTTAAATTTATGCCACAGCGAAATTGAAAACATTCATAACTTTATCGCAATTTACTCAATACTAGAATTGCTCTTACTGTACTTACTTAAAAATTCCCTCACCATTAAAACATACAACATTCTATATGGGGCAGCTTTCATTAATGTTGAATTTATGCCGAATATGCTTTGTGAAATTTTAGTTTTGTATTGCAATATTATTAAACGTGCAAACTAGACCCTGCTCCCCTGTGGACTGTGGCGCCATATAATTATTATTACTATTATTATCTTTGTAATATTATTTTAATAACGAAATAATAACTCTCAGCAGACGGCCATGTTAACTCTTCTTTTGTACCTTAAATTGTATGATTATTGTATGAAAATAAAAAAAATTATAATAATAAAACTAAACAATTTTGAACCTTTTTGAAAACACGAATGACGAATTAAAAGCTAGCGTTCTACAGTTGTACTTCTTTTTTCATTTTATGTAACTAATTAAATATATTAAAAGCTATGTTTATAGATAACTAATATCAAGAAACTTTCGAAAACAGTTCTTGCACATGTACTCGCTCAGAAATGAATTATCTGAAGCTCGGTTTCCAATTTAATAAACTCAGTGTGAAAAAATGTGTGACTTCTTAATCCGAATCTACACACATAAGGAAATACTGTGTATATGTTCAATATGCGGAAAGAGAATGGAGAATAAATGCGAAAATAAGTGCAACTAGAATGTTTATTAATGTTAAAATTTTGCGTCATGTCAAATGATTTGTTACATCCTTTACCCTTTATGTGAAGTCACAGGATATGAAACACTTTTGCTAATACGAGTAACTGCGTTGTTGATTTATTCCAGGTAGTGTAAACAAAACAGAAACAAAAACGTTGACATACTAACAAAAGAACGCCTATCCCTCCGTTCTATTACGAATAAAGTTAAAGACAACAAAACTTAATGTACGTTCGTAATATTAGCGCTATTTCTTAAAGTAGCAATAATTTGGAATGAACAATACTCAACTTGGATCCAACTAAGTACGTTTGTGTTAGGCTCCAAATAGAAATACAAACCACTAATCTTTAGCGAATATAAAATATAACTGAACGATTAATTAAAAGTTTAGCTCTGTTTTGAACCCAGTTATGATTACCAATTTCTCTTTTTCTCCTGCAAGATTTAAAAAAAGTACTTGATGAATGCGACTGTTCTTAAAGTCGAAACAAAACATAACAAAATTGACACAAATTAATAAATTCGTAAAACGGACTTAAGATTGTTGATAATATTCATTTCACAATAATTAAGTTCATTTCATCGAAAAAGAAAAAAACGCCTAAATGTAAGCCAAAATGAGGGAATGGAGGACATCAAAAATTCTGAAGTGAATGCTTATAAAAAGAACGAATTGTTCGCATTCGCTTTAAACATTTCAAAATAATATTTGTGAACGGTTTGTATCAAACGCAATTCTCTGTATTGCGTGCATTGTAAAAATATAAATTGCAGATGAAAATTGCTTTGGAAATATAAGTAGGAAAATGAAACATATTGTAAAGATCAAGTAACATTTCAGTATTTTCATTAGCAAGGTTATGCGAATACACAAACAATTTAAAAACAACGTAAACCACGTGTGTATCATTTCCGCGCCGAAATATATGCAATATAAACATATAAATAATAAACAGAATTATTTTTTTGAGAACTTACCCATTTTTAATGTAGGAACTTTTATCAGTTTTTAATGTCAAATACCGCCTAAACTAAGCCCATTAGACCCCCCACTCATACAATTTTTTCTTCGTCTCACTGAGACCTACAAAACTGCATCACTCAATCGAGGGACCGCAAGTATCGGAATCATGCCCGATGATAGACAAGAACTCCGTTCCCCCGACTTAGACGAGGTGAAGATAGCAATATCCAAGCTGAAGTAAATCAAAGCTGCTGGAGCGGATGGACTGCCGCAGAACTATTTAAAGCACCTTTTTGCCGTACTGCGTGAGCGTCTGAAACAGTTTGTCCATGACCTAATAGGTCCTTATCAGTGTGGCTTCAGACCAGGAAAGTCGACAATAGACCAGATCTTCACATTACGGCACATCCTGGAAAAGACTCAAGAAGTGAAAATCGACACTCACCACCTATTCGTCGATTTTAAGGCCTTATATGACAGTTTGCATAAAGACGAGCTATACAGTGCCTATCTAGTTTTGGCATTTCTACCAAACTCGTCAGATTGTGTAGAATGACGATGGAGAACTTTCTCTGCTCAGTTAAGCCCGGTAACGAACTTACCGAGACCTTCAATGTCAAAAAAGGTTTTAGACAAGGTGACGCACTGTCATGTGACTTCTTTAACATCATCCTCAAGAAGATCGTGCGGAACTCACAAATCAGCACCAGAGGCACGATCTTCCAGAAGTCAGTTCAATTGTTAGCTTACGCTGATGACATTGACGTGATTGAACGAACACAGCAAGCTGTCAATGTCAAAGGTTTTAGATAAGGCGACTTCTTTAACATTATCCTCGAGAAGATCGTGAATAACTCACAAGTGAACACCAGAGGCACGATGTTTCAAAAGCTTACGCTGATGACATGGACGTGATTGGACGAACACAGCGAACCGTCAATGAGGCGTTCGCTGGCTTTGAAGCGGAAGCGGCTAAAATGGGTCTGGCGGTAAATGAAGGCAAAACGAAGTACATGCTATCATCAAATAAGGATACACAGCATCCACGTCTCGCACAGACGCTAGTAAGCTAATTTTAGTATTTGAGTCTAGCATGTAAAAAAATAATGGAAATAATGAATAAAATTAATAAAAAATCCATGGCATACAGTAGGGATGACATTATTTAAGTAAAATAAAAACCACTTTATAAGCCCACAAACAAAGTAAATTACAACACTAATCCTAGTTTTATGCGTTTTTTTTTTATACATTTTTATACATTTGAAAACTTAATATTTAGCCATGTTGAGTTCGATACTCACAACCTCAGACTTTTTCGGGTACAACCTCCTCAGAGTTTGTTACAACACACAACGAGTGTAATTTCTTTATGAACACGCGTTATTCTTTTAATGTTGATGGCAGAATAACACACAAACCCTAAATACTAACAAAAGAAGGTTCTGGCTCCTTATTGACTATTGATTTATGCAATTATTGTCTCTAGTTATGTGACGATGTAGTAAAAGTTGAATTTTTTTTACCGGAACTTAATATCTCTATAATAATAATGCAATATAGAAATAATTTTTAAATTACTTTAACCATATTACATGTATATTCTTATTATTTATTTTTTTTTTTCAATTTTAGTTTTCACATGGGGGAAGCGCATGAGCCGTAAGCTTGATATCCTTAAGCGCGGTGAACAAAAAAGTAACCCCGACCTTCAAAGCATATTCTACCCGCCAACATCGAACACAACCACAACAAGCAATTTGGCAAAATGTAATCCTGGGCATATAGAAATAAACACGCCTCAATATCAGCAACAACAAGAGCTAAGTCAACAGAAACAACCGGAACAAAAAAAAGCCCCAAAAGATGTCAATAACCAAACACCTCATAATACGCCTAGTAAGAGTGCATCCCTCACGAAAGACCGGCAGAAGACATTGAAGTCCTTCTTCCACCGTATCGGCTCAACTGGAATGCTAAACCACAGATCCCATAACCTTGTCAAAGCCTCTGAACCCACACTCTACCGTAGCAGTTCGACGAGTCAATTAAGCAACTGTTCCTACGTTAAATGTGATGACCCCACGGAAGGACTAAATCTTGCAAATAGCAAAAAGTCTCTTCACAAAAATTCAACAATTGGCCCATCTACCCTAAAGTCGTCGAGTTGTGATGACATCGCTAAAGCAGGAATTTCCAGTACAAGTGATCAACCGCGTCGTGGAAACTTTCCTTACGCATTTCTTCGTTCCCGCCTTTCCGTACTGCCTGAGGAAAACGGAGGCTCTGTCATGAAGCAATCGTTGACAAATATGCACAATCGGACCACAGAACACGGCATTATGTCGTCACCGGCAATTACAAACGAAGGGCGAGACGGTGATACCGTCTCGTTGACCAGCACTAGTCCAAGTCATCAACAGAAGGTGATTTATCGGAGTGGCGTTATTAAACGCTACTCCTCGGATGATAGTGCAATAAGTAATTGCTCCCCACAAGGTGACGTTTCAAGGAATAATAGTATTTCATCAAAGGACTGGGAACCACTTTACCAAAGATTAAGTAGTTGCTTGAGTTCAAATGAATCCGGTTACGACAGTGATGGTGGTCGTGGTCAAATCGATGATGCGTCAACGAAACGTAATAGTCTAGTATCCATGAATTCAATTCGAATTGGTGGCTTAGTGTCGTCTCCTGCAGCAAGTATCAGCGACAGCAGTGGTCCAGTGTCGATAGGCGGATATAATTACGATTATGAGACAGAAACGATACGACGGCGCTTCAGACAAATTAAATTGGAAAGAGTTTGTGAAGGTGATTTCATCGGACTAGTGCTTTCGCCAAAGACGGTTCTTACAAGTACGAATGAACAGCAGTTTCGATATTTGATCGTGGAAATAGATAATTTGGGAATTGCACACAAGTAAGATATTATTGTTCTTTTCAATGCAAAACACTGGGGAATAGAACTTAGGAGGAGTAATAAAGTGCGCTCAATCAGTTTTTACCATTCACGAACAAATTCTAGTCAAAAGAAACATGTTTCTTTTACATTTTTTGATTTTTTTTTGTTGTGCTTTGATTATTGTAAGACTTTGAGTCGAAAAGATGATGAATTCAAATGTGATTGGTAATATAGATTATTTATGCTTTACTTATATGTGCAGACAGGTAAATAAATAATCAATTTCACATTGACTGAATGGTATAGTGGTATTATAAAAAAAAGTTGTTAGTCTGAATTAATATTTAAATAAATGATAAATAAATGTTTATATTTTCATATTGAATATTGGAAACTTAAGGCGTTAATTCCCAATTGTTAAATGTATAACTGCATTCACTGAATAATATTTTTTCTAATTTAACTATCTTACAGAGATGGACGCCTCCGAATAGGGGATGAAATCGTCAATGTGAATGGCAATCACCTACGTGGCATTCAGTCTTTCGATCAAGTACAAAAACTACTTTCAACGTTTGTTGACAACTGTATGGATTTGGTAATTGCCCACGATGAGGTAGCTACAGTTACTGACTTTTGCACAAAAATCAAAATTAACTGCAGCGATCATCTCAATCAACCAAATGATGTCGATGATTACTATATTCGTGCAAGAAAACGACTCTCATACTGCCACCGGACTCACAGCACAGACAGTATCAACAGCTTTGACCTAAGTAGCCTTCAAATAGCTCTTGAAGAAGATGATGATGCCCGATCTGTCCTCGGGTCAACGGCCTCAAGTCATAATCTTTCACAAACTCGATGCTCTACTCCTCGCAATGCTCAAGACTGCAGCGAAGAAGAACCACAAGGTCCGTCTCGTACGCGAACAACGCGATCCCTGGAACTAACCCCACTCTATAGTACGTCTGAATATACACCTGTCTATGCTAATCGTGTAACAACCATTACCAACACAATAAGCGATGATGAGAAGTGGCAACTTCTCAGTCGAAAACGAACAGAAGCTCTGCAGCACTCGGACTATGCCCAATTGCTGCGAGCCAAACGTAACAGTAACCCTAATACTAACCAATCAAAAACTGGTCTAGAATCTGCATTTTCCAAAGGCCCAGACAATGTTCATCGCCTTCATATTGAAGCCGCCAAGGATTCAACAGATTCAAATCAAACAGAAAGTGATGACAATGCTCATCAATTTGCACCCCGTACTCACTACTCTCGCAACTCGATGAACTATTCGAATTCAAATTACCGTTCATTTCGATTTGCACACTCCCGTTTAAGCTCAAGCCGGCTGAGCTTATTCGTTCAACCCGCAAAAAATAGTAATCTCGAAAGTTCCACAGAGATTTCCGATCCTTCAAAAGAATGTCAAACATTTTCTGAATATAATCTTACCAAAAAAGATATTCTTAAAACAACAATCAACGTTGAAAGTAACAATAACGCTCATTGTGATATCATTAACCATTGTAAAAAGACACAGCAACAGCCGAAACAAGCACATCTTAAATTTATAAAGCCTGACAACTTGATAAGTCGAAATGATTTCGATGCTTCGACGACGACAATAAAATCGACAACTGCCACACTAACTGTTAGAGACGAATCGACAGAATGCCGATCATCTAATGAGGGTGAGTAATTGCAGCCTTTTCCCGGGGCATATATGTAATCAAGTTGGAATAGTAGAGTTGTAGAAATTTTAAATTTTTAGTTAAATAATATCAAAAATACAGCCGGAATCCGTGTCCGCAAAAAAGTTAATGATGATGTTGTAGTGGCTTGCTAAAATGTATAGAGGTAATACCTGTTGCAGCTCGAAAGATAAGCATAATAGAGTAGGTACTCTTAACCTCTGTTGACGTTGTTTTATGTGATACACAAAAAACTTACTTCAGCAACGCAACACTCCGTCTTTTGCATAAACAAAATGAAGTTAAACTTAAGAGTATCGTTAATAACGTTGAGGATTTGCCCTTCCCTAGGTTTTAAAAATGCATTAAAATATTCTGCTGTCGAGTTTCGGTTTAAAACACGTCGTATTCATCCATCAATTAGATTTCTGAATCTATTTCTAAATTTCGGTATTAATGGCTATTTTGCTTTCAGTTAACAGAACCATTTCTCATTGCCACGAGCTAGCATTACAGCAAACGTTATAGGAAGAAATAAACATAAAAATAATTTAAAAAAAAAACCTAAAATTGTGAAAAGTCTGCAGCGCTTATCGATTTCACACATTATCTATTTTTAATGTTCTTCGTGAATTCAAAGCAATATCGGCTGATTTCAACGTAGACTTAAGTTTTTACGGGTCGTTTATGAAGTACTTTCCATTCTGATGTTGTTAAAAGTTTGTTCTGCTCCTTAAATGTTTTAGTTAAAACATTCACAACAAAATTGGATTTATTAAATAAGACCGATTAGATAGATAGATAGGTAGAATATGTAACTAGAACGATAAATAAATAAATTAGTAAATAGAAAAATAAATAAATACTTAAATAGAAAAACAACTGACGAAATAAATAAGTAGGTTGATAAATACATATATAAACAAAAAAATAAATAAATGGGTATAACAATAAGAAAATAAAAAATATATATAAATATATATAAATAAAATATAAATATAAATAAAAAAATAAATAGTAATGTAATAAATTGACATAGGGAATATAACAGTATAACTAACGAATAAGTGAATGATGCTTATAACTAATTAAATAATAAAGAGTATGTATCACTTAGACTATCAATAAGATGATTATCTGCAAAACTAGAGCGTTCATGGAAGTTTAGTTTCAATTTCTGTATCGTATCAAACATCAATTCAACATTCGCTTTTTTGTGTACGTCTGACGTAGAGTGATGCCCTGGCAAATTTAACATCAATTTAAGTAGTTTGTATTGAGATATTTGCAATCCTTTTATGTGACATTTCGAACAGTTATACCAGACTTGGCACCAGTAAAGTAAGTATAGTAAGGGCAGTCTATTAATAAGTTTATATTCCATTCTGGAGTTGTACTCCAACCTTTTAAATTGTGCAACTCCAACATTTTAAATTATTTCAATAGTTGGTTTAGTAGTTAGATTGATTCTCAGATAACGTACGGAGGTTTCCCAATTTTAGACAATCCGTTTAATTAAAAATGCCTTGTAGGAATGAAGCAAGGCTTTCTTTTTCGTATAAAAAAGAGAGCTTGCGTCTTTTCCCCATTTAATTTGATAATCCAGTTGCTTTTCCACAATTCAGATCGCATCTTAGAGATTGCCCTCAATATTGGGGGCTAATTAATGTGAGGAGAAAATAGCAGTATCATCGGCAAATATAAATATAAATATAAATTTTAAACAAAATTGGAGCTAGAACTGAATCCTGGGGAACACTTGAGTTCAAATCAATTAGGTCAGAAACACCTCTATTCACATGGACTGCGAAACGACGACGAGTTAGGTAACTTTGGACAATTTTACAAATATATGAAGGAAAGCGAAAATGAATCAATCTATACAAAAGCCCGTCGTCTTATACAGTATCAAAAGCTTTTTAAATATCAAGCAGATTTGCCTGTAACACGATTTGACTTAATGTGATTGCAAACTCTTAACACTTGAAGAATGGAGCTGTGATGTGCACTAAAACCAAATTGTTAATTTGCCTGTAGCTTTTAGGATTTTCAGGAGACTAACCAGGCTTTTGTATAGGGATAACTTTGGCTTATTTCCCGCAATCAGAAAAATATTCCACTTTGAGGAACCAGAACGATTGTGTTAATAAAGTTATGGGTTATAAATTTGGCAATTTATTTCAAAGACATACAACATAAAAGGGCTCATTGTCTGTGTATCTTTATACTATAATCGCATGTTTTTTTTATAATAAAACTCATAAAAAATAAAAACAAAAACATTGGCAGTTCTTCTCATATACTACATTTGTAAATACATTTAAACCAAACTTATATGAGTACTAATACAAATACCTATAATAAAAACGAGAATGTGTAATGGAAATGTTGGGATCTGAGCAAATATTTTTTTTTAGACAAAAATCTTTTCAATTTGGTAAATCGTTAATTTCTCTACAAACAATGTTTTGTTTGTTTTTGAAGGACTTCAGAAATGCTTAGTGAAAACCGTGACATTCTTCAAGGGACATGGAATGAAATCTCTGGGCTTTAGTATAGTTGGGGGGCGTGATTCACCGAAAGGAAGTATGGGAATTTTTGTTAAGACTGTTTTCCCGTCCGGACAAGCTGCTGATGATGGGACACTACAAGCGGGTAAGTTTTTTTTGTATTTGGCTTTATATAATAATAATAATTATTTGGTGCGACAGTCCCCAGGGGGACCAGGGCCTAGCTTGCTTAGCAACTACTCATGTTGTGCGCGCTACTGTTCTCTCACGAGTAGAAGGGACTCACAATTTTTTACCGACTCCGAACGGCGAAATTTGAGAAGCTTTTTCTTTGACAGTTATTACTCTTTGAGTTTTGTCAGCAGCTCGAAAGAGGTGGTGCCGTGAAAAATTCGTTTTGAGCACTACGCCACGGCAGCCACATTTGGTTTTATATGCAAAACATGAAATGAATGAACCTCCGTCTTAGATACAAGTTAACAATTTTTTGAATTTTCTACTTCAAGGTGTTAAGACATATTATTTTATTAATTAAAGAAACCCACACTTCGTTTTTGCTTACTCTTCTTTAAGTCGATCTGAAATGCACTGTTAAGACGGCGTTCTCACAAACTCGGTGGTCCAATTCGTTTAATAAGTATTCGATTGCACTCAGATCTGGCGTTACATTTTAGCATTGAAATAGCGAAAGCATACAGCAAGTAGTTTAAAAAAGGATTGATGCCTGCGCAATCTGCGCATTTTAAACCTCTCTAGGATCGCTGGCAAACAAAAGAATTGTACGTGAAAGATGCTAATCAACCACTGAGGAAAGCTTCCTATTTTCAATATTCGCCGTCCTTGGCCTTACTGAAACAAAGTCCGCGTGAAGAAGAACTCAGATATAAGGATCTCCCTGAAATACCCCAGCAACCCATTGTTTACAAGGGGCGTTCAATATATTCTCGGTATCGGGATGATGGTGAAAATTGAACATCGCGCTGTATTACATTCCTCACTAAGCACGGAAAAGTCAAAAAACTATTCATTCCGCACATCTACATATGTTCGCTTCCGCTACTGTCAATTAGTGCCCTTATGGCGTCGACCTTTGACTGTATAAATCCGTTGCAGTAACTTTTCACACGTATACATTAAATATATTTTTATTCGCATTATTTTACCCATCTTAAAAATTCTACCTATTAATGCAATCTTTATTTCTATTTTAGGCGATGAAATCGTTGAAATCAACAATATTTCAGTTCAAGGTATGAGTCACGCTGAAACAATAAGTCTGTTCAAAAACGTTCGTGAAGGCGCTATTGTTTTAAAAGTCTTAAGGAGAAAGTATGATTTAATAATTACATTCGCTTGAGTTTTCAGTTAACAATCATATCCTTTTTCTTAGTAGATTTCATAAGCCTAAATCTGCTGCGTTAAATTAAAATGACTGCACCTACAACACAATCGTGGCTTAAAATTTATTTCAATAGTTCCGACAAAATGTTAAATATATCTTATGCCAGATGTGTATGAATACTGTACCTTAAATTAATCTAACTAACACTTTTAATTAAAAAGAAGAAATATGCGAATTGTTGTGTAAATAAATCTGCATTGTTTAGTTTTAAGTTTTAATTTGACTTTAATTTAATTCATGTTCATTCTGAATTTAAGTTAGTGTAAGCCAAAAGCGCAGATTACTTTACATAATTATAAATATTAAAACCTGCAGGTCTATAGATTTTCGTATGTTTCTATTTTTTAATTAAGACCAAAAGTTAGATAAAAATTTTAATTTAAGTAAATTTGTGTTAGCTAATTTCTCTTGTTAAAATGTAAGCATAATTCGTTATTGATTTGTGTATGTACATATATACGTATATTCATTTTCTTTTGCTTAACATATCGATATGTTTTGAAAAGCAAAAATGTAATTCTAATTTAGATCGTATTAGAAATCTAATGACTGTTTAGGATTAGAAGTACTTTATAAGTGTGGTGTAAAAAAAAAATATTCATGTTGGAACTTTAAATAAAACAATATTGAGAATTTATTTGTGGGCATTTTTTATTGAAGAGTATGGTTATTACATTGGTACGCTGATTTTAACTGGACGTATTCTTTAAAATAAGTCGCTGCTTTTTAACAAAGTGTTCAACGCGGCTATCAAGGCTTTCTGAAATTGTATAAAAAAATATTTTTAAATCTTGAACTTGTAATTAAAATTTGAATGGTATTGAAGTGTTTATTGAATAAATTGTTAAGATCCTATTGTCTCTGTTATTAAACTTTGGTTCAAACAAAATGTCTACACTTTTTTACCTTTTTTACGTATAAAAACTCGATTATATTAAAAACCGACAGTTAGGGCTCAGTTTCAATTACATTAGAGGCAAACAATCACATTATCAGAGGAGAACAAATTTACAACCTTAAAGTTTAACTTAATAATAATAATAATTGGATATCGCGACAGTGAACTACTGTTCTCTCACGAGTACAGGGGACCTACAGTTTTTTGCCGATTCCGAAAGGCGAGTCTTTTTTTAGACAATATTACTCTTTGAGTGTTGTCAGCAGCTCGAAAGAGGTGGTGCCCTTAAAATTTTCGAGGTGTTCAGCCGGGAATCGAACCTAGACTTCACGCGTGTGAGCGTCGCACACTACCCACTACGCCGCGGTAGACAAATAGTTTAACTTACAAATTATACAATTACAAATTAGAAGTTTGCCATTATATAAAATATAGAGAGCATTTTCGAAATCGAAGACGTTTTCCTTTTTTTTTGACTTACTGCCACAAAAACAAGACATATATTTAGACAAAAATGTTCATATTTTCATATGTTCTTCATTTCATTTCATTCATTTTCTTCGCTCTCTCTTATGGCCGCGTAATAATACAAATCACATATGTTTCACAATGAAATTTCCCTTAAAGAGTATACATACAACGTATAGAGGATCCGGCTATTGAACATCACAACAGAACACATGGAAAAAAGGAGCCACAACCAACTGCGAGAGAGACCGCTGTCGAAAGACAGTGCTATATATATAAATCGACAAAGATTGCTATACAGTATAATACATATACATCTATTACTGCAAGTTCATGCAAAAATTTAATTAAAAATTATGTAGTTAATTATATTTGATGCGAAAAAGACATTATTACAATCTAATCTTTCTGTTTTTCCATCCATTGTCGAAGTGATCTCATAACTTTAGTAATATTATTACATTTTTTCAAAATTTTTATTGGTTTGGAGAAAATTCTTGTGCGTTTTAGCATTTGCAATGAGAGGTAATGAAATAATTAATTTTTCATTCACAAAATACGTTAAGCAGTTACATTGCATTAAGCAAAATAATAAGAACGTAGTCTAAAACGGGTATGACGACCAAAGACGCAGAAAAAACTTTAAGAAGAATTATAGCGGCAAATCTTTTAGTCGAGTTAGAATTTGCAATTGATTTGTTTGATATTTATACCAACTTTTTACATTGAAAATTTAAAAAGACACTTACCGCATCGCTTTCTTGTCATCAGCTTTTGGTACTGCTTAGCTCGTGTATGTTCTTGTAGGGCATTTACTTGCGAATTTATCTGCTCTCCTTTATAATGCTGTTTCATTAAATTTTCCAGACTATGTAACACGTCTCGTATCATTACAGTCCTGGGGTTTCAAATTATTTATATTTTTTACTCATTTCTTTCTATAACTTACTTTATACTATACTGGGTCCATTCACACTGAACTGTTTCAATTAACTTTTCCAAATTTTCTTTTTTATACACCCAATCAGTTGTATCACTGTCTGCCGTTGAAGTCATATCCGCCTGCGACTCGTCAATATTTTTAATTGTTTTTTCAGATATTGGACGAAATTCACATTGGAAAAGATTAAGTGGAAGTGCTGCGGCTGGTGTATATTGTGGTTTGCTTAAAAAAAATCACATGTATAGTGTTGCCACAGCAATTGATGTGTTATATAAATTACTTATTAATAAACAATTATAAAATCTTAATTACCAGGGATTACATTCAACATTTAAAAGTTCCGTTATCACAGACGCATCTTCTTTCTCTTGTCCTATAAGCAAGAGAATAGCCATAATGCAACGTATCTGATGCCAAAGAAATGAATTGGCACATATTTCTAAATAACACATTTTATAGCCGCCATCTTCGGTTTGATTATTGAACTCCTGAATAGTTGCAGAGTATATTTGCCTCTTATAGTTCATAACTCCGTTGTTAACATCCATCTTGCAAAAATTTCTGAAATCAGCGCAGGTAGTTAGCAACTCACAACATTGACGCATAGCTTCAATATTTAAGTTGCCCCTTGGAAAATAATATCGATAAGCCCGACTCTGGCAATCAAATCTAGCACTGTATTCATTAGAGCGCAATGGCATCCATGCAATGCATTGGATATTTTTGGGAAGAACCCTATTGAGAAGTCCGCAATAATCGATTTCATTTTGTATTCCATCCTCGGTTAACTGATCTTCTTTTGGAAATTTGCTTCTCAAATCGATTGAGATAACCTGACAGAAGGCACTCACTTCCTTATCGGTACGGCCACAGCGATGATAGTTCGAACTTGCCCTTGAATCAATTAAGCATACTTTTGACAGAGCGCTGAACAAGTGGTATTCTGTAAGAAACATATAGTTAATGTTAGATTGTGAGAATCAACCCTTTTACCAATTGTTGCGTTTGTATCCTCTTGGCAAGCAAGTCCATGATAATCCCATCCAAAATATAGGAACTTCAACAGCACATGTCTTTTATGGCATCTAGAATAAACTTTTTAAATATGCATTTTATCCTTACGAACATCTGTTACTTACTTGCTAAAATCAAATTTTCTCTTATTTTTCTTCGGATTTGATGATTCTTTTAAAGATTCCGCACTGTGTACGTCGGTTTCTTCAGCTAATTTCTTTTGAAGAATGTTTCTCAATTGTATGTTGTGTGCTTGAAGCTGAATCACTTTGTCAATTAAATCATGTTTTGAAAGGTCTTTTAATTCATCTCTCCCTTGATTCTTGGGTCGTTTGTTTACCATAACTCGGGAATCCATAAGAATTTGGTAAAATAATAGCTATGGTCAAACAATCAGACAAATCGTTGAAAACACGTAAGACGTGATTGAGATACTCCACTCTTTAACTCTTTTTTATATTCCATACATTAACAAGTTCTATTATTACATTTTTAAACTGTACGCGAAATTCTTCGGTATCACTCAACATTTATAAAACGTTTGGAATTCGACCAAGTTATCGACCAATCGAAGTCCTGGGATTTCTTAAAGGAGGTAGCACATAACAGAGACCAATAATGGTTAATGGTTTCTGACACATAAGTGGACTTATAGCAGTATTGGTCGAAAATCCATTGACATTTGTGGATGATATTCGAAAATAAACTTGTACACCAAATATTTTAATAAGTTCGTTCCAATTGCTCTCAATTGCTACGAATTTGCCCGAAAAACTCTCAAAAGCCGTTCCATTAGCTGATTTTTTCGTAGAAGAGAGAGCTCAGAAGAGAGCAAATGATTTCCCCTCCCTTCGAATTGCTGCTGGGCAGCAGATGGCTGTCAAAACGAAAATGAAAAAACCATCTGATAGCTGTTTACGAATTTCTACGTAAAGTCGTTTAACGAGTTTCGCTAGAGTATCTCTCTACCAGGGAGATTTTTACCCACACTTTTTGGTATATGGTTCTCCAGGAATAAGCATATGTTTTCACGTATGTTTCCAAGCGAAATCAATATCATCGTGAATACAATATCTATCTAAAAGCGGTTTAAAAAAAGAAAAATAGCGGTGTGTCTTCGAGAAGGGAATGTTTTGTTAACTGGAGGGTGTGAACGGCAGAGTTCTGAAAACAAAGCGAACGTACATTAAATATTAATGTTCCAATTCATTTGTGTACAGAAATTCGTAGTTGAGTAGTTTGGATGAAAATCTCTCTTGCAGAGAGTAACTCTGCAGAAATTTGTGAAACCACTTTTCGTAGAAATTCGCAGAATTAAATGTAAACAGCTATAAGGTATATGAAATGTCAGATGCTTTTTATTTTCCCTTTGACAGCCATCTGCTGCCCACAGATTTTTCTTCGGCAGAAATTCGTAGGGAGCGGAATTGTTTTGCTCTCTCATGAGCTCTCTCTTCTTCGAAAATATCGGCAAATGGAACGCCTTTCGGGAGTTTTTTGGGGAAATTCGTAGCCATTCGTAGCAATTCAGAGCAATTGGAACAGATAGTCGATAATATAGAGACCAGAGACCAATAGGGAGACAGTCAACTTCCTCGTCTCTCGCCTTTGAATTCATTTTGACAGCGTTTTTTATAACATTTCCCCTCCTGAACAGCTGATTCACATACATGATTTATTTTCGTTTTTATATGAAAATACGTGTGAACTGTCTATATGGTGGATCTCTTCACTCTTCAAACTGTTAGAAAAAAGGGGCATATAAATTAAAAATAAATTGGCTATATATACAAATATATTGGCTTCTGCGATATTATGTCGAACTAAGAACACATGTAGCGCTTAAACTCAAATCTAGTCCACTGTCCAACATAGAAATAGATAATAGGTGTGTTCCAGTACTTTCTGTGCTAAACTCTGAAGTCTGTCAGTTGTTAAGGAGTGGGGGTAAATCTCTCTCAGAAAAAAGGAAAGGTACGGGAACGCATTTAAACTAAATGTGCTAAGTATGTCATTTAGACATATAAAATTCCCTTTTCAATACAGAAAACAAAACCAACAACTAGATATGAGTCACATACACAGAGAAAATGGGTCAATGCTTACATATATATGTACGCACACTAATTCATTTGACAGAAAACCAACAACCTACCTACAAACAATTCTTGTGTTAAAATGGGAAGGATGAGAAAATTTTGTTTGTTTTTATTCGAGTACGGGAACACACCTAATATGTATGCTTTGACAGTTATTCTGCGATTTAAAAATTTGTAATAAGGTTTATCTTCACGGGCCAAATAAAACCTTACAAAATTGTTTCTAGAAATTGCGAACCGTCCACAAAATTGTTTCTAGAAATTGCGAACGGTCCACATTTTAATTCAACAACACATAACACATGGCAATACCATTCAAAACAGCATCCACACTCCACAGCCATCTCCTTCTCGCTTGTCTATTAAATTCGCAGCGTCCATGTTGAATTTTTTCGTAGCACAGACATTTTTTCATTAAATCTTGTGAGTCCAATATTTGATTACAAAATAGTGCATACTTTTTAAAAAGAATTGAATTAAATTGAATTGCAAGTACTCGTATTTTAGTTTGCGATAAAAGTTTCGTTTTCCGCTCCGAATTAAGTGCGTTAAATGTTCACTAAAAGAAACTTAGTCGCCGCCATTCATATTGTCAGCATATAACCAGAGCAGAGCATAAAAAAAATATAAGTGCGTGTACTGTTGGCATTTTCCTCACTATTTCTCTCCCATTTTTTCGTTTTTATATCCTTTATTTTTCCGTAAAAAATATTTCCTTAAATTATGCCTTAATGAACGTTGTTATATTCTTTTTCTGTAGACTAACCACTTAATGAAAAGGGATTTTGTTTGAAATAGAAAAGAATAATTGAAAAAATATTTTTGGTGTTGTTTTGCGCAAAATGAGTGTCGTCGCCGCCGCAATGACCCTTGATGAACAGAAGACAATATTAAAGACTTGTGGTACTGCTGGTGGTGATCATAATATACCAGATAATAATGAAGATGAGAATCATATCTTACATAAATTAAAGACAGCGCCATCGTTCGCACCATCAGCCTCAGCGACTGTCACCACCGATGGAGGTAGCCTTACTAGTGTTTTGCCTCCTGCCTCACCACAGATCACCATCAACAACAACTCATCACCATTATCAGCAACAGCAACAGCATCAGAAACAAGTTACACAGCCCAGCACCGACGTTTGTTGGAAGGTATCTAAAGAACATAAACTCTTAAAAAACAGAACAAATGAAAACACTTTGAAAAATGGTAATTTTGTTCAGGACAGACATTCTTGAATCTTTGTCTTTTCTTTTATATGAACACAATTGTGCGGTTAGAATAAAAAAAACGTTTCTGTACTCACCATTGTACCATTTTGATTTTCAAAATTGCTCATATTATATTATTAATGAGATCGTTCCAATAGAATACTTGTAGTTTTTCGTAATGGCTCGAGACTCTTGTTTTTGTAGGCCAAAAAAAGAAAAACAAAAAATGTTTGCAAGCAAACAACTAAGTGCTTC
This sequence comes from Eristalinus aeneus, assembly GCA_955652365.1. NCBI lineage: Eukaryota > Metazoa > Arthropoda > Insecta > Diptera > Syrphidae > Eristalinus > Eristalinus aeneus. Next base: position 69,773,962 of record OY019131.1, read on the forward strand.
TTACAATATAATGTATCAAACAAAATGAAAAAGTTCGAATCGTCTTGCGTAGAATTCAATATTTTCGGTTCTTTATTTTAGTTTAACAGGTGAACGGTGCAAAAGAAATTAAAAAAATAAATAAGAATAAAAAGTGAAAGAAGCTCTCGCCGGGTAAGATAGAATGTATGGTGTGAATGAGAATGAGAAAAAATGTCCATTCGCTTTTCGATTATTTATTTTGCTTTCCTTGTCAAAAGTTTTTTATCTTAAATTCAGAAATTAAAGGATAAGAAAGTGAAGTGATTACACTCTAAAGTGAGCGTGCCTGGTAGTGTTTTTTTTTTTTTACAAGGAAGGAGAAATTTATTACACTTTAAATTTAAAAGCGCGGTCGGATGGTGATAATATCAAATATGAAAATGTGCCTCGGTTTATTGAAAAAGAATTTACGCAGAAATTAGTTGGACTATGTAAATTTATAATATTATGGTTTGTCTAAAATCATGTGTCTATAATTTTGGGGTATACGTTTTTGGAAAGCATTAATAATTAGAAAGTATTTTGTTGTATGGGTTTGTGTTTGAGTCATCCCCAGTTTACTGGAACTCAGACAGAGTACGATGTGCAAAAACATAAAATTCTAAGATGGTATAGATATTACAATTTGTATATCTTTCTTTACTATTTGTACAGTTAAGGGGTTAACGGATGTATGAAATAGAAACATTTTGATTAAATCTAAATTGCTATCATAAATACCAAGAATTGTCAAAAAGCAAGCATGCAAGCCACACTTCATTGACTTTTACAACATTTTGTCACCGACTTTCTATTTACATACAAAAATATGTGTAAAATGTAAATTTTATTCCTTGAATTGCATTTTTTAATTACTGCCTTAACTAAATATTTTTGCGCATAAAGTGGTTTTATGGGTTGTTAATCTAAACTATATCTAATAATAAGAAGTCATTTCCGACAATAGGGATGAAGTTCTAACAGTGAATTTAAACATTTAAAGTGATTATATGCATCTAATTATTTCAAACTTAAAGCAGACAAAATCAAATATGATTATCTCTGTGGATTTGTTAAGAACTTTTTTTTCTTAACAATAATAAGTGCCGTTCGCTTTCTTTGGTGAAGAAACAAACAAAGACAAAAGCTATCAGATTTATACCACAGTTGCTGGTCTTTATAAAGCGCAAAATTGTTTTAAAATATATTTTTGTCAATGTAACACTTACATCCTACGGCGATTTTTTAAAAATATATTTCAAACATATATATGCTTTTGAAAGATTCTTTTGCGGATGTACTGCGTTAGTTGAAATTGCAAAAAAATGTTTTGAAGAAATTGTACTGCGTTTCTTTTTTCAATGTTGAAGAGGGAGGTATTTTAGTTAAGACTCAAGTGCAATATACAAAAGCCCCGTAGAAGCAAACAAAAAGAGAAGAAATTTTAATTTTAAACTTAATCTTTTTGAAGCCATTCTGACGTAAACATTGACAGATAAATATATTGACAACTTCAAATTTAAGAGTCAATATTTTAAAAAATCTACTTAAGTTATATTCTGTCCTATGTAAACTATAATAAGACCATTATTGAAACTCTAGATTTGATATGTTTTAAAAATCCATATTAATATGTTGAAGAAGTGTAGTGTGAAGTTCATCAAACTGGAATCAAATTGGTTAAAAAAAAAAGACATAACATGTTTGAAATTGAGTAAGATGTCCTTAAGATTGACGAACAGTAATTAAATTGTAATTTAATAATCTATTGTACAATATTCACATGTTCTTTCACATATAGTTCTTTTAGTCAAGCCAAATGTCAATTTATGCCATTTCATTGGAAGTAAGACTAGCGTTAGCATGGTTCAGAAAATACATCTGTTGTTTCGAGATAAGATTAACATTGTTTAGAAACCCGAATTATAAAAATTTTGAATTAAATCTTTAGTAACACGCTGTTTTTAGACAAGCTACGTTAATGTATCCGTTCACTTTTTTTATAAGCTTAATTTCTGGGAAATACTTTTCAATAAAAAATGCGTGAATGAAAATAATAAAAAAAGAACAGTGAAGGGAAAGAGGACAGTGTTTTATAGTGTTGTGTAATAATTTTGTTCAACTCATTGATAAAATTAAATTTAAATCTTTCCCTAAAGAAGTGCCTTATATAATCCTTTTTAATTCAAATTAAATATGGAAGAAAAATAATTAAAGTGATATTTTGCATTCGTCGGTCAGACATGCTTATCGGTTTATTTTTCGTCTCACGGTCAAATATTCCCAACCTCGTCCATAAGTAAACGAAATGCGCCTTGCATCCCAAGACGAGGATTGTCAAGAAATATAGCAAAAATGTGGATGGACGACTTGAGTCTCTCGCACACAATCCTAAAGAAATTAAACTCATTTCTTTTATTGGTATGATTTCGAATAACTTTAAGATGTTGAGATGCTTACATATTCAATATAAAACATATTTTATAAGAATGTTAACTTAACGACTAAGGTAATTTATATTCTCTATTTGTAGAAGAAGTACATAGCCTCAAGATTGAACAAAGCCGTCTTCAGCAGCAATTTAGTGATGCACAACGTCGCGAGAAAATTCTTATGCGGCGACTTGCCAATAAAGAACAAGAGTTTCAAGACTATGTTGTAAGCTTGCCTCACTTTCCTTTTTAAATGAATTTTAGTTTTGACAAAAACGTTTATTTAAAGAGCCAAATTGCGGAATACAAAGCCGCACAGGCCCCTGGTCCAGCTGCCTTACGATCAGTTCTTCTTGATCCAGCTGTCAATCTCCTGTTTGAAAAACTTAAAAAAGAACTACAAGCAACGAAAGCTAAACTTGAAGATACTCAACAAGAATTGTCAGCCTGGAAATTCACTCCGGACTCTAATACCGGAAAACGGTTGATGGCAAAATGTCGACTCTTATATCAGGTTAGTGAACATTTTCTAAAAAGTTTTGCGCAAAAAATGCAATGTTTTCTTTTTAGGAAAATGAAGAACTTGGAAAAATGACATCCAATGGTCGATTGGCCAAACTGGAAACTGAACTAGCTATGCAAAAAAGTTTTGCAGAAGAAGTAAAAAAATCTCAGTCAGGTAAATAAATATATGAACATTTTTAACGATTTAATTGTTTTGCATTGCATATTTGGACATATAGTACTACATATTTAAAACAAAGAGGACATATAGTTCTAACACATTTGAAACCAACAGAAAACTTTTCGATTATAATTCAATTGCAAAATAATAATATTTCTATTGCAAAATTAAATATTACAAGAAAAAAATATAAATCGCATTTTGACATTTTAAAGATCAAAATGTTAAAATCTGAAGACTACTTACTACCTCCAGCTTTATAAAATATTTTGAATCTTCGCTATAAAAAGAGCCTTTACAATAATTTTTTTTCAATGTCAATAAGTATTCTTTAAAATTGAATTCGATTGTCGACTTATTCGGTCTCATTAGAAAACAATCGAATAATAATCGAATAGAATCGAATTCTACAATTTATTCTCAGTACCTACTACAACCAAGAGAATGCCGGGTACTAATATCCCATTGTAAAAATCTATGTATTTCTTGATTTATTCCTATGTTGGCGTCAGTGTACTTGTTGAATTTTAATCTGAAGTCCGAATACAACCCTGAATATTAACAATAAAAAGATTTTCCTTCATTTCAATTTTATTGTAAAGTAATGAAAATTCCATACAAAAAAAAAACAAAGATCACAACATGACTTCAAAACAAAACAGTATAAATAAATTTATAAAAGGATTGTACTCTCGTTCTCAAATAAAAAGTTTAAATTTTAGTAGTGAAACGAAATGAAAAAGCGATTGCGAATAAAAAATTGTTCTAGCAGTACACCTGACCAAATACACACATGATACAATCCAACAATCTCTCTCCGACTTGAAGAATCGGCGAATACACACATTCGTTGACGATTGGAATCATACCTACAAGAATCAAAAATCAACAAACGACTCCACTCAATTTGAACTCGAATAATTGCGATTGCGACAACAATCGAATTAGCCGATTGTTTTTATTCGCAATTTTCCATCGCTAATTTGAATACCGCATTTTTTACGTTGTACATCGAGTCCTTCAGTATATCCTCATATCTACTGTAGAAATTTGTTGGAATTTGTGTTGAATGTTGCGTACTCTTCTATTTCAAAGTTCATATTTACTGCTAAAGGCAAATGTTTTTTTATATTCCTACCATACCTTTATCACATTTGCATGAAATGTCAAAAAAATACAAAAGCCACAATACTAAAATGATAAAAGTTATTTTACGCCATATTCGTCATATCTTGTGTCCTTGTATTATTAGTGTACATCACCGTGTAAGCAAAACAATTATACAGATGTAAAGAAAAGTGAAAAACTGAAGCTTGAAATACATAAGAACAAATGATTTTCTTACAAGTTTTACATTTTCATAGTACCTTAATGTTTCACTGGCACATTGCTTAATATAATTTATCAATTTCTTATATTTTAAGAACTTGATGATTTTCTTCAGGAGCTTGATGAAGATGTGGAAGGAATGCAAAGTACAATTTTATTTCTTCAACAAGAACTTAAAACTACTCGTGACCGTATACAATTCTTGGAAAAGGAAAACTATCAACTCAAAAATGGAATACTTGAAGAGCCATCGGATCCTGTACCAATCTCATCACCATCCGCCCAACAAATGCATCGTTCTATGAACGGTGGTACAATTAAAATATCATCAATACCTAATAATACAGCAGAGGACTATTCGCAATCCTCTAATACAAATGCAACAAACTCAAAATTTGTAGGCGGTGCTAATTTTAATATTCACAGTGGAAGTAATCTTGAGACAATCGATGAAAATTCATGTCTAAGGACGTCAAATCCCAACAGCGGCAGTAACAGTGGTAATAAAACTTTGGGTAGTGCTAGTAGTAGTGACTTTTTTAACGGAACCAGTTCAAATGACGCTAATGGTAACGACGGCGAACTTACGCAACCTGTTTCCGCGAATAGTGACGATCTGATTATTGACGCCAGCAGCAATAGCAATAGTACTGTAGGTGGCGTTACGGGCAAAACGAGACAATCGACACGTAAACGAAACTATGAGAGTGATTCTAGTGAATGTGGTAGCACAAATGGCACAACAACTCGAAACTCATTAGTGAAAAAAACAAAAAAGAAGACTCGTCGATCATCTTCAGTATTATCGATTGACTTATTCGATGACGATTCCCATCTCGGAGGAGTTTCAGTTGACCGAAGTGATGATGAAAACAGTAATAGCCAACCTACGAGGGTGATGACACGACGAAAATCTGCTCGAAATCATCAAAACGGAGGTGACTCTAACATTTGAAGGGAAAAATTATGGGATTGAAGCGATCCGAATTTCTAGCCGCATTACGTTTTTTGTTTTATTTTAATTTTGTTACATTTATATTTTAATGGAAGTGAGCAGCTTCATTTAGTAGTTGATTTCATAGAAAAGACCATACATCAGAAAAAATGTTTTTTTAAAGAATCCTTGACTCAGTTACTTGTACAATTTATTATATTTTATCTTATTTTTTTGGATTTAATTTTCTTTTAAGAGAAATGAGTAGTAATTTTTTATTATTCAACTTGTACAAAATATAGAGAAAAAAAACAATATTTACTTATATGATTTTGAACTATGTAAAATCAGTTGTGCAACACCAAGAACGAAATGAGGTTACTGATTTTATACAATGTAACAGCTAACTTATACAGATATATTAAAATATCATATATGCATATGTATATACGAGAGATATATATGTTTAAGTAGAACGATAAGTTCATCTAGTGATGTAATTTTGTATGGATGTTATTGGTCCATAATGATTAAAACGCAAGATACTAGTGTAAAAAGAAATAAAAAATACTGACAAAAAATAGTAATAAATATTAATACAGAAATGTCAAAAAATCATCAAGCAAATTTGTCTTCTTACAGCTACCGGAGAATAAATTTGTGTATACGAAAAATGCAATAAATAATGTATATTATACGTTATTAGACAACGATGGTCTGATTTACTAAATATCGGCACTAATTCTTTATATGCAAGTTTGACAAATATGTGCTGAACGTGGGCCTACACACGAAGCAATGCCGTTGATCGCACTCAACAAGGCGAACTGACAACTCTATCCTTGCAATACATTCATGTTCGATATTTATTTAATTTCTTGTAAAAAAAACGGCTAGATTATTGTGAAAAATTCAGAGAATGGATATAGGCGATTTCGAGGGAGTTAAAGGATGGAGGTACATAATCTTTCGAGAAAGGGTTTTGTTACTCAATTGCCTGCTGAGCGATTGGAAAAAAAATCCACCCTTGACATTACAACCCTCGTAATTATTTTTTATAAAATTGAAGTAGACGAAATTTTTGATTGCCTGAAAGTTTTCGCTGCCTATTATGACATTGTCTTCCATATGTGATGGCGGCTTATACTTTGTTTAGCCCTTTTTAAGACACGTTACACGAAACGTTCCGTCGTTTTTTTTTTGCAGGAACATCAAAACTTATTGGTACCATATATCTTTATGCATGCTAAGATATGCCTTTTTCTATCGTAAAAATCTAAATATCTTTGATTGTTTTATTCGTGACGGACTTTAGGCGTTCGTACATAATGGCAGAATGGTTATTTGGGATGCTAAGAAAACTGGTGTGTCGTTAGTTAATGCAGGTATATTGACCTGTTTGTGGCACGGGCAGACGGCATTGATCTTCTATTCCTGGGGCATGCTTCTCTTCTTTCATATCTTTTTCATGTTGTGGCGCTACAGTCCGGAGTGGACTTGGGCCACAACCAACATGCCTTTCCAGCCAGCACGATCTTTTACTAGCTGCCTACAATTGCGCATTCCAAGTTGATTGAGGTGCGCCACCTTAGTCTAGACCGTCCTTCTTGTCCCAATACCTCAGATTCGATGACTTATCGGGCCGGAGCAGTGGTATCTATCCGCAATACATATCCTAGCCATCTTAAGCGTTGTATCGGAGGACGCTTACCCAGGCGCATGTCGCTATATAGCGTTCGTTTGTCGTTAAATCTTCTCCTCCGGATGCCATCAACGCAAAAAAGACCAAAAATCACACGCAAAACTTTCCTCTCGAAAAGACTAAGGGCTTCCTTAACCGTTTTTAGAAACGTCCAGGTTTTCGCGCCATAAAGTAGGACAGATTGATCAAGCTGTTATATGAAGCATGCTTAGTATTTCGAGAAAGGGTTTCATTACTCAATTGCCCCTTAAGCCCAAAGAAACAGCAATTTGGCAGAGTGATTCTGCCTATGATTTCGGTACTGATGTTGTTTCGAGGTAAACGAAGTCCTTGAACACCTCGAAGTTTCTGCTGCCTAGTGTGACTGTCTGTCCGATGTTTTCTCTTGATGAGAGTATGTACTTTGTTTTGCCCACATTAACCAGGGGTTTAAAACAACCCTAAATCAACATACACTTGTCATCATTGTGAATAAAAAGGTCATATTAAAAGGGATTGTTATATATTTAAGAAATGTGTAAATAAAGAAAATGATAATGGAAAACAAGCCCAAGTAGCAACGGTTCAATCGGATTCAAGTTTTGCATTTATGATAAAGCGCGCTGTTAAACAAACAAAAGTGATGTTTCTTTTTTTGGACCCCGGGGCACCCGACCATATGATATAGATCTATTTTCTGATTATCTAAAACTAAGCGCACCAATTATTATATAAGTGGCAAAATCAAATGAATTAATTTATTCCACCGTAAAAAACACAATGAGACTTCGAAATTAACTTCAGAACAACATAACATTGGAAGATATTTTATATAGTAAAGATATACCAAAATGCAAAAGAATGCAAGATAAAGGAAAGACTGTGGAGTTTAATCCAGGAGATGTAAGGGTCACCAAGAATGGTCATGAAATCATTAATGCTATATGTGAGTATAATGTTCCGATTATTGAATTTAAAAGATGTTATAAAGCTTATCGTGGCTGCCGTGGAGTAGTGGCTAGAGTGCGACACTCACGTCGAAGATCCAGGTGCGATTCCCGGTTGAACACCCCGAATTTTTCACGGCACCACTTCTTTCGAGAAGCTGACAACACTCAAAGAGTATTAACTGTCTAAGAAAAAGCTTCTTAAACTTCGCCTATCGGAGTCGGCAAAAAACTGTAGGTCCCTTTTACTCGTGAGAGAACAGTAGCTCGCACAACACGAGTAGTTGACGAGCAAGCTAGACCCTGGTCCCCATGTGGACCGTCGCGCCATCCAATTATTATTATTATTTATAAAGCTATTACGTTGAATATGAAACATATAAAAGAACATCAATTGTGAGAAAGTTTTTAGAATTCGTCAACCAAATGAAGATATATGTGAAGCTGGTATAAAGGGAAATTTTTAAATTGAAAATTTTAAAAATAAAGATAATATCCAAATGCCATTGTTCATTGTTCATTCCGACGTTTGCGGTCCAATTACTCCTTCGACTATCGATGGAAAGAATTACTATGTTATTTTTGTTAATGAGTTTACCAATTTTTGTGTTACCTATCTGATACCATGTAAGACTGACGTATTTTCAGTATTTAAAGATTTTCTTGTTAAAAGCGAAGCCCATTTTAACTTGAAGGTTGTTAATTTATATAAAGATAATGAGTGAAAATACTTATCAAATGAAATGAGACCATATTGTGGTGAAAAAGAAGCTAGTTACCATTTAACAGTTCCGTATATTCCATAATTAAATGGTGTCTCTGAGCGAATGATTAGAAGTATAACAGAGAACGGCACGTTCGATGGTTTATCGAGCTATATTAAACAAAAGTTTCTGGGGTGAATCCGTGTTGAGAACTAAAGCTTTGAAAGGAAATTAAAAGACGAAAGAAAAGAAAGATAGAAAGAAATGTCTGAAACCAATAAAAGTGTTTGGTTCAACAGTATACATAGGAGGGGTGTTCAATATATTCTCGGTATCTATATGAAGAAAAATGCGAATTTAATTTAAATTGTTTTTATTTTTCAAAGTCCATAATCTCCTATAACATCAATGCATTTGTTACATCTTGAGATAAGCTTTTCTAAACCCTCAAAAAAAAAAATGTCCTCTTTCTCTGCAAAATACCCGACTTGAGTTCTTCATCATCCGAAAATGTTTTTCCACGAAGACATTTTTTAAAACCTGGAAACAGGAAATAATCACTAGGGGCAAGATCGTGACTATAGGGTGGGTGTTGGATTTCTTCTAAACCACAATCTCGCGCAGCAGCCGCGCGCCATTTGAACAGGACCGTTGTCAAGAAGAAGCAACACACCCGCTGCGAGTTTACCCCGTCTTTTCTTTTTAATTTCCTCCCGCAAATTATGCAAAGTGGAAGCGTAGGATGTGGCATTGATGTGGCCTTTTTTTGTACTCAACAAGCAATTTTCCCTTTGAGTACCAAAAACTGTGACCACGAGCTTCCCGGCAAACGGAGTGATTTTGAACTTTTTCGGAAGGTTTGTTCCTTTTTTTATGCCACTGCATGGACTCTTGTTTGCTTTTAGAGTCATAGTCGTGAACCCATGTTTTGTTCCCAGTAACAATTCGATCCAAGAGCTCTCTACAGCATGCGATTCTCATTTTTCTGAGGCGCTTTGATCATTCGTGGCACCCACCTTGCACTGATTTTTGAAAGGTCATGAAGAATGGTGTGAATGGTACTAGTTGAAAGCTTAGTGATCTCTGCCATCATTTTCACCTTTATTCGGGAATCCTCAAGAACAAGTTTTTCGACTTCTTCGATGCTTGCTTCGTAAAAGCAGTAGCAGGAGCGCCGGAGCGGGGGTCGTCTTCAATGCTCTCTCTGCCTCTCTTGAACTTACTTGACCACTTTTGCACAGTTGATAATGAAGGTGCGGCACCCTAGTAAACAGCCACCATTTCTTCATGAATAGTTTTTTGACTTTTTCCTTTCTTAGTGAGAAATTTAATTACAGCGCGATACTCAATTTTCACCATCATCATCTCAGTTGCCATTAATCCTATGATTCTGTTTAATTAGAGGTAAAACGCGAATTAATAATCACATTTATATGAAATTTTACATGAATGCACTAAAATAATAGTATTACTTGATAAATAAGTCAAGTGAACGCCCCTCGTACATAATAAAATCAGAAAATGAAAATTTGATGAGAAATCTAAGAAGGGTATACTTGTTGGTTATTAACCAATGTTTTCAAAATATGGGGTGTGGAGTGTAGAAAATTCATTTTAGCAAGAGATGTGTTAGTCGATGAGACTAATATGGAAAATTTTAGGACTGCGGTAGAAAACCTAAATTTTGTAAAAGAAATTACAGAAAGTGATCACTTGAATATCCCCAATGAAAGTAGGGCTAGTGTTCAGTATGATTTGACGAATGAGAGTACGGAAAGTGATCAACCTAGTTTCCTGAATGAAACGGACGGAAAATCTGATATTTTTAATTCATATAATCAGCCTAGTAATCGAACATCTCTTGAAGTTCAGGATATAAATGAAATTATTAAAGATCAGTTAACTGATGATATCTCACATGAAGATATTTCCAATGTAAGAAAAAGTGAGAGGTTAAGAAAGAAACGTCAAATACTATATATAATATAAATTAATATATATATAATAATATATATATATAATATAAGTTCCTAAGAAGCTGTATAATAAATGCACATGCATTTATTAATGATATTCCAACAGATGATGTGATAAAGAATATTGGGAATAGGCTATTAAAAAAAAATTAGACTCTAACTTCTTCAATAAAACTAATATTATTGATTGTAAATGGGTATTCACAATTAAAAACAATGAACATGGTGAAGCTACTAAATATATAGCAAGACTAGTAGCACGAGGTTTCAAACAAAAGTATTTAATTGATTATGATGAAACATTTTCACCAGTAACTCGAATTTTAAGTTTTGGATTTGTTTTGACAATTGCAAATCAGTTTAGTTTAAAAGTTCACCATATGGATGTAAAAACTGTTTTCCTAAATGGTTCACTGAGAGAAGATACCTATATGAAAATTCCACAAGGAATACCATATAAAAATGGTAAAGTATGTACGCTTAACAAAGCAATTTACGGATTTAAGCCAACTGAAACCTGCAAGATGCTGGTTTGAAGTTTTTAAGCAATCCGTAGATCGTTTTATATAAATTAACGACACGCTAACAAATATTTCAACATGTTTGTACACGTCCCACATCCAACATCACAGTGCACGCGCGACACACAATCATTCGGTCATCCGAGCACTTGCAGCTTACAGGATAGCGGACAATGCAAGGGGCAGGAGCACCTGTATCAAACGTCGTCTGCAGTCTGAACTCCGCGACAGTGACATGACGCCTCCCAAGCCAAAACCCGCATTCTTTCACGTTTCATATTTCCTTTCCCATACCTATGTCCCCACGCCGCATTAGATAATAAGATCAATTGTTAGATTTTAAGTTCAGTTGTCGTTTGGCATCCGAAGAATAAAGTTTTTTAAGAAAAATCCGCTCCGTGATTTTTAATTGGCGCCCGAGCAGGGACCGGTAAAGTGCAACGCTTAAAGAGTTTTTGTGCCCTCGTCTTAAGAAAAGTACCAGTGCCGGTTAAACGGAAAAGTGCCCGTGACCTCAAGTAGCTCCAGTGCCGTTGCATTTGAACTCTCGTGCCCGTGACCTCAAGAAGTTCCAGTGCCGAATAAAAGACAGCGTTCAATTATCGTGGTAATTACCCAGTGCGAATTGTGAAAAAATACGCGTAATCACTTGAAAGGTGGAAAAAACGTGAAGTCAGGAAAAATCTCCAGGGAAACGAGGCTCCCCAGTAGCAGCAGCAGAAAGGAGAGACACAAAGATGTCAGCCGCCCTGAAAGCAGTCATCGCTGGATTAAGGTAAGTTAGTTTACAGAATATTAGAAAAAATAAGTGAAACTAAAGAAAATTAAAAAACTGTTTACCTCAAGAAATAATAATAACTAAAATTAAGCAAAACGCTGAAGTAAAAAAAAAAATTATAATAATAATAGGGGGAAAAAATAGAGCAACTTTTGAAGTGAAAACAAATTGAAAAGTCATGTTTTTCTTTCGAGGAAAAGGAGAGAAGTGTGACAGTACAGCAACGCTGCTAGTAAGCAATAGAAACCGGTAACACGAACAGGAGAGAGACACTTTGTACGACAAGGCCGAGGTAAACGGTTGAAAAATAAGTTTCTGTAATATTACTTAAAAATAAAGAACCAACGATATTATAAGTATTTGTTTTATAAATCAGAAGTGGGATAAACCCAGAAGGGAAGTGCGTGAAATAGTTTATTAAAAAAAAGAGAAGAAGGTCAAAAGAAAATAGAAATATAGAGTTGAAGAATGTTTTCAAGAGAAATGTGGAAGTGTGTGTACTGAGTTGAATCGCAAAATTCAAGTGAAATAGAGCGTTAGTTTTTCAAAGTAAATTTCGATTATGTTAATGTAACTAGTAGAAGACACAAAATTAAATAGTACTGTCAAGGAATGAGAGGAATTTTTAAGCATGAACATACTACATATATGTAAGATTGAGTTGGCAGTTACGGTTTCGTAACGGTCAACATCTGTTTTTTTCCTCTGTGTCGTTGCTCTTCTCTTAAGAAGGAAATAAGGAGAAAATGGAAGCATATTGGGTGCGATTTGTTGCCTTCATACAGGCACGGAATAAGCGTTTGAGGTTTACACAGGGGTTGAATGTGTCTGCGGTGAAGTTATAAAGGGTCTTAGGAGAGACGAAACGTTTGTATGTTGGAAGGAACTAAAGAGAAGTATTGCAATATAAGCGTCTGTGGCATACACAGAAGTTTATGTCTGTACAAAACTTCGTCGTCAAAATAACATGAGCGTCTGTGGTTTACTCAAAAGCTTATGTAACTCAAATTAATAACTCAACGGTTGAGCTAAAAAAATTTTTTTTATTTCATCGAACTTATTTCTACTTACCTCATTTCCAGAGATGCAACCTTAGCACTTTTTCCGCTGCGCGTGTGTCTCAGTCGACAAATTTATTTGTGCGCATGTACGGAATTCGGATCAAATCACGAAAAGATATTGCACTTCTGTGAGCATGTAACCTGTACTCATACTGGCGGAATGAGATGAATCATGGTAAAGAGAGGATAATATAAGGGATAGAATTGTTCTCGTTTACATAAACACTGATATATTGTATATATGTATGTTTATGTATGTGTAAATGTATGTGTGAACGTAAACCTGGATATGCAGGACTGTAAATATATGGATATATATGCATATACCAGGTGTACCGGTTTTTTTGAAAATAAAACAGTAATTATTAATGGGAAAGTAAAAACATTTTATTCAAAGTATTGGCCATTGGTCATTGTACACATTTTCACCACCTTTCTGGCAATTTGTGAATATCAAGCCAATAAAAGTGTTCGTCTTTTAAAGCAAACCAATCAGACACCAAATTTTCGACCTTCTCGTAGGAATCAAAGTGCTGCTCAGCCAATGCGCGTCGCATCGATGAAAACAAATGGTAGTCGGAAGGAGCCAAGTCTGGTGAATACGGCGGGTGGGGTAGCTGCTCCCAGCCAAGTGTTTTGATTGTATCCTGAACCGGTTTTGCTTTGTGTGCAGATGCATTGTCATGGAGCAAAATTACCTTGCCTTGTCTTCTGTCCCATTCTGGTCGTTTCTCGATCAATACATGGTTCAAATTGATCATTTGTTGTCGGTAGCGATCAGTATTAACGGTTTCACCAGGTTTTAGGAGCTCGTGGTACAGCACACCTTTCTGGTCCCACCAAACACACAGCATTGTCTTCTTGACGAATCGATCTGGTTTTGCAGTCGATGTTGATGGTTGTCCCAGATTAACTCATGATTTTTTCCGTTTAGAATTCTTAAAATAAATCCATTTTTCATCGCCAGTAACAATCCGATGCAAAACCGATTTTCTTTCGTGTCTTTGAAGCAAAATTTCTTTCAAGTGTTTTTTCGGTTTTCCATCTGTCTTTCATTTAATTCATGTGGCACCAATTTTCCACACTTTTGGATCTTTCCCGTAGCTTTTAAACGGTCAGAAATTGTTTGTTGTGCAACATTTAACATTGCTGCCATTTGCTTTTGACTCAAAGTGTCATCTCCATCCAATATCCTTTGCAATTCGGTGTCTTCAAACTTGTTTGGTGGTCTTCCACGTTCTTCATTTCTCACCTCAAAATCACTATTTCTGAACCGTTGAAACCATCTTTTGCAAGTTGCTTCTGATAGAGCATGATCACCATATGACTCGACAAGCATTCGATGCGACTCTGCAGCACTTTTCTTCAAATGAAAACAAAAAATTAATGCTTTCCGCAAATCATCACTTTCTGATACAAAATTCGACATTTTAACACGATGCAAAAATATGATGTTGTCTGTTCAATGACTTGATGTATACTAAATATTTTTCACAGATGTCATAGCAAACAAACAAAAAAAAAATAAGGGCTCGTTGACAACAAATGTTCCCTATCGACCCATTTGTAACTTGACGCTCACCTCATATACGTATACCTGGTATGCATGTGTATATATATATAGATACAAAAGGATCTGAGTTGAATAAAACAAAATATAAAATAAAATAAAAAAAGCGTTGAATAAGTAAATAAGCCAATAGATATAAACCTACACACACTTCAACTAATCTCTCAAAATCCCTTGATAAAATTGTATATTCATATGTAAATTTTAACAACTTCAATTTAGGTCGTCATGGAAAAGCTAAGCATCAAGCAACTTCAGAGCGAGCTTAAAAACAGAGGGCTTCCGGAACAAAGATAATTCTGATTAAGCGCAGATAGCAGAGTTTGACAAGGAGAATGGAGATCTGATCTCAGGACAATCCGCAGAAAATGTTCATCAAACAGAAGAGCATCCAGACGGAGCGCGGGGCTCAAGCGAAAGTAAAGGCGATGTACTAACCTTATCCGACAGGTACAGTGGACGAACAACAGCTAAGGGAAAGAGAATGGGACATTATAAAGCGCGAAAGGCAAATACTCGAAAACGAAAGGGGCCTACTCAGAAAAGAGCAAGACATTGTCGAAAAGCTGAAGCAGTTGGAGGAAGTAGGCGATAGGAGCACCGGGACTACAAGCAAGCAAAAAATAAATTACAGCATCAAAGATTTAGCAGACACATTACCATCATTTTCTCCTGGAGATGTTGCATCATTGTCCGCTGAGAATTGGATCCAACGGGTGGAAACCTTGGCGAATATTTATGACTAGAATGAACGGGCGTTGCTTATGGCAGCAGCATCAAAAACTACTCAAGAAGTATCCGGGACTTGGTCACAATTAGCTAAAGAACTCAAAGAAAACTTCCCTCATCAACTCAGCGAGATAGATGTACAACAGCAATTGTCGAAAAGAATTCGAAGGCAAAATGAAACGATCGAGAGCTATTGTTTTGAGATGAACATGATAGGGAAACGTATAAGCCTTTCAGATAAAACCATTATGCAATACATTCTAACGGGGTTAAACAATCCCGTTAGAATGTATTGCATTAAAAAAAAAATATTAAAAATTAAAATTAAAAATAATATTCGTGGGAATGTACTTGGCACCGGGGTATTAAGAACATTGAATTATAATTGACAATCAAAGTGTGAGAAGCTGAAATGGCACCCATCGAATAAACAATATGGACGATCAACACAGAGTTGGAAACCACCACCCCAACGAAATCCACCGATTTGCTACAATTGTCAACAAACAGGGCATTATGCTAGAGAGTGTCAGCAAGGAAGAAAACTTCCATACTCAAACAATCGAAAAAATCACACCACACTTCAATTTCCAAGAGACGATAATAATAATTGTTGGCGCTACAGTCCAAAGGGGGACCAGGGCCTAGCTTGCTCATCAACTACTCGTGTTGTGCGCGCTACTGTTCTCTCACGAGTAAAAGGGACCTACAGGTTTTTGCCGACTCCGAACGGTGAAATTTGAGAAGCTTTCTTAGACAGTTATTACTCTTTGAGTGTTGTTAGCAGCTCGAAAGAGGTGGTTCCGTGAAAAATTCGAAAAATTGGTGTTGAGCTGGGAATCGAACCTAAACCATTCGGCATGTGAGCGTCGCACTATACCCACTACGCCACGGCGACCACAAGAGACAATAAACCAGAAAAACGATTTAAGATCAATTTGATACACAAGAACCCACAAACAGACTGTTACAAGAACCTAGTAAGGATATAAGAAAATGAATTTATGGCACTGCTTGATTCGGGAAGTGAGCGAACAATAATTTCAAAAGAAGTAGCAAACACGTCGAATGTGGGCATCAACAAGGAAAACGTCTCGTTGCATGGATTCGGTGGTAGACTTTGTCAAGTTCAAGAAAGTGTCAACTGTACAATTGCAGTGGACGGGTCAGAGTTTCCGGTAAACGCCTTCATAGTCATCTTATTCCAGAACCGAATTGAAAAAGACATACTCTGCCATCCCAGGTGTATATTAAATAAAAGAGGAAATAATCTCACTGTCAACCGAATAAATGAAGAACAGCGACAACTCTCTGAAGCAAGTGGGAAAGAAAAATTACAGGAGGTCACACTGGAAGACCTTCAAATTACTACAGTTTGGTCCCAACAAAGTTCCTTATGCAAAAAGACAAACTCTTTAAGCAATGATCGAGGAAATGCTGACGAATGGTATAATCAGAGAATCAACTTCTAATTATTCGTCGCCGGTAAAGTCCAGGTGGACTTTACGAGTTCACTACAGTTCCATTTGGACTTACTAATGCTCCGGCAGTGTTCCTGAAGATGATGAACAATATAGCCCGGAAAATGAAGCCTGATCTCATAGTTTGCTTTAGGGATGATGTGGTCATACCTTGCAATTCGATCAAGGAAGGAAATCGAAAACTAGAAATGTTCCTGATGATAAATCTAAAGAAGTGTTTCTTTTTCAAGACTGAGATTGAGTACTTGGGTCACGTAGTAAAGGAAAAAACAAATAGGCCAGGAAAACGTTGACTGTCGAAAAGTTTCAGGAGCCTGCAAATGAGCGAGAAATAAGACCATTCATTGCCCTTACCAGCTACTTTCGGAAATTCGTTAAAAAATATTCACTTATCGCACGAACACTGACCGAACTGACAAAAAAGAATGCCGAGTTTACCTGGGAAAAAGAACAATAAGAGTCTTTCGAGCAGCTGAAGAGCTCTCTTATCGATCAACCAGTGTTGGCACTCTTTGACCCACAGGTACAGCATGAGTTGCAGACAGACGCAAGCAGCAAGGGACCAGTCGGTATATTAAGGCAAGAAGAAGGAAAAAAAAATGCATCCAGTGGCTTATTACAGTCGCAAAATATCTCAGGAGGAGAGTGTGTACCTCAGTTACGAGTTGGAGACAATAGCGGTAGTTGACTTGATTTCGGCAGTATTTACTAGGAAAAGAATTTACCATTCTAACAGATTGTGCAGCACTTAAGAAGAAAAAAAAAAACTAATTTCTCGGATAACAAGATGGTGGATGAAAATGTTGGAATACCAATATGAGATCAAACACCGCTACGGAAAGCAAATGGAACATGCCGATGCTTGTTAATGAACCTGCAAAGGAACCGGACGTTGTGGACATGAATGTACTCCAAGTTCGTATTTTGGACGAGGATTGGATTTATTCATTGCAATTGCAAGATGAAGAGATAGCCAAAATATCAACCGTCCTAAATAATAAACCTGGAAATGAAAGAGAGCAACAAATTCATACGGACATTTCTCGGAGCAAAAGACTATCAAACATATTTGGGAAAGACACTGGTTCCCTCGAATCACCCAGTTTGTTAGAAAATATATTAAGGAATGTGTGGAGTGCGCCTATGCAAAGAAAACTATACAACCTAGAGGCGAATTGTATCTAATCGAGAAAAGGGAAGTACCATTTGATACAATACATGTTGATCATTTGGGCCCGTTTGTCAAATCCACTAAGGGGAACACCTATGTTATCGTACTGGTTGATGCTTTCACTAAGTTTATACAACTAAAGGCTTTACCGAATACGCAAAGTAAACCAGTAATAAATTTCTTGATTGAAACATTTTTAATGTTCGGAACACCAAGACGATTGATCACAGATCAGGGAACAGCATTTACATGTAAGACTTTTGAAGAATTTACAAAAAGTATATCAATAATGCATGTGAACAATGCGAAAAAAACGCCACGAGCCAACGGACAGGTTGAGCGATACATTCGAACCATACTCAAAGCATTAATCGCAACAATAGAAGAAGGGACAAAGCGGGACCAGAAAATTAAAATCGTACAATGGGGAATAAACAACACCTATAACGAAGCCATTGGAAAGACAACAAATCAAATGATGATGGGATACATACCCAGAGATCCACTACAAGACGCTTTAGCAGCAGGCGTGCAACTTAACCAAAACCCTCAAGACCTTGACCAGATACGCAGGGCAGGAGCAGATAAAATAATACAAGCTCAAAATAAACATAAGGAACAACACGACTCGAAGCATCGAAGCGCCAAAAAGTACAACAAAGGGGACCTTGTGATGATTTTGTACGACAGTCCTAGCAGCTCCGGAACTTACCGTATATTAGAACCCAGATACAAGGGCCCTTACATCATAACAACTGTCCTACCTCATGACAGATTCCAACTAACTGACATGCCGTACGCGCCACGAACACAGAAACCTTACTCCGCAATATGGGCAGCCGATCGCATAAAAAGTGGGTAACCCTTGAACCAAACCTCAATGAGGACATCGAAGAAATCAGGATGGACGACTGTGACACCACGGCAACGCTGCGAGGAAGCAAGAAAAACCGGCAACACGAACAGGAGAGAGACACTCTGTACGACAACGCCGAGGTAGACGGTTGAAAAAATAAGGTGCTGTAATATTACTTAAAAATAAAGAACCAACGATATTATAAGTATTTGTTTTATAGTAGGAAAAGTAGTAGGATAAAAGTAATTGAAGTTGTATTATAAAGAAAACTAATAATGCCATTAACAAAAAAAAGGGCAACTCGACCCTGAAATAACATCCGCTCAATCGAAACCCTTTCATATCGAACCAGTTCCTATCCCCTCCGCACAGGCTACCCAACCAATCAACATTCAATCTTCGAGCTCCTCTCATGATCCCAATTGTTCCTATCGATCAACCGCTTCCCACACGGAACACACAGATATACGATCCACACCAGAGCTGGACGCCCTAGTCACGTCTACCGTTAGTCGTGTTATAGCAGGACAAAACGCTAATAGAAAGAGTGCTGAATCCTAACGCACATTGATTTTATGGAAGAGATCAAACAATTCTGCCAGAGTAGCAATATTGGTTGGAAGATCTAGAGAAAGTACCCGATGTGGTACAATGTCTCAGAAACTTCTTAGGAGAAGCCAGTGAATATTCCTCCTGGAAGAAAAGCGTCGAACGCGTACTACGAATAAGCGAACACGCCAAGGGAACACCAAAATATTACGGAATCCTTAACGTGATTCGTAATAAAATTATCGGCCAAGCAGACGCAGCGCTCGAGGCATTAAATACACCGTTAGATTGGGACAGTATAGCAAATTGTCTCACTATGCATTACGCAGACAAGCGTGATGTTACAACTCTAGAATATCAGTTATCACATTTGTGTCAAGGTAACAGGAGCATACACGAGTTCTATCAAGCTGTCTGCTCACAGTTAACCCTCGTTATAAATAAAGTTTTCTGTATGCAGATTGGTCCTGAGGTGATGTGTCTTTTAACGCAAACATACATATAGGGACAAAGCTTCAGACACCTTCATAAGGGGCTAAAGGGTAACTTGTCTGATTTGTTGGACATGAAAGAGCCTGCAGATCTTCCACAAGCATTGGACCTTTGTCTTAAGTATCAGAATCAGGAATATAGATCACAATTTGTTCAAGCCAATTCAGGAGTCAACAGGAAAATGTTAAACCCACAACATCTACGTCCTCAACACAGTATTCCCCAACAGTTAGTTCCACCCAAACACGTAAATGTAGCCCCTAGGCCATCTTATCCTTCATACCATTCCTACTCTCCGCAAGCAAAACAATTCCAATCACATGGTTATCGCACTACTCCAAATAGCCAGATCCCTAATTTTCGTCCCAGTAATCCACATCTAATGGACCGTCTATAAACCAAATCTCTATTAAGACCGAAGCTTTGACAGAAGGACGTAGTAATCAGATACAAAACATCGACTCTGCAAATCATCAGGATCACTTTAAGCCAAGAATGCCCTTCCAACCTTCTTCTATGAAAACGAAACAACCTAACTTCCACATCGATTCTATTCCCGATAATATCGCAAAACCATACGTAATTTCACAACCTCAAAAAGCCGAAAAACGTGAACAGGAATCCTATATGCAAGTTTATGAGGAACAAGCAGCAGGATATAATCATCAATATCAAGACGAGTACCCATTTGAACTCGTAAGTCAACAATATTTAGATTACAGCGATATCTATTTTTTCGACTAACCGATTCCTCGTTATCTTATTTCGAATGTAAGACGAGGAATGGTGAAGTACTAAAGATCCTTATTGATACGGGTTCCAGTAAAAACTATATCAAACCAGATTTGGTAAAAAACCCCAACCCAAACAAACAATTTTATGCAAAGTCCATAGCCGAAGATGTAAAGATTAGTCATCATACTATTATAAACCTTTTTGGCCTAAATGATGTTAATATAAAGTTTTATCTTCTCTTCACTCTAAAAACGTTCCACGGAATATTGGCCAACGAAAGCCTAAAAGAATTATCCGCGGTTATTCATACACGAGACAGCTATATGACAATTCTTGATAAGGTTCAAATCAAAATTAAGCAATTTTAATCACAGTGCAAATGCGATACCTATTAAAGCTGACCATTTGACGACTCAACAAAAATTAATGCTCAATTCTATTGTCAATAATCATCCAAACCTTTTTTCCGAGCCCGAAGAAAAACTCACTTATACCACAAAAGTAGTGGTCGACAAATGATCCTGTCTACTCCCGCCTTTATCCTTTTTCTATGGTACTTAAAACAGAAATTGAGACAAAAGTACAGAAGCTCCTAGATGACGGCATTATACGACCTTCACGGTCCCCTTTTAATTCACCAGTTTGAATAGTGCCGAGGAACCCTCACTCATCCGGAGATAACATTTCTTTAATCAACTTAATTCTATACTTAACATCTTCTATAGTATTTTCGTTTAAACAATTATTATATTTTAATTCTTTTATTATCTTATTTGTTAGATTACTTACTTCATTTAATTTTGCTATGTACAATTTATTTTTAATTAATTGGTTGTTATTATTTCTTATTACAGTATTCATTTTCTCTTTGATTATTTCGAAGTCAGAATTTCCCGCTTCCTATGAAGTTTAATAACCTTTTAATTACTCTGGGTTAATTTATTTTTAATTACTTCTGGGTTTTTGTCTTGAATTTGTGTTATTTCGTGGGTTAGGAAAGGATAGGAATGATGGGTAATGCTAACGTTGTTTTGAAGAGCAACCGTGATATCGTCGACCAGCGTGGCTACACGTACTAACTTAATGTTTCCCGTCTGCAATTTTGCCATACGTAGTCTTATTATGACGATTTGCGAATTAATATAGTTCTATACCTGGATGTCGGCATGACTCGTAGAGATTAATTTTAGGTTTTAATATTACTTTTGTAGACTATTCTATTAGATTCGGTTAGAACCGTTGTATTGTAGTTTTCCTTAACAGTTTCTTTTTTAAATCTGCGGGTAAGTTTAGATCCTAAACGTTTATTTATTTTAAGATAAATTACCTCGGCTGACGTTTTTTTATTATGATTATTGATATCGGCGGCCTGTTTGGCCTTAAGTTTATCAATATTTTCCTGCCTGAATTTTTCGAAAAGAGTCGGGTTGGTACTTACATTCCTACCAAAAAATATTTCTATCGGTTTTTTACCCGTTGAAGAATAAACGGAGAAATTATATTCATAAATGCTACGTTCCAAAAGTTTCTATGGGTGCGTTCAGGTTTCAAACAACTCATCAACTCTGAAAGCGCTGAATGTAATTTTTTGACTTGCCCATTAACCGTACTAGCATATGGGGGACATTTAAAAATTTGTATTCCTAGTTGATCATGCACCATAAATTTAATTGACTCAGTGTTCAACGACTTCTCGTTGTCGATAACTATCATCTCAGGTAATCCAAAACAGAATAATAGTTCCCTCCAAGGTTGGCGGATGTCGTCGATGGCTCTAGACTTTCGAGCATTTGTCTAGTGCTGTAAGTACTAATTACTTTTCTTTTGTATATATATCCAAGTGGATGATTTGTCCTAAGAACTGTGGGATTGGGTGTAGCTTGTAACTCTGGTTTATTTGGATGTCGGTCGTATTTGTGTTTTTTTACACACTTCACACTGTTTAACTAAACTTTTAATTTTTGCACTTATTTTCGGAAAGTAAAAACGTTTTAATAGCTGTATTTTATTTTCAAGGGAAGTTCTTTCGGTTGAGTTCTTTTAGAATTTGCTCTTCTTGGTCAGTTTCATTGGTTAAATCTTCGCGTGAAATATACAGCGTACAGTTCTTGTATCTTTCCCATGACTTTTTCCGTTGTCATTAAACCGATGTCTTTTGAAAATTGAAATTATATTTTCTTTAGAATATGTGGATTGTATAAATTAATGTCTAAAATAACCTGGGAAGGGTTTGGTAAATTCATAAGTACTTTCTTCAAATATGGATAAAATGATTTGGGTTTTGCAAGCGTTGATGGGTGCCTCTACACATTGGATAAGGTTATGAGAAGAACTTGAAATTTCTTGAGGAGGACCGGAAAGTGCATCTGCAACGACATTACTTTTGCCTGGCTTATATCGTAGTTCGTAATCGTATTCTTCCAGCATTGCCTTCCAGCGCTTCCTTTTGCTATTGCTGTTCTTGTTACTAAGCGCATATGTTAGCGGCTGGTGGTCAGTAAATATCTTAAATCGTGCAGAGCCATAGAGGTAGTTACGCAATTAACTCAGGGCCCATATAATCGCTAACATTTCTTTTTCGTTAGCTGCTTAACTTTCCCCGGTCGGAATGAGTGTCGGGAAATGAAGGTAATCGGCTTATCCCCGATGGCATTACTAGAAGCGTCCGTAGCTAGTTCGAACGGTTTTCGGAAATTTGGATACGACAAAGTTAGATCTTTGGAAATAAAAGAGTTTTTAATTTTTTGAAACGAATCTAGGGCGGAGGGATTTAAGAAAATTTGCGATTTTGCGGACTTTGCTTTGGACGTACGTCTCTCTTCCCCCTTAAAAGGGCTGTTAGGGGCTTCGCAATTTTTGCGTAGTCCTGGATAAAGCGGCGATAGTAGCCTGACAGTCCAAGTCCTTCAGAGTCTTAGGCGCAGGAAAATTTTGAATGGCTTCGACCTTTGCAGGATTTGTCCTTATTCCTTCTCCAGAAATGACAAAACCCAAAAATTGAACTTCCTGCTTGAAAAAGTGACACTTATCACGCTGAACATTAATATTAGCATCAAGACCGTTTTGAAATCAAGTTCTATGTGCTGGGCATTTTTTCCCATTATGATCTCGAAGGATGTCATCGAGAGCCCGTTGGAAGATTGATGGGAAAGGGAAGCCTGGTAAATTGATATTTACCATTATTGATAAAAAAGGCGGTTTTGTCAATGTCCGCTTCCTTTAAAGGAATTTGGCGAAAACCACTTTTTAGGTCGAACACAGTGAAATATACGTTTTACTGAGTTGCACCAGCACCTCGTTGATTTCAGGAATAGAGTAATGCTCGGCTATAGTGACACTGTTTAGATTTCTATAATCGATCACCATTCGGTATTGTTTTACTCCGGCTGAGTCAGTCGGCACTATCCAAACTGGTCAATTAAAAGGGGACCGTGAAGTTCGTATAATGCCGTCATCTAGGAGCTTCTGTGCTTTTGTCTCAATTTCTGTTTTAAGTACCATAGAAAAAGGATAAAGACGGGAGTAGACAGGATCATTTGTCCAAGTTCTAATTTCCGCCACTACTTTTGTGGTATAAGTGAGTTTTTCTTCGGGCTCGGAGAAAAGGTTTGGATGATTATTGACAATAGAATTGAGCATTAATTTCTGCTGAGTCGTCAAATGGTCAGCTTTAATAGATATCGCATTTGCACTGTGATTAAAATTGCTTAATTTTGATTTGAACCTTATCAAGAATTGTCATATAGCTGTCTCGTGTATGAATAACCGCGGATAATTCTTTTAGGCTTTCGTTGCCCAATATTCCGTGGAACGTTTTTAGCGTGAAGAGAAGATAAAACTTTATATTAACATCATTTAGGCCAAAAAGGTTTATAATAGTATGATGACTAATCTTTACATCTTCGGCTATGGACTTTGCATAAAATTGTTTGTTTGGGTTGGGGTTTTTTACCAAATCTGGTTTGATATAGTTTTTACTGGAACCCGTATCAATAAGGATCTTTAGTACTTCACCATTCCTCGTCTTACATTCGAAATAAGATAACGAGGAATCGGTTAGTCGAAAAAATAGATATCGCTGTAATCTAAATATTGTTGGCTTACGAGTTCAAATGGGTACTCGTCTTGATATTGATGATTATATCCTGCTGCTTGTTCCTCATAAACTTGCATATAAGCTTCCTGTTCACGTTTTTCGGCTTCTTGAGTTTTGCGAAATTATCGGGAATAGAATCGATGTGGAAGTTAGGTTGTTTCGTTTTCATAGAAGAGGGTTGGAAAAGCATTCTTGGCTTAAAGTGATCCTGGTGATTTGCAGAGTCGATGTTTTGTATCTGATTACTACGTCCTTCTGTCAAAGCTTCGGTCTTAATAGAGATTTGGTTTATAGACGGTCCATTAGATTGTGGATTACTGGGACGAAAATTAGGGATCTGGCTATTTGGAGTAGTGCGATAACCATGTGATTGGAATTGTTTTGCTTGCCGAGAGTAGGAATGGTATGAAGGATAAGATGGCCTAGGGGCTACATTTACGTGTCTGGGTGGAACTAACTGTTGGGGAATACTGTGTTGAGGACGTAGATGTTGTGGGTTCAACATTTTCCTGTTGACTCCTGAATTGGCTTGAACAAATTGTGATCTATATTCCTGATTCTGATACTTAAGACAAAGGTCCAATGCTTGTGGAAGATCTGCAGGCTCTTTCATGTCCAACAAATCAATCATCAATGTGCGGAGATATTTGGTTAATTACCGGAGGGGATAGAAACTGGTTCGACATGAGAGGGATTCGATTGAACGGATGGTGTTTCAGGAGCGACTTGCCCTGTTTGTTTTCTCGTACCTATGAAAATAAGATTGGCTTTAGTAAAACTAATTAAAATAACAACAACAATGTTATTCACTTGGTGTTTGGACGTGTATTACAAATATGTACACACACAATACTCTTCAAATTTGTGTATAAATTTTCCGATTATTTGTATAATTTGTTCATTTATACTGCTATAATCACCATTTTAGTAGTAAATTTTAATAATACTAAGTGGTACAATTTATCTTTCGTTTTGTCATGTCATGTCTTGAACTTAGCTCTAGATAAACAAAGTCATTTGTTTCTTTGCTTGTTGATATTGAGGTTTTGTCCCATCCATCGGGGTTAATGGACCTTTTTGACAGACTACATGTTGTGCGTTGGAGTATTCATTTTGTCATCCCCTTCCTTCAGGCACAGCACCGTCAACGGATACTTTGGGCTACGCATGTAAAGTATTCTATGTGCCAGTGATTTATGCATTTAACGCACAACAGTGAAGAGTTGGGCATAAAATAATATAATGACTAATGACTAAAGAAACGTGACTAAACGTTAGTCATGAATAATTTATTTGCCGGATATTTATTTTATTTTATTATTTATTAAGTTTAAGATGATATTAATATTTTTACAAAAAAATGTTAATATAATAATAATTACATTAATATTTTAAAAACAAGAATGAGGTGGAATAATTCTTTGAACTCAATTTAACAATAACAAATTAAAAGACAATATTTGGCAACTAGTATTTATAGTATAAAAATAGTTTACAATACACCTAAAATAGCTCTTTATGTTTCATATTATATTATGGTTTGAAATAATGCTTCCACATTGTCATAATCAATACTTAATAGCCATTTCTTAACTTCTTTTCAAAATTTTACTTAATGGGTCATTACTCTAATGTGGAAGTCTATTGAAAAGACGACTTGTTATGTTATAAAAGTTACGTAATGCAGTTGTTCGGAAAGTTGGAACAAGAGTTTTATTTAAAAATTTCTACGTAAGCTGTAAATTAAGTTAAAACGAAAATGTGCATTACCTGATCTAATAAAGAATAGTCTTAGAACTTTGTAGCAATATAAGTGTCGGATAGGAAGAACATTCAATTCAGTATATAGTGAAAAGCTAGGATAAAAACGCCACTTAAAGCAAATTACTCTGATTATATGCTTTTGGAGCTTGTACTTTATTTGCGTAAGTTCCACCCCAACAACTCAACTCAACAGGACAACTCTCTAGAACAGGCCTTTCGCAAGAAATATCCCCCCCGAAAATATCTCTTTAAATTTTCAGTATGATTGTCAAAACTCATCCTTGAGTCTACCGTAAGCCCCAGATATTTAAACTCATTGACAGTCTAACCCTATGCGGATCTTTGAGGTACTCCAATATTTAGAAGCATTGGTTCACTTCTGATGTCATCAATCTTAGCTCGTTGGATTCTATTGCTAAGATACAATTCGAACCAGTCATACATAAAGCCTCTAAACCCAACCTTTTCCATTTCTTCTAATAAGATTTTATGGTTAACCATATCAAATGCTTTGGTTATATCTATGAATAATCCTGCTGTATTTTTCTTCGTATCGAGATTATGGAACACTTGTGAACAAAAACGTAGAAGTGCTTCTTCTGTAGATTTACCTTTCATGAATCCAAATTGGGATGAACTGGAAAAATGCATCTTATTCAGAAAACTCATCATTCTGTTTTTCATGAGTTTTTCAAACATTTTGGATATTGTAGGAAAAGAGAAATAGACCGATAATTACTTAATTCTTCGACCGAACCTCTCTTAAACAATGGTATAACATCAGCGCATTTAAGTGAGTTTGGAAAAACTCCGGAAAAAAACTGATATTCATAATATGTGTCAGTACATCGATTATAAAGAACGAGATATTTTTTAAGACACGATTTGTAATACCATCGTAACCAGAAGAATTTGAGTTCTTCAATGTTCTAATTGTTTTCAATACTTCTATCCCAGTGAATGGTACAAGAGAGAAACTATACCTTTGACATATCCCGGAAAAATAAGGCGAATCAGAAACTGGATACAACGACAACAAGAAATAATTTTTTATCCAACCCTCACCGTTTTCTAGATACTATTAAATTAATGATAAAAGTCACATTGCGCTAGTGGTCGGCCACTAAATTTTAGTGAACGGCCAAAAAAATTCCAGTGGTCGGCCAGTTCCATCAATCAATGAACATATGATACTTTATTTCAATGTAAAAAACTTGTCTATAATATTTTATTACTTCTAGAGGTCTCTTAACTAGACAAAAAAATAGTAAGTGTAGAAGTGAGTTTAAAGTTAGATTCTAATTAAAAAACTTTAAAGTGCACAATACTCGAATATAAAATCTGTTTTTGATGCTTCTGTATAAATTAGTCCTTTCAAGGATGTGCATTTGATGTGGAACCACGAATGGCAAGAATCACAACCTATATTCTTGAGATTATTATCCTCAATATCGCTTATAAGATCTTCAAAACAATTATCGCAGATTTGTTTAGCTCTCGAAGAACTTTGTTTGTGTATATTTCCTCTTTTTGATTTTTCTCTAGGTTGATTTTTGCTAAAAAACTTCTTCCATTTGTTTTTTTTTCGCTCTTTGTTCAACATAATTTTCCTTCAACCTTCTGTGGATATAGCACATTTCTTGAATTTTCTCCTGCTTTCAAATTAAATTGGTTAGGGATAAAATAATTGGGCCTGTAGTGATTGTGATGCGACTGACAATGCCTTTGTTGATGAGATTGGAGAGTCGTCTGAAGATTTTGGTTTTTGTTACTTTTTAAATTTTTCATGCGAAGTGTTGACGTTTCAGCAAAGATCCGTGGTGGTGATATTGTTGATGTGGTATTTTCCTTCTCTTCACTGTCAGCTCCTCCATCTGGAATGGTGTCTGCTTCTTCCTCTTCTTGAGCTGGACTCCTATTCTTAGGATTGTCTGTTGGATTTGCTGGTGTTTGAGGCTGAACTTCTTGAACATCGGGAATGCGCGCTTCATCTACATCTCCTAAAATATTGGACGCCTCCTCTAAGACGCGGCTCAGTTGGTTGGATGTTGCACTTGGTATGGCCGATGAATCTGTTATGATGTTGATTATATCATCAGGATTTAGTCCGCATTCTTTAAACTTAGAGGACAACTCCAAAATAACCTGAGCGGCAATTATATACTTATCAGATCAATTCATTTCATTTTGAATGCTATTATAGACGTTGATTGCAGTCGTCTTCACACATTTTGTGTAGTCCACAGCATTTGGGTCTAATGGGTACAAGCCACATTTCCGGAATCCGTTTTTAATTGTCTCACTTATATATCCATTATTGATGAGGGCTTTTTGTAAAAGTGGGCAAAAATATTGATACTTTTGAGACTAAGTGATTTTTTTAGTGCTCGGCCATATCAGGCCGAAGACTGAAATTCGTATTGAATTTGATGCTAGTAGTAGGCCACCTCATTATTTACACTGATAATAATATTTTTTAATAGTTGCACCAGTAAGTACAAACCTTCTGCTTTTAATAACAAAACAAATGCTTCCAATACTTTCTCCCAAATAGTAGAAATTATTACTTTCCGAAATACGCACCACTAATAAAAAATTTGGCCAACACCACGTTTTCATCCTTTTGCAAATTCGCACTGGCTGATGCATACCAGCTGCACTATTTGAGTAATAAAATCGAATTTGAGAACAGATGTGTGGGACTTTCTCTGTGGGTATCCTTATCTTCACAAGTTGTAAATTCCTAACGGTACTTATATTACATGAGGGAAAAAGTCAAAGTGGACGATGACTATAGAGGAGTCGAACACTAGTGCCGTTACCCTACGTATTGTTTATCTGTGTATTACTACCGATGTGAAGTAATCATTAAAATCATTGGCAACACCTTACTTATCAGATACCACACCATATGTAGTCAATACACTGTGCGGTCTATATAAAGATTAAATTTTGCTTGAGAATGCTATTGGCAACAATTCAGCCTTAATATTACCATTTATTGCATCGAATTTGTGTTTGTAGTAATTTTCTCGACAAACAGGTATTTCACGCTTTAATTCAGAACAGAAAATTGAATATTCTTGTTTTAGTTGCGCATTATTTGAGTTCCTAGTTCTTAGTTTGTTTTCTTAATAACTTTCTTTAATAAAACTGCTGTTATCCAAGGTTTTAATCTCACAAGAACTGAACACATCAACTGAAAGACGCACATGTATATGTATGGTCAATGCATTTTGCCGATGCTGTTTCTTCATTTATCAAAGACAACAAGCCTTGCGAGGCTAGCAAATCCAAATAAGAGGATACAATATCATTCCTTTCCAAAAATTTACATTAAAATCGAATAAAATAACCAGATTTTTTGATTTAATACCATCCAAAATTGATGGAAAATTTTCCATAAACACTTCTTATACTTGAAGTCTATAAACACATAACAGGACATATAATTCTTCTCTAATTTTGAACAATAGTTTTCAAATGTCGGCGCTAAGACAATCTAATATTGACACTTCAGTTATAATATAACTATTTTTGTTGAAGCAACCGACTCCACCAGAAGCGTACTTTTCATTTGTATTTGCAAAAAATTACCGGGTTAATTTTATAAAATAAATATAAAATAAATTAAAATAAATTAAATAATCGTTAATTTCAAAGTCGTATATCCAAATTTCAAGAAGTGATGTGAAGTGAAGTGAGACTTTTCTCATGCTCCTAATATTTTGGTGTATAATAAATAATTTGTCATTAGAGTATTACATATACTGTAGGTAGAAAAATTAACATTGGATAAATCCATTTTAAACAACTAAAATAATATGTATTTCTTTAAAATAAATCGCACTATATTTGTGCGAGATCATTATGATTTTTCCATCATCGAATTTTCTCATTAAGGTTTTATTATTACTGTACCATAAATATTTTATTTTTTTCTCCTTTTTAATTTCCATCGCTTTCATAAAGAGAGTACGCGTATAGTATGAGAGCATCATTAATGAAAATACTCGAGATATGCTTCCACTGCCGCTGCTTCCACTGAAGTCATCGCTCTCGATGATGTTCGTATTCAGCATCTTTCGTTTTTGTGGTTTCTCTCTAATAATACGTTGCTTGAGACTAACGTTTATTCATGAATTTTCGTTTTTCACATTGATTGACGGTTATTCATGATTAATGCGTAGTCATGACTAACTCAGTATCATGAATAACCACCTATCGGGGCATGTCGGAATTTACGCATATATTTGCATTTCTGGAAACGAGACCTTTTTTAATGAGAAGATTAAGTTTTTAATGTCTTGTTTATGGGTTTAATGATAGATGTAATATATATTGACTTGTATCAACATGGAAACTAGCGCACCCTGGTGGATTATTTTTAACGAAAATGAGGACACAAAACTTTGACATTTTTAGCATTTATATGCAGAATTCTATGTAACCAATAGTTGTCCAAAGTTTAATTAATTAAAAACAAATCAATTCAATCCAAAATAAAAAAAATACATCATTCTGTGAGTATAAATTCAACGCAAACATTTTAAAGGCATTTCATTTTGCAGTCGAGTGGACCATCTGTGTAAGACAACGCTCTGGAGATGAATCCGAGTGGAGGGAAGACTGGTCATTGTGGAGTCAAACAGTGCGACTCCTATGTTACAGACACAATGCACAGGATTCCTAAAAGAGATTTGAACAATAAAAATGAACCTCTTAAATTGAAGCATGTGCTGAAAATGGGGAAACCTTCCTCTAAACATTTCCGCACATGCAGTCTTCACTTTCAGCCACCGGCACATTAAAAGAATTTAACAGATCTTATAACAAAATTAAAACTAGGTGATGCAGTAATGGTGAGTTGATAGTTTATTAATGGATGCAAGTACATAATACTTACAAAATTCGTACATTTTTGTAATAGGTGGACAAAGGCTTTATGATAAGCAATGAACTACAGCAGATCGGTGTACAGATGATAAGGCCTCAATTTATGCTTCCAGGTAGAACCAAGGAAGATGCTGAAAACGATCGGCTCATTGCACCCGCAAGAGTTCATGTGCAGCGCCGGATTGCAAGAATAAAAGATTTTAGGGTTTTAAACGAAAGTTTAAATTTCATACTCTTCCTTATTGAGATAACATTGTTTAAGTCATAGGTGAATTCTGCAATCTCTCTCTTCCCATCAATGAAGATAAATATTTTATTTATTAACGAAAAATAAAAGATATTTTTTCATTGAAAAAACAAACACAAAACATCACTTTTTAATTTTTGAACAAACAAAAAGAAACACAAACTTCACAAATTCAATAAAAACAAAAATAAATATCAATAAATATCCACTCCAATTAAATTGATCCAGCCAGCCTTCTCCAGCTTTTCGCCATCATGAAGTGGCCGAACAGTACCTCTAAAATACTCCACCACCTGTGTTATTTGTATTTGAACATTCACAATGCCCTCTCCAACAAGTGCTCTATTAAATAAAAAGAAGAACATTTAGAACAACATAAAACATAAAACATTTAGAAATACATAAAAAATATATTATTATCATTTGTTTTCTTCACTCATAACCCGATTGGTTTGTTTACATTTTTCAATCTCCTCGTTCGGTATAAAATAACACTTCTACACATATAACAAAACTTTTATTCGATACTTACCTTTCTTCCAACGACATTTTTGCTCCAATTTAATTTATTTCGAACACTTTCTTATTAGATTTAATCAATTTATTCCATATTAGATTTTACATTCTCTATGCAAAATTCTTTCCGCGCGCGAACTGTCAACATTTTGTGTACTTATTTTAATAATAATAATTGTTGGCGCTACAGTCCAAAGGGGAACCAGGGCCTAGCTTGCTCATCAACTACTCGTGTTGTGCGCACTAATGTTCTCTCACGAGTAGAAGGGACCTACAGTCATAATATTCATAGTTTGAGAAAATATGTTGATACATTTTTCACTCATCTTTCATCCTTAGACCACCGGAATTGATATTCGTGTCGGAGATTTGGATCTTTGAACAGGAAGTTTCAGATATTCATATTCTAAACTTTACTTCTATGTTACATGTAATAATTCATATAGAGAGGACGGTGTTAAAGCTTTCTTTAAAAACGACTTATCTGGCATTGAAATTAAACAAATTAACTTGCGAAGTACAGGCATAATCACCTTTAATTGCGTAATTTCTGTATGCTACTACTGCTTTATTTGTGTTTACAGGCTTCACGGTTGCTTACTTAATTATTCCTTAGAAGAGTTGTACGGGTTTTTAGAGCAACGACACTATAAAACATTTAATTTTAATCCGTGATTTTAACAATAATATACTGTCCAAATCATGTGATGTTAATCAGTTCTTGCCCATGCTGCCCACATTCGGTTTTGACACTTTGATGACGCACCCTACTAGATTTAATTCGTGTCTTGGTCATGTATTTGTGAAGTTCATAAAAATAACACAACTTTATTCAAAACTTTGTCCTTTGACTTCCAAATAACTAATCATTGTTAGTATTCGTTAGTTTCACAAACTGACATAGTCCTAAATGACACTTTTGGCAAAGTAAATTACAATTTTCTAAAGAATAGATCAATTTTCGAACTCGAACCTTTCTAAGACTTTTGATATGTTTTTAATAAAGCTGAAGTCTCATATTGAACGCAATAAACAATCAATCAACTATAAAAGTAGCAAGAATAAATGTTTAAAGCCACGGATTCACTTCTGAAAAAGTTTAGAAGAAAATATAAACTCGGTATTCTAATTAGAGATAATTAGAATAATCACAGACTTAAGCTGAATTATAAAGTTATATAAAATTTCTTGATAACGAATTTAACCGTAGATCTACGTTTAAAAAAAAACGACTAGTTTAACGTTAGTCGGTCGTTTTCTATTCTGGGAATATATACAAAAACCAATATTTTTTACACAAACTGATAGTTCTGTTTATTTTTATTGATTTGCAAACATGTATGTCGAAATACCTAAATTTGCTAAATACATTTTACACATATATTTCGGGTATGTATGTTCTTGCAAACGTTTTTATCACAAATGCAACATTCCAACTCAGTGTTATTTTTGGATTTTTGTTTTCTTCTGTGCACAAAATACATCTGCCTCGCTTAGCTTCAGCACTAAAATCTAATTGATTTCTAGTGGACGAAGAAGAACCAGATAGTGTCGCCTGAAGGGTAAGTGGAGGTAAGTGGTTTCGGGGATACAACGTTTTAGGATATCAACGTCTTCAAAATTTGTTTAATTTCCTTCAATTACATGAAGGGAATCAACTTCGTTTATTGCCATTGAACCCCAAACCTTTATGTTCCCACCAATGCGCTTAACTGTAGAAGTGACATTTTTGGGATCCAAAGCAGTTTCGTCCCTCCTCCACACAAAGCGTCCAAGCGACCATCACTACCGAAAATGTTAAAGATTTATTATTATATTATTATTTGAATCCAGAACTTATCCGTCTTCTGCACATACTCCTTGGGATACTCCAATCACTCTTTTGTGTTTCTTTCTGATAAAGCTGTCTTTTGACGTTTTTACTTTGATCCGTAGAAATTTTGGAAGGCCTTCCACTTCCTGAAACGTGA
The DNA here is from genome assembly GCA_955652365.1 of Eristalinus aeneus. Taxonomy (NCBI): domain Eukaryota; kingdom Metazoa; phylum Arthropoda; class Insecta; order Diptera; family Syrphidae; genus Eristalinus; species Eristalinus aeneus. The sequence goes on from OY019131.1 coordinate 69,808,082, forward strand.
TGAAAAAATCTTTAAAAGAGTTTATAATATTGAAGACTGTTGATTTTGATTTGTTAATCACTGAAGAAATTTCGGGAATACTATAATTTTGTTCATAATAATCAATTATTAAAGCTTTCAGATCACGTCTGTTTATTTTCCATTTTTTCAACTACAAAATTTAATTACATAAATATGCAATTCTAAACAACTTGACAGAATAGCGGTGATAATGTTTGATCAAAGATAAGGATGTAAAAGCAACCGTGCATTATTTCTGGTTTTGGAAAACAATTGTCCCAGTTTTTTTTTATTTGATTTAAGCCTTTAGTTGCTAAAATTAAAAAAATTACAAAAAAAGTCTTTTGGCAACTGTATTAAACTGCAGTATAAAAAAAAAACATCTTATCAGCATTATCAAGGCCACCCTTAGTTTTATTATAATATTCGATAATCTGCGCTATCATTTTGGGATCCAATCCAAATTCAGGGGTGAAATGCATTGTGTTTTGTACTATTGTACATTTATTCTTTCTGCTCATATAAGAAGCTAACGTTGTTGTTGCCGTAAACGCGAATGTAAACTTGAAAAACCGTTTTTTTTCGAGTAAAAGTATTGGGGGTACACTTCTCTTATTCTTTCTGAGTGTGCCAACCATTGTTAGACTCTTTTGCAACATTTTTTGGCCCAAAAAGTAAAGGTGAGGTTGTAATCCTTCAATCTTTGTACCAAATTTTGGACGACATGCTCACCTTGGTTACGTTCGGCAGTATCCCCAATTTCTTTCCCTAATTACGGCTGTATATTCCAAACATATGAAGTTTCGGCACAAAAACACACCCAAAATTTCAAGCCGTACTTTTCAGGCTTATTTGGCATATATTGCCAGAAGGAGCATCGACTATGAAAATTAAGAAAACTAAGTAAAGGCTGTAACACAGAGCGATGGGTTATAAAACTATGGCAGCAATTCAACCCATTTATCCCATAAGTTTCTAATGGGACCAAATTTGTCCTTGACCACTTCTCGGTTTTGTCGTCGACTACTGGGATTGAAAAATCGCAATATTTTTCTTTGGACATTATGGCACAAAATAATTTTAGCCTAAAATCTGCTTCCAACAAATCTTCAATTCGTTCTGTTTTAGATCTGAAAAGCAGAATACATATATACATACATGTTTCTTGAAGGAGCTTGAAAAAATCTTACCTGTAAACCCCTGCTGTAAACCCCTACTCACCACATTCTTGCGTTTATCTCCAAATTTCGATATGCCAAAATTGTTTGTAGTTTCAATAGTTTCAATTATTTCGAATCGGAAAGAAAACAAAAATTAATCTAGCAAAACATCAATTAGCGCAATTGCGTATCGGGTAACACAAGGTTTTAGAGAATAATTACTTTGAGAACGAACTGGTCGGACTTAAAATGTATGTAACTCTCGGATTCAGCCGAATTGAACTTACCGATTGTATCAACTTTAGGGTTATAATCGTCATCACTACCCGCGGCAAAATCACTGTCACTTGAAAAACTTGACATTTTATCAAATCAACAACACAAATCCCAAGCGAAATATCAACACTAAATTATTTTTCATATAACGGGTCGAAAACGACCCAATCTAACAGAAAAAACTCAAATTAAAAAAATTAATTGGCTATGGCCAACTTAGTTTTTCAATAATAAAACAGTTTGGTTTCGGTGCAAAAGGATGCATGAAACAAAGTCCTGAAAAACCAGCAAAATATAAAAAGCTATTATTCCAATCTCGAAAAACCATAACGAATGGGTCGAGAACGACCCAAACTAAAGTCCACGGTTAAGAATGATATTGTTCATCACAGAGACATATGTATAGTACATAATATGTGTATAGGAAATACACATATTATAGTAGGAAGTTATTTCGTAGCCTTGGTATTCAAAAAAAAGAATGGCAAGTCATAGATGAGATATTAATAATAATAATTGTGAATAGTAATAATTGAGATATTAATATTAAGATATTACTATTATAAGATATTAATATTAATGGTGGTCGCCGTGGCATAGTGGGTAGAGTGCGACGTTCACACGCCGAAGGGTCTAGGTTCGATTCCCAGCTCAACACCAATTTTTCGAATTTTTCACGGCACCACATCTATCGAGCTGCTGACAACACTCAAAGAGTAATAACTGTCTAAGAAAGCATCTCAAATTTCGCCGTTCGGAGTCGGTAAAAAACTGTAGGTCCCTTCTACTTGTGAGAGAACAGTATCGCGCACAACACGAGCAGTTGATGAGTAAGCTAGGCCCTGATGTCCCTTTGGACTGTAGCGCCAACAATTATTATTATAAATTGTTAACGCAACAGTCCACAGAGGGACCAGGGCCTAGCTTGCTCATCAACAATCGAACGTAGAGCCTTCGGCGTGTGAGCGTCGCACTCTTACTATCTTTACTAGGCCACGGCGGCCACAGGCGAGATATTAAATAGAGAAAAATTGGTGATACTTGAATTGTTAATGTTAAGTATTATTTCTGATTGAACATTTTTTCTAGATGTTTTTGATTCATATGAACTCCTTGTTTGCTCTGCCATAACGCTGCTATTTCATACTCAATGTTTTTTTACTAATATTTTTTTAACACTAATTTTCGAATATTAACGATTTGACACTAATGTATCACTCCCATGAAGGCAAACGATTTCAGTTATCTAATATTGATTGTATTAATACTTTATTTGACAGCAAACTACCTTGTTGTACGTTGTTTAACACCTCTTTCTTGTTTCTGCTCCCCGTCTGTTTAATTTACTTCCTGATACCTTAAGATGTATGAGAGTGACAAGTGTATTTATGAAAGGTGTTAACTGTAAAAGTATCAACGATTTGTTCATTAATGAACTTTGTTCTTTTAATGCTTAGCTGCGATTTTCAACTTCAACTAGTTTTTTTCTTGTCTGTACATTTATTGTCCTTTCAACAACATTTATTTAGTTTAATTTATTCTGGAATATGTTTTCTTAATTTTATACTAAATTACATTCATACTTGCCACTTGGGCAACTGAATGTTTTCAACTATTTCATGTTTTTCACTCTTGTTATTAATTTATTTATATCGATTTTATCACATTGTAACTGAAGAATTTGAAACAAAGAACGCATTTGAATTTGAACGCCTCCTTCCATTTTTATTATCATTTTATAAATATTGGGGGTTGCCTTATTTGCTCGAATCGTACCATAAGCAAATGCACAAGCACATTATCATTCATGCCATGCTTGTGTGGTGTTTACTTGTGATTTAAAGAAGTAAAGTAGTATAGCGCCGCTTTGCCGAAACCTTCAAAAATATTAAAAATAAAAATATTTTGCATATCATAATACGATTTATTTTTTATAAATACAAAAGTTTCTGTTTGTCTCATGAGAAATAAGTATATAACTCGCATATCTAGGAATTTGTTTTTACTAATTTCTCCCTTCCTCCTTAAATTATAAAAAGCCACTACTTATTCCAGCAATCATAGATTTTACATCTTGTTCTATCCAATACAAAAAAAAAACTTTTAGCAGAGCGTAGTTTCGATCTACGGACCTCTGGGTTATGGGCCCAGCACGCTTCCACTGCGCCACTCTGCTTCTAGAAAAATCTGTCTTAATATCCAAAGTGGTTGTTTTTGCGACACAAAACGAGTCTACTTCCTTACCTAAGGCACGCCTCTTTCAGGAAAACATTTTGTACAGAAAAATGGAGGTACAATTTTAAGGAACATTCCTTGCTTCACTTTATACGGTCGCAATCCTGAAATATATAACTTGCAATTTATTTTTTTCCACACACTAATCAATTGATTAAAACCAAATTTATTTTCAAATATAAAAGGAGTAAAAAGCGGATAATAAATTTCAAAATTTTTGAATCAATGCAGCAGAAATTTGTTCATTCTAGGAAAAGACATTAAAGACAGTTCGGGCTCAGAGTTCCAAAAAATAAAACAGATACTTCAATATTGTAAGACAGCTAAACTTCACACTGCAAAATAGCAATCTCAGCAATCTCTCTCTTTGAAAACGAATTATTACATTGAATGGGGGAATTATAAACCAATATGCATTTTCTTGCATAGAGGAAGACCTCTATACCGTCGGTCCCTGATGTGATTTAATTTCGTTCACTTAATGCTACTCAATAATCTCTGTAAGGAGCCCCAATGTTGTTGTCCTTAGCATACGGTAACATCATACAATCTCCACTCCATACGGTAACATCATACAATCTCCACGCGGCCCCCCTGGATAGCCATCACAACACCCGTTGTATGGTGAACTAATGTATGCAGCAAGTTTACATAAAGGGCCTGGCCTACAAGTCTGTGGATTGTGCGTGAGGTTAACTTCCTCACCACGCAAAAAACCTTTAGTTCAGAAACGCCGAAATGCCTCGGATAATGTAGGAGCAACTTTTGACGACCCCAGCAAACGTAATAATTACAACGATTTTCGGTTTTTCACGTGGAATGTGAAGTCCCTTAACAGACCAGGTGCGGCCGAACAACTTGCGGAGGCCCTTGATTGCTACAAAGCAAACATTACCGCCATCCAGAAAGTGCGATGGGATAGGCCTGGCATAAAAACGATAAAGAACTGCGATATCTTCTACAGCAATTGCAATGGAGAGAGAAAGAAGCGCTTATGCGAATGTGGATATGTTGTTCGAGGCAGGCACAAAGTCTTGAGCTACGACCCTGTCAGTGAACGCCTCATGACAATCCGCATCAAGGCTAAATTCAGGAACATCAGCCTAATTTGATATCACGCGCCGACAGAGGAGTAATATGAGAACACCAAGCACGACTTCTATAATTTCCTAGAAAGAACATACGGTCGATGGCCGAGCTACGACACCAAGTTCGTTCTAGGAGATTTTAACGCTCAGCTGGGAAAGGAGGACATCTTTGCTGGAGTCATCGGTAAACACAGCCTGCACGACAACACATCCGAAAACGGACTCAGGCTGTTGGACTTCGCCTCGGGGCGGAACTTCTCTGTGGCTGCCACTGATGTGCTGGGTTTCACGTCACCACCCAGAAGAAACCCATGGTTTGACGACGAGTGCAGGCAAGCGCAAGCAGCTAAAAAAAACGCGTATAAGGCGACGCTGCATCGAGCAACGAGGGCTGTTCGTGAGCTCTACGAATAGAGAAGAAGGGAAGAGCACCGGCTTCTCAGAAGGAAAAAGAAGGAGCATAAGAAGCGCGCGGTCGAGGAAATGGAAAGGTGATATGGCAGGAATGAAGTTCGAAAGTTTTATCGAATGGTAAAACAGCTATCCGGAGGATACAAGGTTCGGACCAAGGCCTGCCGGGACCAAAACGGACAACTCGCAGTAGAGTCGCAGCCTGTGCTGAGAAAAAATCCCGCTGTTAGGCAGAATGTTCTACTCAATTTAGACGATAATGGACAAGCATTCCGTCCTCCGACTTAGACGAGGTGAAGATAGCTATATCCAAGCTGAAGTCGAACAAAGATGCTGGAGCGGACGGACTGCCCGCACAACTATTTCAAGCAGCTGGGGAAGACCTGGTTGGGCGCATACGCCAGCTCATCTGTAAGATATGGTCGGAGGAAAGCATGCTAGATGAGTGAAATCTCAGCGTCGTTTGCCCGTTTCACAAAAAAGGAGACCCCTTTGACTGCGCCAACCACCGATGGATTAGTCTCCTCAACATCGCGTACAAGATCCTCTCTGCCATATTGTGTGAGCGTCTGAAACCGTTTGTCCATGACATGATAGGTCCCTATCAGTGTGGTTTCAGACCAGGGAAGTCCACTATAGAGCAGATCTTCACATTACAGTAGATCCTGGAAAAGAACCAAGAAATGCAAATTGACACTCACCATCTATTCGTCGATTTCACACCGCATATAGCAGTGTGCATAGAGACGAGCTGTACAGTGCCATGTCTAGTTTTGGCATACCTACCAAACTCGTCAGATTGTGTAGGATGACGATGGAGAACTCTCGGTGCTCCGTCTAGGTCGGAGCCGTTACCTAGCCCTTCAATATATAAAAAAGGTTAGACAAGGTTACGCACTGTCATGTGACTTTCTGTAACATCATCCTCAAGAAGATCGTGCGTAACTCACAAGTTAACACCAGAGGCACGATTTTCCAGAAGTCAATTAAATTGCTAGGTCTATGATGCTGATGACATTGACGTGATTGGACGTACACAGCGAGCCGTGAATGAGGCGTTTGCTGGCATTGAAGCGAAAGCGGCTAAAATGGGTCTGGCGGTAAATGAGGGCAAAACTAAGTATATGCTGTCATCAAGAAAAAACACACAACATCGACGTCTCGGACAGAGCATCACACTAGGCAGCAGAAACTTCGAGGTAGTCAAGGACTTCATCTACCTCGGCTTCGCGGTGAACAGGGCAACAACATCAGTACCGAAATCAAACGCAGAATTACTCTTGCCAATCGCTGTTTCTTTGGACTCAAGAGGCAATTGAGTAATAAAGCCCTCTCTCGAAGGACTGAGCTCGTTTTATATAACAGCTTGATCATCCCCGTCCTACTTTATGGCGCGAAATCTTGGACGTCAAAGACGGATGAGGAAGCCATAAGTCTTTCCGAGAGAAAAGTTTTGCGTTCGATTTTTGGTTCTGTTTGCGTTGATGCTACATGCGCCTGGTCAAGCGTCTTCGGATACAATGCTTAAGATGGCTAGCCCATGTAGAGCGTATGGACACCACTGCTCCGGCCCGAAAAGTCTTTGAATCCGTGCCATTTTGACAAAGCAACAAAGGACGACCAAGACTAAGGTGGCGCACACAAGTGGAGAAGGACCTCAACCAACTTGGAGTGCGCAACTAGATCGTGCTGGCTGGAGACGCAGGTTGGTTGAGGCCCAGGTCCACTCCGCACTGTAGCGCCACAAGAAGAAGAAGAAGAATATACACTGAGTATGTTATTAATTCCCGCCGCAAGACTTTTTGTCGCACCAAGAGGGAGTAACCTTTGCTACGCGGAAGGCTCTTTAGGAGCGTTTAAATATTTATTTTAAGGAACAATAAGGAAGAAGAAGGAAGACTAAGTCAACTATTTCTTGTTATATGCAATAAAATATTTTTAATATTTAAAAAAAAAAAGTGAATATATCAAAATATAAATACAGAAAAATGTAATTGTAAAAACGTGTAACGATATATTCAAAATATAAATACAGAAAATGTAATTCCTAGAAATTTCATTCGGTATAAAAATATAGTCAAACGAGTCAGTTGAAAGCGATCAGCGGCGGAGTCCGGACATGTAAATAAAACGAGAAGAAAATATTTAAATTGTGTATTTAATTTTTTTGTTTCAAAAAGAAGGAAACGTTATTACAAAATTTTTTTTTTAAATTTTGCTCTGAAAATATTTTTTTTTTTTACGCAACCAGTCTGTTCACGCGAGGTAACATTGTTGATTGCGCTCAACAAGGCGAGTTGCCAGCACTATCTTCGTAAGTGCACAGGTCAAGTTGACATACAGCCTTACGTATTTGTTTGACTCTTTGTATGATGTACAAATCAACCCTTTCTTCAAACACTGAATATTGCGCTGTGAAAAGAAGAGAGAGAGAAGCTAATACTTTGAACATATTCCTTCTCTTCCTTAGGTTGTTGTTCCTGAGACTAATACATATTTGAACCTGAATATATCTCGGGATTAGAGAACAAAAACAAATATTTATCATCTTAAATAGCTTTATTGTTATTCAAAATATTCCCCATTAAGATCTATACACTTTTGCATGCGTTTGAACCAATTGTCGAAGCACTTTTGCCACTCTGATTGAGGTATCTCAAAACATGCATTCTAAACGCATCAACCGCTTCTTCATGTGTCGAAAAACGTTGACCTCTCTTTTATTTTTTACGTACGGGAATAAAAAGAAATCATTCGGTGCCAAGTCAGGACTATACGGCAGATGACTCAACAAATCGATGTTTTGAGTGTTTAAAAATTCAGTTGTTTGAGTCGATGTGTGAGAGCTCTCATTTTCGTGGTGAAGAGTGATCCGTTTTCGGCGGTTGGTTTTCCTGATTTATTGGAAGACAAATGGTAAACTCTGGCTCTGCTAACCTCTTGAAGCTCTTTTTTAATATATTAAAACGGAATAAAATGCATATAAAACTGCAGCTTGATACGGTTTCAGTTATCCAAACATATTTATTGTTAATTTTTTAATATTAGCAACTAAAGGTTTAAAACAAAAATAGTGCAAATTCATCGTCCAAAAAAACTGGGACAATTAGAAAAATTGAAAATAAATATTTTTTTTAATACCTTGCGTGTTGTCCTTTTATTTTATAACTTCCTGCAATCTTCTGTTCATCGATCCGACCAGGTTTTTTGTTACAGCCGATGAAATTGTTTGCCATTTTTCATACAATGCTGTCTTTAACTCTTCTCTGGTATAAATGGTTCTTTTTCGAACTTCCTTTTCTAAAACAGCCCAAAGGTGCTCTATGGGATTAAGATCCAGACTTTGGGGGGGGGGATGCGGCAACACCTTTTTTATTTTACAAATACACCGATCTTTTGTTATACCGGTTGTGTGCTTTGGATCATTATCATGCAACAGCGTTCCACCCGGCAGTAGTCCCAATTTTACTTTGGTTTCGGGGATACAACGTTTTAGGATATCAACGTATTCAAACTTTGTTAAATTTCCTTCAATTTCATGAAGAGAACCAACACCGATTATTGCCATTGAACCCCAAACCATTATGTTCCCACCACCGTGCTTAACTGTAGAAGTGACATTTTTGGGATCCAAAGCAGTTTCGTCTTTCCTCCACACAAAGCGTCGACCATCACTACCGAAAATGTTAAATTTTGATTCATCGCAAAAAATTATTTAATTCCAGAACTCATCCGTCTTCTGCACGTAAAGACCACTTGCATATGGTCCTCCAATCGATCTTTTATGTTTCTTTCAGATAAGGTTGACTTTTTGCAATTTTCACAGCTGATTCCTTCGGGTTTCTAGCAATTTTGGAAAGCCTTCCACTTCCCGAAACGTGATGAAGAAAACCATCACCTTTAAAAGACTTTATAATATTGAAGACTGTTGATTTAGGTTTGTTATTCACTGAAGAAATTTCGCGAATACTATAATTTTGTTCACGTTTGCTTATTTTCCATTTTTTCAACAACAAAATTTAATTACATAAATATGTAATTGTAAACAACTTGACAGAATAGCGGAGATAATGTTTGATCAAAGATAAGGATATAAAAGCAACGGTACATTATTTCTGGTTTTGGAAAACAATTGTCCCAGTTTTTTTGGTCGATGAATTTGCACTATTTTTGATTTAAACCTTTAGTTAATAATAATAATAATTGTTGGCGCTATAGTCCAAAGGGGGACCAGGGCCTAGCTTGCTCATCAACTACTCGTGTTGTGCGCGCTACTGTTCTCTCACGATAAGAAGGGACCTACAGTTTTTTTGCCGACTCCGAACGACGAAATTTGAGAAGCTTTCTTAGACAGTTATTACTCTTTGAGTGTTGTCAGCAGCTCGAAAGAAGTGGTGCCGTGAAATATTAGAAAAATTGGTGAAAAACTGAAATTGGAAAAACTGGGAGTCGAACCTAGACCCTTCGGCGTGTGAGCGTCGCACTCTACCCAATACGCCACGGCGACCACTAAACCTTTAGTTGCTAAAATAAAAAAAAAAAACAATAAAAGTGTTTGGTAACTGTATGCAGTTTATATACAATTTTTTCTTTTTTAATATATTAAATATATTTGCAAAGATGCACATCGGCCAACGGTTTGTTTTTCGTTTACTGCTGAAGCCGGGTAACATTTATCAGCATTGTCAAGGCCACCCTTAGTTTTATTATAATATTCGATAATCTGCGCTATCATTTTGGGATCCAATCCAACTTCAGGGGTGAAATGCATTGTGTTTTGTACTATTGTACATTTATTCTTTTTGCTCATATAAGAAGCTAACGTTGTTGTTGCCGTAAACGCGAATGTAAACTTGAAAAACCGTTTTTTTTCGACTAAAAGTAGTGGGGATACACTTCTCTTATTCTTTCTGAGTGTGCCAACCATTGTTAGACTCTTTTGCAAGATTTTTTGGCCCAAGAAGTAAAGATGTTGTCCATGGTAACGTTGTAACCCTTCAATCCCTGTACCAAATTTTGGACGACACGCTCACCTTGGTTACATTCAGCAGTATCCCCAATTTCTTTCCCTAAATACGGCTGTGTATTCCAAACATATGAATTTTCGGCACAAAAACACATCCAAAATTTCAAGCCGTACTTTTTAGGCTTATTTGGCATATATTGCCTGAACGAGCATCGACTATGAAAACCAAGAAAACCAAGTAAAGGCTGTAACACAGGCGAGGTTATAAAACTATGGTAGCAATTCAACCCATTTGTCCCATAAGTTTCTAATGGGACCAAATTTGTCCTTGATCACTTCTCGGTTTTGTCGTCGACTACTGGGATTGACAAATCGCAATATTTTTGTAATATATTGCAATATTTCTTTGGACATTATGGCACAAAATAATTTTAGCCCAAAATCTGCTTCCAACAAATCTTCAATTCGTTCTGTTTTAGATCTGAAAAACAGAATACATACATACATGTTTGTTGAAGGAGCTTGAAAAAATCTTACCTGTAAACCCCTGCTGTAAACCCCTACTCTCCACATTCTTGTATTTATCTCCAAATTTCGATATGCCAAAATTGTTTGTAGTTTCAATAGTTTCAATTATTTTGAAACGGAAAGAACGTGCAAATGCCCTAGAGATACTATACCCCTTCCAGTTTTTCTCCACAATCAAGTTTTATCAGTATCGCGAACGTTTATGTCTTACAAACCAATGCAAAATTACCTAAAGAGATATAAAGCCCAATGTTGTCGTTTTCACGAAAACCCCAACTCCAGATCCGTTCTTCGTCTTGGAGCTGACCGTAAATATGCGAGTACATTCTCTTCCCGGCTCAGTTTCTAGCCTGAGCTAGTCCTGGATACGGGACTTTACAAAATTGACTTTGTATGAAAGACGCAACTAGATTATTGGTGACCTCGCCTCGGACGGCATATCCCTGAGACTGGTGTCATAATGTGGATGTCAAGGGAAGGAAGATTAAGCAGTGCAGAGAGAGCGGAGCCAGTCGTGCCAGGAAAAGCCCTGTGCAGCCAAGCAGACCGTTCTTTGGAGCTTGGTGAAAGCAATCACGAAAGCTTATTCCACCAAACGAATGATGTTTTTTTGAAGGAAATTTTTTATCAATGATAATGATAGGTATTTAACTTCATCGGAAAATGAAATGATGACGCCTTTAAGTACTAGTTGAGTCAGACCGATCAGACCGACAAGCAAAGAGTCTATCAACAGGCACCAAAGGAGACGAGGCAAGACACCACCTTGAGGGCAGCCCCTGTTTACATACTGTTGTCAATCCGCCTCCGCGCTTACAGTTTTGTTCATTAGCATTGATTTTATCTACAGCACCAACAATTTTTTAATTTTAATGCATTGCTTTATTTTTCGAATTATATTTCTTACGTGCTAGACAAAAAATACTTAATAGTAATGATTTTAATTTAAACTTACTGAATCTCTACTCTACCTCTAAGTTAATTTAGGAATTTTTTTCTAATGCCTTTCGAATTCTTTTAATATTTGAATTAATGCTTACATCTATATAAATGTAATTATTATTTCTCCAAGAAAATTAAGAAAAAAACTGGGACTTCTTGATTTTGACATCAATCTTCTACGTCGTGTTATCTGGACGCGTTGCACATGTCATTAAAGTCGCATTGTCGAAAGCATCCTCTATGTTAATGTATATACCCAGCCGGGGCCAGGCTGATAGTGGAAATTCTAACGACTATTTTAGAACAAACAACGGCGTCACATAGTACATCACCCATTCCCAGCGCAAATCTTTGCTGTTGCAAAATCAGGGAATGGCAAATAGCCCAGACTTATCTTGGGTCTGCTTTTTTAATAATATGCTTATGAACCCCAACTCACACATCTATGTTTGCCGTTTTGCTTCCTTTCTGCTTATCTTTCTATCTCTCTCATTCTCTTTCTCTCGCCTCCTGTTATTATTTTGTTTTGTTCAATATCGATTCAATATCAAAACCAAATAATTGTAGCCCCATGGATACAGAATATAAAACACTAACATTTAACAGCATAATTAAGGAACGACCATTGAAGGATCAGATCGGCTTTAAAACATTTTTCCTGTGTAAAGTGTATTCAGATAATTGTCAGATAAAATATTTGATTGGGAATGGAAAGCAGTAAGAGAAAATAAAAAAATGTATTTACAGATGCTTCATAAAGAATAAGCTGTACAACCTTTGTGAAATACTGTGAATGCTGCGATAACTTAGATTTTTAGCAGAGTGATGCTATCGCTATACAGCAAATTAATTCATATGTATGTATGATTTTCCAAAAAGACCTTGGCCGCATGTGTCATTATTTACTTAAGTAAAGTGGATAATAAGATTTTCTGAAAAGACCTTGGCCGCATGTGTCATTATTTACTAAAGTAAAGTGGATAATAAGGAAAATTGTGAAATTTACATATTAAAGTAAGTAAATTAACAAAAGTTTTAGAAGTAACATTTTAAAATGTTATGATTTGTCTTTATCTAAAGTCGATATTTATAGTATACGGTGACTTCTAAAAGGGTGGGCATGGGCCTATGCACGCGAGGTAACGTCGTTGATTGCGCTCAACATGGCGAGCTGCCAAGGCAATCCTCGTTAGTGCACAGGTCAAGTTGACATACAGCCTCCAAGTGGCGCCCCCTGGATAGCCATCACAACACCCGTTGTATGGTGAACTAATGTATGCAGCGACCCCCTCTGCCCGAGGATTTAAATAATGGGCCTGGCCTACCAGTCTGTGGGTTGTGCGTGAGGGTAACTTCCTTACCACGTAAAAAAGAAAAATTGTTCAGAAAAACCGATATGCCTCGGATAAGGACGGATTAACTGTTGACGACCCCAGCAAACGTTTAAAGGACAACGATTTTCGGTTTTGCACGTGGAATGTGAGGTCCCTTAATAGGCCACGTGCAGCCGAACAACTTGCGGAGGCCCTTGACAGCTACAAAGCTGACATAACCGCCATCCAGGAAGTGCGATGGGATGGGCCTGGCATAAAAGCGATGAAGAACTGCGATATCTACTACAGCAATTGCTATAGAGAGAGAAGGCAGCGCTTATTCGGATGCGGATTTGTTGTTCGAGGCAGACTTAGGCAAAAAGTCTTGAGCTACGACCCAGTCAGCGAGCGCCTCATGACAATCCGCATCAAGGCTAAATTCGGGAACATCAGCCTAATATGCGCTCACGCCCCGACAGAGGAGAAGGATGACAACATCAAGGATGACTTCTATGATCTCCTAGAAAGAACATACGATCGATGCCCCAGCTATGACACCAAGATCGTTCTAGGAGATTTCAACGCTCAGCTGGGAAAGGAGGACATCTTTGCTGGAGTCATCGGTAAACACAGCCTGCACGACAACACATCCGGAAACGGACTTAGGCTGTTGGACTTCGCCTCGGGGCGAAACCTCTCTGTGGCTAGCACGCGGTTCCCACACCTGAACATTCACAAAGGAACCTGGCGATCTCCTGATCAATCAACCGTCAACCAGATTGATCACGTTGCGATCGACGTCAGACACTCCTCCAGTATTCTCGATGTCCGAACCTTCCGAGGTGCAAACATTGACTCGGATCATCACCTTGTTGTAGCCAAGGTAAGAACCCGGATATCGAGAGAGCAACGGAGTCGAGAGAGGCCAAAACGGTTTGACGTCGAAAAGCTACAATCGCAGCTGATTGCTGGGAACTTTGCCGACCGAGTCTCCCGGAAACTCGCCCATAGTTCGACGCTTCCTGCACTAAGCATAGAAGAAGAATGGAAACGTTGTCAAGAAGCCATCAAAGAAGCTGCCACTGATGTGCTGGGTTTCACGTCACCACCCAGAAGGAACCCATGGTTTGACGACGAGTGCAGGCAAGCGCACGCAGCTAAACAAGACGCCTATAAGGCGACGCTGCATCGAACAACGCGAGCTGTTCGTGAACTCTACGAACAGAGAAGAAGGGAAGAGCACCGGCTTCTCAGAAGGAAAAAGAAGGAGCATGAGAAGCGCGCGGTCGAGGAAATGGAAAGGTGCTTTGGCAGGAATGAAGTCCGAAAGTTTTACCGAAAGGTAAAACAGCTATCCGGAGGATACAAGGTTCGGACCAAGGCCTGCCGGGACCAAAATGGACAACTAGTAGTAGAGTCGCAGTCTGTGCTGAGAATCTGGAAGGATCATTTCTGCAGACTCCTAAACGGCGATGACGACCCAAATCCCGCTGTTAGGCAGAATGTTCCACTCAATTTGGACGATGATAGACAAGCATTCCGTCCCCCCGACTTAGACGAGGTGAAGATAGCAATATCCAAGCTAAAGTCGAACAAAGCTGCTGGAGCGGATGGACTGTCCGCAGAACTATTTAAAGCAGCTGGAGATGACCTGGTTGGGCGCATGCACCAGCTCATCTGTAAGATATGGTCGGAGGAAAGCATGCCCGATGAGTGGAATCTCAGCGTCGTTTGCCCGGTCCACAAAAAAGGAGACCCCTTTGACTGCGCCAACTACAGAGGGATTAGTCTCCTGAACATCGCATACAAGATCCTCTCTGCCGTATTGTGTGAGCGTCTGAAACCATTTGTCCATGACCTGATAGGTCCCTATCAATGTGGTTTCAGACCAGGGAAGTCCACAATAGACCAGATCTTCACATTACGGCAGATCCTGGAAAAGACCCAAGAAATGCAAATTGACACCCACCACCTATTCGTCGATTTCAAGGCTGCATATGACAGTGTGCATAGAGACGAGCTATACAGTGCCATGTCTAGTTTTGGCATTCCTACCAAACTCGTCAGATTGTGTAGGATGACGATGGAGAACTCTCGCTGCTCCGTCAAGGTCGGTACCGAACTCACCGAGACCTTCAATGTCAAAAAAGGTTTTAGACAAGGCGACGCACTGTCATGTGACTTCTTTAACATCATCCTCGAGAAGATCGTGCGTAACTCACAAGTCAACACCAGAGGCACGATCTTCCAGAAGTCAGTTCAATTGTTAGCTTACGCTGATGACATTGACGTGATTGGACGAACACAGCGAGCCGTCAATGAGGCATTTGCTGGCATTGAAGCGGAAGCGGCCAAAATGGGTCTTGCGGTAAATGAGGGCAAAACGAAGTACATGCTGTCATCAAGGAAGGACACACAACATCGACGTCTCGGACGGAGCGTCACACTAGGCAGCAGAAACTTCGAGGTAGTTAAGGACTTCGTCTACCTCGGCTCCGCGGTAAACAGGGACAACAACATCAGTACCGAAATCAAACGCAGAATCACTCTTGCCAACCGCTGTTTCTTTGGGCTCAAGAGGCAATTGAGTAATAAAGCCCTCTCTCGAAGGACTAAGCTGGCTTTATATAACAGCTTGATCATCCCCGTCCTACTATATGGCGCAGAATCTTGGACGTTAGCAAAGGCGGATGAGGAAGCCCTTAGTCTTTTTGAGAGAAAAGTTTTGCGTGCGATTTTTGGTCCTGTTTGCGTTGATGGCATCTGGAGGAGAAGATTTAATGACGAACTCTATAGGCTGTACAGCGACATGCGCCTGGTTAAGCGTCTACGGATACAACGCTTAAGATGGCTAGGCCATGTAGAGCGCATGGACACCACTGCTCCGGCCCGAAAAGTCTTTGAATCCGAGCCATTGGGACAACGCAACAGAGGACGGCCTAGACTGAAGTGGCGCACACAAGTGGAGAAGGACCTCAACCAACTTGGAGTGCGCAACTGGAGACAGCTGGCGAAAGATCGTGCTGGCTGGAGAGGCATGTTGGTTGAGGCCCAGGTCCACCCCGGACTGTAGCGTCACAAGAAGAAGAAGAAGAAGAAGGTGACTTCTAAAAATTTAGTTAAAGATATGGTTATGTCAAGCTGATATAGGCTCGACAAGGCAAAATATTTCCTTCCTATCTTTATATCTTTATTCAACTTTTCAATTTTTCCATTTTTCTTCTTTCCCGTTTTTACTTGGCGTCTGGTTATTTTTTTTTTAGTTATTTGTTTGTTTCACATACTTTTTTGCTTACAATAACATTGCCCTTCTCTTAGACTTGTTCGTTCCGAACAAGTGAATCACCACTCTCACTCTGATACCAATGAAAACGATGGACTTCGACTTTCGATTCTCGTAGTATACGATAGACAACATTACCAATCATTTTTGTCGAATCCACATGCACTGCCGATTATGTCGTGCCGTGTCTTCATCGGATCAGTCGCAACTTTTATCAAAGTTCTGCTTCTGTGATATTTATATCAAATCCTTTCTCAGAGGTCCCTCATGTAGTCGACTTCGTTTTTGTGTACTTCTAAAGGGTATCCAAATAAAACTTCACTAGGTAATCGAACCGTCCGACCAAAAAGTATCACGTTAGGGTATATCCAGAAGTGCTGTACACCGCCCCTTGATAAGCCATCAAAACAGTGGAATACATTGATCCCATTAGTGCCAGTGTTCACTTACTACCCTTGCGAGATGCTCTGATCTGATCTGAAAGTAAATTAACGTCTGCGTCTTGATTTTGAATAGCAAATACTTCAGGCCGCCTGCTGAATTAGTCCATTCTGTTATTTTTCATTCTGTTATACCAAGAGCGACTTGTTTAAGGGGCGGCCCGATATTATACAGATGCATTCTACCCTGAATTTTTGTATGTAGTTCCTCACATGCTGCACATGCACTGCATTTTCTGCACCAATCTTCTACGTCTGCTTTTATATGAAGCCAATAGAACCGTTCTCTTATTTTCTCCATAGTCTTATTCATTACCATGTGACCTCCAGACACATGACGAGCTGCATTACAAACCATTTTTCCACTGTACCTAGTAAGCTTTCAGTGTAGAACTTTGATCTGAGAAACCTTTCTATGTAATAATAGATTATATTCGAAGTCTTATCAGAGAAACTGTTTTTCCTCTTCTTGAAGCACACAATATTTACAGTTGTCTTTGCAAAGTCGCGGAGAAAGTGCATCCGTGTTGAAATGAAGCTTTCTTTTTCCATGGTGGATCTCGTAGTCATGTAATCTAGTGAATTGCCCTTCAAGATTCTTAAATTGTAATAACCATTCAAGTTCAGCATGATTATACTAAGAAAAAACGTTTGCCCACATAAGTATTTGTAAATATGTTTTGTTGCTGAAATCTGCTATTATCTAACCTTCTGGTTACACAATAGTTAGCCCTAGAATCTGTATCCACAATTTTTCCCGGAAAGGGATGAGCTGATATCGTGGCACTGCACAATTTTTCTTTAAGTTTTTTAAAGCTTCTCCCACACTCGCTTGAAAATGGAAATCGTCTTCCCGTTAATTTATGCTTTTTGCAAATACCAGTAAAGTCTTTTGCGAATCGCTTGTTATGTGCTGAGTCGCTCTCAGGTTTTCCAAATGTTCTTTGTAAGTCTTTCCCATAACAATGACGCCATCCAGATACACTAAACAAGTTTTCCATGTTAACTCATTTCATCAATCGCTTGAATGTTACAAATGACATCATGTGGATGAGTGTCAACCCGCCATTAGCCACTTTTTAAGTCAAGCGTGTCGTCGATTCGTCTTTGTGACACCATTAAGCTGAAGATAATCCACGTAAAATTGGAACTACTGTTCTACAAGTACAACTGGTGAAGCGCATGGACTTTTTGAATGTTCAATCACCTATTCTTTCCCCATCGTAGAGATCATCTCTGCAATCTCCACCTCTTTTTCTTAGGTTAACGTCTAGCGTGTTAGCCTATTGGTTTGACATCTCTTGTGTCGATATGATGGTACATTAAATGTGTTTGGCCATTGTCTTCTTGTAATGCATACACATCAATAAATTGATACTTACGAACATACTCCAATCATTTCACTATGCAACAATTCAATTCTTATCAACCTATTCATCAGAATTCTAATGAGCACCATATAGTTCTCGGTATAACCAAAGTCTTTCCGACAGTTACTGTTTTTAAGAATCTCCACGTTTTGTGTATGTTTTGTATCCACTATAATTTGGTGATGCTTCATAAAATTCATAACAATTATGCACTCGTAACAAATGTTAGCTACACGAAATGTGTAGCAGTCTTTAACAAGCATTTGTTTGTTCCGTCTCTTATTATAGAGGTTGTGGCACCGGTGTCAATAGTTGCAACAGTTTTTTTAATTTTGATACAAACTTCCACTGTAAGATCTCTATTATTTTCTTTTGGTTTGAGAAATTTGAATAATGATACTAGTGGATTAATTCCAGTAACCAACTTCTGACTCGTGAAGTTGGAACTTAAACATTTTCCGATTGAGGATTCTGTAAATGGCACGTCTGCTGACGAACATTCTATCACTGACATTTCTCTGACATTTCCGTCGACAGAACAAATTCTAATGTCTCAGCCAGTGCTTTCTTTCCGGCCATTTTGGACAGCAAATTGTTGTTTTTCGTCCGGAAAGATTTGGGCAAACGCCTCAGTCGCAATTTCGTTCATGAGCTCTTTGTAAACATTCAGATAAGACAAATTTAATTTTCTTTCATTATTTGTTTGCAATTTATAGAGTGATTCTCTCCTCTTGTACGTCCTACTGCGCAGTTGAGCCCTATGCATTTGTTGCATGTGAGTGCGGCCGCTGTTTCTTTTAATCGCTCGAATCGGTTGTCATTACAGCAGCAACGAATTGTCTTTTTGTAAAATGGTTGTAATGCTTGACCCAAACAAGTTAGAGTTAAATTTCTTTTCGTGTCGTGCAATTTCCTCGGCAAGGACATAAAAGTGTTTATCAAACCTTGCCTTGACATTTTCGAACTAGGCATCAACTTTCATTGCAAGCATCGTCGTATTTGCCTCTACAATCACGGGCTTGCTGGCTATAGCTTCGAAATTATTTTTGAAAACGCTTTTAAAATTCTTTTGTTCTTCAGTAGGGATTCGCGAATTTCATTTTTTTACTTGACTTCACGTTAGTTTTTTATTCATTTGATGCTTTTCTTGTTTGAACTTAGTTTAAGTAAAGAAGTTTTATCCAATCATAACAATATTGTACCAAAATTTAGTTAATATAAAAAATTAAAACGGAAAAATACACAAACTCACATTTAACAAACGCAAGTTATTGTCAACAATGTTGCTGTAAAATGTTACTGTTATCATAAAATAACCGGGAATAGAATGAATATAGATCCAATGATGTGTGCAACGCAGTTTTACCAAGTAGTACTTCGATACCAGAACTGTGATATCGAGAACCAAGGATCGATATTCGTATTTAAAAAGAAAAACAGAGCAAACATATTGCATGCACATAAGCAATATAATCATTCAGAATTAAAGAAAATATGAAAGTTTATGATATTTTTATTTTATTTTTTTTTTAATTTTTTTATTACAAATTTGGCTATAGGAAAGTATAAATGATGAACGCAATATCAGCGCTCAGGGATAATTTCAGATATTCAAACTCAGGCTAATTCTGAGGAAGGCCCAAAAAGTGAATACACCTAAAACTTTGGTTGTCGATTTTAAGGCCACAAATGACAGTGCAAAAAGGCAAGTTTTACGAATGTCTAGTATTTATATTCCTGCAAATTTGTCCGTTTGGCTGCTGCGTTTAACGGTTGATGACGAAAGAAAGATTGGACGAAACAACTGAGCAGGATATAAGACGCTTGCGATTTTGCGAGTGGATTAGATGGGCTACTGGTGAACAGGGATAACACAACTTTAATTGCATATATAACATCGGATTCATTGACAGACATAGTACCGACCCAAACCTGCTTTATGTTTCTTCTTATTGAACTGAGATAAAAGGCGGGTTATTAAAATTAAGTAAAATAATTCAAACTCTATATAGATATTTTCTTCTTCTTCTTCTTCTTGTGGCGTTACAGACCGGAATGGACTTGGGCCTCAACCAACATGCCTCTCCAGCCAGCACGATCTTTCGCCAGCTGCCTCCAGTTGTTCACTCCAAGTTGGTTGAGGTCCTTTTGCGACTTGCGTGCGTCACCTTAGCGTACGCCGTCCTCTGTTGCGTTGTCTCAATGGCTCGGATTCGAAGACTTTTCGAGCCGGAGCAGTGGTGTCCATACGCTCTATTTGCCCTAGCCATCTTAAGCGTTGTATCCGTAGACGCTTGACCAGGCGCATGTCGCTGTATAGCCCATAGAGTTCGTCGTTAAATCTTCTCCTCCAGATGCCATCAATGCAAACCGGACCAAAAATCGCACGCAAAACTGTTCTCTCGAAATGACTAAGGGCTTCCCCATCCGCCTTTGCTAACGTCCAGATTTCCGCGTCATAAAGTAGGACTGGGATGATCAAGTTTTTATAAAAAAAAAACGAGCTTAGTCCTTCGAGAGAGGGCTTCATTACTCAATTCTTGAGCCCAAAGAAACAGCGATTGACAAGAGTAATTCTGCGTTTGATTTCGGTACTGATGTTGTTGCCCTGTTAACCGCGGAGCCGTTGACTACCTCGAAGTTTCTGCTGCCTAGTGTGATGCTCTGTCCGAGACGTCGATGTTGTGTCTTTTCTTGATGACAGCATGTACTTTTGGAACATCGTGCCTCTGGTGCTGACTTGTGAGTTACGCACGATCTTCTCGTGGATGATGTTAAAGAAGTCGTCTTATCTAAAACCTTTGACATTGACGGCTCGCTGTGTTCTTTCAATCACGCCAATGTCAACAGCGTAAGCTAACAATTGAACTGACTTTTGGAAGATCGTGGCTCTGGTGTTGATTTGTGAGTTACGCACGATCTTCTCGAGGATGATGTTAAAGAAGTCACATGACAGTGCGTCGCCTTGTCTAAAACCTTTTTTGACATTGAAAGTCTACGTGAGTTCGCTACCGGCCTTAACGGAGCAGCGAGAGTTCTCCATCGTCATCCTCCACAATCTGACGAGTTTGGTAGGAATACCAAAACTTGATATGGCACTGTATAGCTAGTCTTTATGCAAACTGTCATATGCGGCCTTAAAATCGACGAAGATGTGGTGAGTGTCGATTTGCACTTCTTGGGTCTCTTCCAGGATCTGCCGCAAAGTGAAAATCTGGTCAATCGTGAACTTCCCTGGTCAGAAATCACACTGACAGAGACTTATCAGGCTATGGACAAACAGCTTCAGACACTCACACAATACGGCAGAGAGGATCTTGTATGCGATGTTAAGAAGACTAATATCTCGGGAATTGGCGCAGTGACAGGGGTCTCTTTTCTTGTGGATCACGCTGCGATTCCACTCATCGGGCATGCTTTCCTCCGACCATATCTTAGAGATAAGCTGGTGCATGTGCCCAACCAGGTCATCTCCAGCTGCTTTAAATAGATCTGCGGGCAGTCCGTCCGCTCTAGCAGCTTTTTTCGACTTCAGCTTGAATATTGCTATCTTCACCTCGTCTAAGTCGAGGGGACGGAATTCTTGTTTATCACCATCCAAATTGAGTGGAACATTCTGCCTAACAGCGGAATTGGGGCCGTCATAGCCGTTAAGGAGTCTGCAGAAATGATCCTTCCAGATTCCCAGCACAGACTGCGACTCTACCACGAGTTGTCCATTTTGATCCAGGCAGGCTTCGGTCCGAACTTTGTATCCTCCGGATAGATGCTTTACCTTTCGATAAAACTTTCGGACTTCATTCCTGCCATATAACCTTTACATTTCCTCGACCGCGCGCTTCTTATGCTCCTTCTTTTTCGTAGAGCTCACGATCAGCCCTCGTTGTTCGATGCAGCGTTGCCTTATAGGAGTGTTGTTTGGCTGCATGCGCTTGCCTGCACTCGTCGTCAAACGTCCTTCTGGTTGGTGACATGAAACCCAGCACATCAGAGGCAGCTTCTTTGATGGCTTCTTGACAACGTTTCCAGTCTTCTTCTATAGTTAGTGCAGGCAGCGTTGAACTCTAAGCGAGTTCCCAGCGATCTGTTGATATATGTGTGAGTGAGATCCGCGTTGATGTGTGTATCTCGGAGGGTTCGGACATCGAGAATACTGAAGGAGTGTCTGACGTCGATCGCAACGTGATCAATCTGGTTCACGGTGGATTTATCAGGAAATCGCCAGGTCCCTTTATGAACGTTCAGGTGTGGCAACCGCGTGCTACCCACAAAGAGGTTCCGCCCCGAAACAAAGTCCAACAGCCTGATTCCGTTGCCGGATGTGTTGTCGTGCAGGCTGTGTTAACCGATGACTCCAGCAAAGATGTCCTCCTTTCCCAGCTGAGCGTTGAAGTCTCCTAGAACGATCTTGGTGTCGTAGCTGGGGCATCGATCGTATTTCCTTTCTAGGAAATTATAGTTAAGTCAGATATCGCAGTTGTTCATCGTTTTTTTGCCGGGCCCATTCCATCGCACTTCCTGGACAGCGGTAATGTCTGCTTTTTAGCAGTCAAAGGCCTCTGCAAGTTTTTCAGCTACAGGTGGCTCGTTAAGGGACCTCACATTCCACGTAGTCCTTTAAACGTTAGCTGAGGTCATCAACAATTAATCCGTCCTTATCCGAGGAATGTTTTTGTCTCTGAAGTAATATTTTGTAGGTGGTGAGGAAGTTACCCTCACACACAACCCACAGACTGATGGACCAGACCAATTTTTTAAACCCTCGGGCAGAGGGATTCGCTGCATACATTGGTTCACCATACAACGGGTGTTGTGAGGTAGAGTTGCGCAAAACGGTTCTTTTGCCGGGAACGGTTCCTTTGTGGAATGGAACTAGTTCCGAGAAACTATTTGGTTCCGAACAGCTGTTTAGTTCCATCTCCAATGCTAATATGAAAGGTGGTTAATATTCGCAAAACTAAATAGTTCCATTCCAGACACATAATAATAATAATAATAATAATTGTTGGCGCTACAGTCCAAAGGGGGACCAGGGCCTAGCTTGCTCATCAACTACTTGTGTTGTGCGCGCTACTGTTCTCTCACGAGTAGAAGGGACCTACAGTTTTTTTGCCGACTCCGAACGGCGAGATTTGCGAAGCCTTCTTAGACAGTTATTACTCTTTGAGTGTTGTCAGCAGCTCGAAAGAGGTGGTGCCGTGAAAAATTCGAAAAATTGTTGTTGAGCTGGGAGTCGAACCTAGACTCTTCGGCGTGTGAGCGTCGCACTCTACCCACTACGCCACGGCGACCAGACACATGTTAGAATAAATGGTGTTGTGGCATTCCAGACACATGTTTGAATATGGTAAATGATAGTGTTAGGATAATTATTGGTGGAGAAAAAAGTACAAATGGATTAATAATTTCATTTTTCGATTTAATTCAATTTATTAAAACAACATATGACAACGCATATACATGGCTGCTTCGAAACTGCCTGGCCCAAAAAATCGTTGTGGTATAGTTAGTAGCTCATAAGAAAATGAATACTTTGTAAATGTTCTAAGATTAAATCTTAATAAACTACTACTAATACTAAGTCTTTACCAATTTTCTTCTACCTGTTACAGTTGAAATAATATGTTGTAAATTTCAAAGATTATTACCCTAACAATATTTGAGCATATGTCTAGTAACAAAACTAGTCAAATAAATCTGAAATGTTCAATGAAACGTAAATAAAACAAAGTGTGCAACATGTTAGCTGAAACAACATTCGGAACTACCACCGTAGATATATGTAGTTCCAGGACGGAAGTAGTTCCCGTACCGATATACTTCCAAGGCCGATATAGTTCCGGGACCTATATAGTTTCGGAACTACTCTACATGTCCATGAAACTATGCACTAATACGAAGGTTGCCCTTTATATTTCGGGATTGGGCAACCCTAGTGTTACAATCTGGAAACTGCCGGCTCTATCGTAAAGTTTGACATTTTTGAGGCTATACGTACTCAGAACGTTTCGACATACGAGCTCTATTCGTGTTTTTTACAGTAACTTAAAAGATTCATCTCGCCTTGGAATTAAATCGTAAAAATTTTCATGCGATTATTTTTTACAACTTTTTGACGATGAAGCTCCATCAAGGACCAGTCAGGACTCCATCCAGTAAAAATGTCCGGACTCCGCCGAATGCCTCGGATACCGATGGATACACTGTTGACAACCCTCGCAAACGTACGTACGGATCTGCACGTGGAATGTGAGGTCCCTAAACAGACCAGCCGAACAACTTGCGGAGGCCCTGGACTGCTATAAAGCAGACATTAGCGCAATTCAGGAAATGCGGTGGGATGGGCCGGGCAAGAGAAGAGTGAGAAACTGCGACATATACCACGGCGACTGCTACAGGGAGTGAGATAAACGCTTATTTGGATGCGGTTTTGTTGTTCGAGGAAAACGTAGGCAAAAAGTCTTAAGCTCCCAATACATAAGCGAATGCCTCATAACAATCCGCATCAAGGCTAAATTCGGGAATATAAGCCTTATATGCGCCCACGCCCCGACAGAGGAAAAAGATGACAGCAGTAAAGAGGACTTCTATCACCTCCCAGAAAGGACATACGATCGATGCCCCATCTACGACATTAAGATCGTTCTAGGAGATTTCAACGCTCAGCTGGGAAGAGAAGAAGTATTTGCTAAATTCATCGAAAGACACAGGTTGCCCGCCAATATCGAGAGAGCAACAGAGTCGAGACAGGCCAAAACGGTTTGACGTCGAAAAGCTACAATCGCAGCCATTCGCTAAAGCCTTTGCCGATCGATTCTCCCAGAAACTGTCTCAAAGGTCGAAGCTGCCTGCACAAACAATAGAAGACAATGGAAACGTTGTCAAGAAGCCATCAAAGAGGCCGCCACTGATGTGCTGGGTTTCATGCCGCCACCTTAAAGGAACCCATGGTTTGACGACGAGTGCAGGCAAGCGCACGCAGCTAAACAAGATGCCTATAAGGCGACGCTGCATCGAAAAACGAGGGCTGTTCGTGAGCTCTACGAACAGAGAGAAAGGGAAGAGTACCGGCTTCTCAGAAGATAACAGAAAGAGCACGAGAAGAGCGCGGTGGAGGAAATGGAGAGGTGCTATGGCAGAGATTACGTCCGAAATTTTTTTTAGATAAGGTGGCTTCTTTAACATCATCCTCGAGAAGATCGTGCGTAACTCACAAGTCAGCACCAGAGGCACGATGTTCTAAAAGTACATGCTGTCATCAAGAAAAGACAAAAAAACATCGACGTCTCGGACAGAGCATAACACTAGGCAGCAGAAACTTCGAGGTAGTCAAGGACTACTACGGCTCCGCGGTTAACAGGGCAACAACATCAGCACCGAAATCAAACGCAGAATTACTCTTGCCAATCGTTGTTTTTTTGAGCTCAAGAGGCAATTGAGTAATAAAACCCTCTCTCGAAGGACTGAGTTCGCTTTATATAACAGTTTGATCATCCCAGTCCTACTTTATGGCGCGGAATCTTGGACGTTACAAAGACGGATGAGGAAGCCCTTAGTCTTTTCGAGAGAAAAGTTTTGCGTGCGATTTTTGGTCCTGTTTGCGTTGATGCCAAGCGTCTTCGGATACAATGCTTAAGATGGGTAGGCCATGTAGAGCGTATGGACACCACTGCTCCGGCCCGAAAAGTCTTTGAATCCGTGCTATTGGGACAACGCAACATAGGACGACCTAGACTAATGTGGCGCACACAAGTGGAGAAGGACCTCAATCAACTTGGAGTGCGCAAGTGGAGATATCTGGCGAAAGATCGTGCTGGCTGGAGAGGTATGTTGGGTGAGGCCCAGGTTCACCCCGGACTGTGGCGCAATCCGAAGAAGAAGAAGAAGACCCCGCCGCTGCTCGTTTTCAACTGGCTCGACTTGACTATATATTTGTACCGACAGAAATTATAATTATTTCTGTATTTATATTTTGAATATATCTTTACACTTTTTTACAATTACATTTTTCTGTATTTATATTTTGATATATTCACTTTATTTAAAAAAAAAAAACATTAAAAATATTTTATTGCATATAACAAGAAATAGTTAGCTTATTCTTTTGACGACGCAAAAAAGTTGGCCCAATACCGCCCTTTTTGGCGTGTTCCCACAAGGTTATAACGGAATTCAGGGCTAATGTTATCCCCAATTTCTTGTATCTTTTGCTTTTAATCGCTAACATTTTTGTTGCATTTGTCCGTAATTCTTTTTTCATTTTCCCTTACGAAGTGGAAGACATATCGGGACCATTCAACGTAAGCACTGAAATTATGTGTTTTCTTCCTTAAAATAAATATTAAAACGTTCCAAGAGCCTTCCGCGAAGCAAAGGTTACTCCCTCCTTGGTGAGACAAAAACGTCTTGCGGCGGAATTTAATAACATACTCAGACATATTTTTGAAATAAATTTCAACATGACTAAAGAATCTCACCGCGACATTTTAAAGGATATGATGTTACTGTATGCTAAGAACAACAACATTGGCGCTTCTTACAGAGATTATTGAGTAGCATTAAGTGAACGAAATTAAATCACATCAGGGACCGACGGTATAGAGGAAGAGAGTGCAAGAAAATGCATATTGGTTTATAATTCCCCCATTCAATGTAATAATTCGTTTTCAAAGAGAGAGATTGCTGAGATTGCTATTTTGCAGTGTGAAGTTTAGCTGTCTTACAATATTGAAGTATCTGTTTTATTTTTTGGAACTCTGAGCCCGAACTGTCTTTAATGTCTTTTCCTAGAATGAACAAATTTCTGCTGCATTGATTCAAAAATTTTGAAATTTATTATCCGCTTTTTACTCCTTTTATATTTGAAAACAAATTTGGTTTTAATCAATTGATTAGTTTGTGGAAAAAAATAAATTGCAAGTTATATATTTCAGGATTGCGACCGTATAAAGTGAAGCAAGGAATGTTCCTTAAAATTGTACCTCCATTTTCCTGTACAAAATGTTTTCCTGAAAGAGGCGTGCCTTAGGTAAGGAAGTAGACTCGTTTTGTGTCGCAAAAACAACCACTTTGGATATTAACACAGATTTTTCTAGAAGCAGAGTGGCGCAGTGGAAGCGTGCTGGGCCCATAACCCAGAGGTCCGTAGATCGAAACTACGCTCTGCTAAAAGTTTTTTTTTTTGTATTGGATAGAACAAGATGTTAAATCTATGATTGCTGGAATAAGTAGTGGCTTTTTATAATTTAAGGAGGAAGGGAGAAATTAATAAAAAAAATGCCTAGATATGCGAGTTAAATACTTATTTCTCATGAGACAAACAGACACTTTTTTATTTATTAAAAATAAATCGTATTATGATATGCAAAATATTTTTATTTTTAATATTTTTGAAGGTTTTAGCAAAGCGGCGCTCTACTACTTTACTTCTTTAAATCACAAGTAAACACCACACAAGCATGAATGATAATGTGCTTGTGCATTTGCTTATGGTACGATTCGAGCAAATAAGGCAACCCCCAATATTCATAAAATGATAATAAAAATGGAAGGAGGCGTTCAAATTCAAATGCGTTCTTTGTTTCAAATTCTTCAGTTACAATGTGATAAAATTGATATAAATAAATTAATAACAAGAGTGAAAAACATGAAATAGTTGAAAACATTCAGTTGCCCAAGTGGCAAGTATGAATGTAAGAAAACATATTCCAGAATAAATTAAACTAAATAAATGTTGTTGAAAGGACAATAAATGTACAGACAAGAAAAAAACTAGTTGAAGTTGAAAATCGCAGCTAAGCATTAAAAGAACAAAGTTCATTAATGAACAAATCGTTGATACTTTTATAGTTAACACCTTTCATAAATACATTTGTCACTCTCATACATCTTAAGGTATCAGGAAGTAAATTAAACAGACGGGGAGCAGAAACAAGAAAGAGGTGTTAAACAACGTACAACAAGGTATTTTGCTGTCAAATAAAGTATTAATACAATCAATATTAGATAACTGAAATCGTTTGCCTTCATGGGAGTGATACATTAGTGTTAAATCGTCAATATTCGAAAATTAGTGTTAAAAAAATATTAGTAAAAAAACATTGAGTATGAAATAGCAGCGTTATGGCAGAGCAAACAAGGAGTTCACATGAATCAAAAACAAAATAGGGCATAGAACAGATCCCTGTGGAACATCTGAAGCAATATATTTTGGATAACTAAAAGTATTTTCAATCTGACCATTTGTTGGCGCTTATTTAAATAGAAAGCAAACCAAAAGAATTGTCTACCGTATCGAACGCTTAAGTAATGTCAATAAAAAAAGATGCCGGTAACTCAGAAGAATTAAACCTATGGTAAAGCTCACCTGTTAATTTTAACAAGGCTTCTTCAGTAAGCATACCACTTCTGAAACCGAACTGACAATCACTAAAAAAATGTGTCCTCTCCAAAAACGATACCATTTTAGTCTTCATGCCTTTCTCAAAAATTTTGAGAATGGTGGAAGCAATGATATAGGTGTATAATTATTTACCATCGTCTTATCGCCGTTTTTATAAAGATTAAATACTACACCCATTTTTAAAGAACTAGAGAAGATACTCTATATACTGATACGGAAATTAGAAATTACATTTTCTTAAGCACACAACTGATCATGGCAAAAGATGTAGCTTTGGATGTTTTAAACGAATATATTGATTTTTATATTTCTAGAGGAGTCAGTGTATCTCAACCAATTAAATTACGCTTGGAATGAGAATTAAAGCATAAAAAGTTCTGAACAGAACTGGCAAAAGAATTCGTTAAAAAAAATAGTGATTTCTATAGAATTGGTGATACTTGAGCTGTTAATGTTAAGAACTATCTCTGGTTGAAATTTTTTCTATTTAATATCTCATCTAGAAAAAATGTTCAATCAGATATAATACTTAACATTAACAATTCAAGTATCACCAATTTTTTTCTATTTAATATCTTGCCTGTGGCCGCCGTGGCGTAGTAAAGATAGTAAGAGTGCGACGCTCACACGCCGATGTTCGATTGTTGATGAGCAAGCTAGGCCCTGGTCCCTCTGTGGATTGTTGCGATAACAATTAATAATAATAATTGTTGGCGCTACAGTCCAAAGGGACACCAGGGCCTAGCTTACTCATCAACTGCTCGTGTTGTGCGCGCTACTGTTCTCTCTCACCAGACCGCAATTTGACAAACCAATTTTGACACTGCCGTTTTTATAAAGCTTCGTCGCCATAAACAGGACATAAATTTTCGTGGGCTTGCGATGCGTTTTTTTCCTTTCCGGAAAAAAAAGCAAAACATGATAAAAATGAAATCGATCAATGAAATTTATTTACTAATTGGCAGTTTAAGTACCAACTAAAGCCTATATATGAATGGAATCCGCAATTACTTAGTTGCCAGCCCAATATGCTTTGATGTTTTAATTTTTAGGATTACTGTACATTTTATAGTTATGAATGACGTGACTGAAAAATGTTCTACTTCCTTAACGCCTGGTTTTCATTAGGTATGTTCCAATTTATTTGTGTACACCCATCTGCCGCCCACAGATTTTCCTTATGCAGCCATTCGTATTCAGGGGAAATATTTTACTCTTTCATGAGCTGTCTCTTCTACAACAAAAAAAATCAGCGAATGGAACGCCTTTTAGGAATTTTTTGGGGAAATTCAGAGCAATTGGAACATACCTATTATTGCAACCTTGTGCACGTTCTTTATTTCTCAAGAGAATAAGACGCCGTTAATCCTAATCCAATTTATTAACGATCATATAAAACGCCAATAATAATACATAACACACAGAGTGAAGTGAACACCTATAATATTTTATTGCATCAGTTGCTTTCAATTGTTTTTGCTCGCAACAAGGCACGATCTTTTAGTTTCTTCAGCTGCTACTCGTTTCGTTGTTTCAGTTTTTTTTATTAGGTCTTTTCCAATTGATTTGTGTACAGAAATTCGTAGTTGAGTACTTTGGGTGAAAGTCTCTCTTGCAGAGAGTAACTCTACCGAAACTACTTTTCGTAAAAATTCGTAAACAGCTTTCAGACATATGAAAGTTCAGAGGTTTTGTTTTCTGTTTTGACAGCCATCTGCTGGCGTGCTGCTGCCCACAGGGTTTTCTTCGGCAGAAATTCGTAGGGAGGGGAAATATTTTGTTCTCTTATGAGCTCTATCCTTCTACGAAAAAATCAGCTAATGGAACGCTTTTTCGTAGTTTTTCGGGAAAATTCGTAGACATTTGTAGCAATTCAGAGCAATTGGAACGAACCTATTATCTCCGAACGG
Organism: Eristalinus aeneus; assembly: GCA_955652365.1. Taxonomy (NCBI): domain Eukaryota; kingdom Metazoa; phylum Arthropoda; class Insecta; order Diptera; family Syrphidae; genus Eristalinus; species Eristalinus aeneus. The sequence goes on from OY019131.1 coordinate 69,838,406, forward strand.
AAAAGTTAAAGAAGATTTTTCACACACAACTCTCGAGTGTCGTCAGCAACTTTAAAGGGGTGTTACCATCAGACCACCGCGTTTTGAAACCACTTCCCTATTTATTATACTACAAAAGATTTTATAAAAATTATTTCTGTTAATTTATTTTTGTTTTTTTCAACAATTTGAAATGTAGTAAAAAATGTAATATATATTAAACAACCATTTTTTCCTTCTTTCGATTTTTTTTTTTAAATTCAGTTTTATTACTTTTAACACAAGTTGTTTGAAGAAAACCCGTCAACAGATACTTTGGCTATTTCCGCTGAGAAAAAATGCGACTCCTTTAATCCCTTTAAAATTGTTGAAAAGCTAATTCACAAATCGGACTGAGACCTGATAATGAAACAACATCAAACACCAGTTATTTACAATTTATGAAATAAGATTCTCTTTTCGCTTTTTTATTAAATATTAATTTGTATTTTACAGTGTTTGTATTTTATTCTCAGTGACTGATATACTTCATTACATATACATCATATTCACCGACGAACATATATTTAGATCAACGTGTACAAATTAAAATGAATCATCAATTACACGCATGTAGGCTACTTTACATATTCCTTCAAGTTTACAACTAACAATTAGGATCAATTCATTATTCTACGCGAATGATTTACACCATCAAATCAAATTAATTGTTTGGGAGTGGGATAAAAGTGGGCAGAATTATGATAAAATTAATTCAAATATAAAGTTAATTGAATGAAATCGTTATATTAAGCTGAACGAAATATCTCTTTCAAGTAACTCCTCAAATTTTTACTTATAATTACATTGTGAATAAATAAAAATAAAATGTTGACATATTCTAAGCAGTACTCTCTTTACATACTTCTCTTGGAGGTTGCAATTTTGAAAAAAAAAAAAAAAACAAAATATTCGATAGTTAAAAAGTATAAATAAATTACTAATCGTATCTGTTAATTGTTATCATTAGGTTATATATTAATTGGTATACTTAATTAATGTAATACATTCCTTAATTTAAGTTGTATAATTGTCTTAATTTTTATTAAACTTTCTCACAATATATAAATATTTACTCACTTTATGTTTTCTGCCAAATACATGTTTTTTGTTTTCTCATGCTTATTTTGTATCTTAGGTAGTAGTGTGGTAATTTGACAATCGTGTGTATTTGCCATTCCTAATATCTACTACATCACATGATTACAAGTTACTTTCAGTATTTACATACATACAAATGTTACTGACATTTGAATGAATATTAACTTGTAATACTCTCCGCAGTTCTTTTTAACAAATATTAAGCTTAATTCCATTCAGTAGGTTTTAGTAGTCAAATAGAAAAATTCACTTCAACAATTTATAACAGTTTCAGTATATTACAGTTTTGTCTTTTATGCCTATTAAAATAAATATTCTTGTTTTCCCCCTTTTTTAACAAACTATATCGCATATCAGAGGTTTAACATTACAGTTTAGCGGAATTTTTATTATTATGGTTTACCATTCTTACTTTGATGTTTTCTTATTTTCGAATATGTGAAAATGTATTTCTATTGTTTTGAAGACTTATTGAAGGCAACGGCAAGCAAACAACTATTACAAAGAAATATATATATATTTATTTATATAGATCTAGATATATATATACTGATTCAGAGTAGGTACTTTTGCAAGGGTAAGTTAAAAATGCTGTTTCAGTTATAAATGAAACAAAGCGTGGCAAAGAAAACAAACGGACTCAAAATACAATTAAAATTTTCCGCATAAAAACGAGATCAAATAGAGGACATTTTCAGGTATTATTTATAATACATTAGAACTTAATTAAATGAAAATATTAAAGTTCGGCGTCTGGAATTAAGAGAAATCAATTTAAAATATTGACTTATGTATATTGTGTTTGCATACTTTTATATTGTTTTTGTGTTAATTTTACAGATTACATATCCTTTAAATATATTAATATAAGGTTCAGTTCTGTTAGGTTAGACGGGTTTTTCTGGGGAAACCAATTTTAGAGTTCTTTAAAATAGCAAACGCAAGAACCGCGAATGGAAATTAGCAGCAATAGTCTTTCAATATCAGGAGTGGAATGCATTTTATGCATCAGTAAAGGGTAAGTAACCCCATTTTTGTAATACACTTAAAAAAAAATTGACGCTCTAAGTGATAGGTCTCTTGATTAAAATAACAAAGGGAGGTTATCAGCAAGACGAATTTAATATACGTATGTAGAGTTTATTTTTTTAGAATAATAAACAAATTTGTGTAGGATCAAGATTACCAACATATTAAATATTCATCTGTACTAAAAGTTTGCTTGTTGTCACTTTTGATGTTCATAATACAAAACCATCTTTCCACATAACAAGTCGTTCAAATAAAAACATTATTATACAAAAACCTGTGACATACAGCTGTTATTACCCAGTGCACTACCGCTATTGCTTGAATTATTGTTTTGCGAAGTATTTGGCATGCTGCCACCATTTTGATCGATTCTTTGAAGAATAATATGAGGTAGTTTATCAGTACCAACCACAGGCTGTGTATTTTGAGTATTCTCGTGACTTTCAAACGATGTTGTTAATTGTGATTTCAACGAAAAATTATTTAAATCTACTGGCGGCATCACTCGTGGTTCTAATGACCAGCTGTTTTCAAAGTTTGTTTGCTCCCTAATATGATTAGCCGTGGATAAATGCATATTATTTTCGCTATTTGGATTTAATAGATTCATTTGTACACTATTATTACTTGCCAATGTTGATAATGTGTTTGTGTGTGATGGTATGTGAAGACTTTGATGTTGCATTGCAGACACAATTGGTGATGGTATCCTTTCAATTGTAACTGAACATGGTACAACTTGTGGTTGCCGTCTTGACTCTGCTGGTACTTTTGGGACACGAAATTCGCGCAGGGCTTGCGTCGTTGATTGTGGACTGTTGTTGTTCGATGTTTTGCTGTTTGTAGCGGGATTTTGAGATCGTTCAGCAGGTCGAATTTCCCATTCATTTAGACAAATTCTGTCTGCATTGAAGGTTTTCAAAAATTCTGTAAATGTGTTTACAAAATTTTCATGTTTCTGCAGCGTTGGCGATTTACTGTTTATTAGTCGTTGTTTGACGCTTTCTAGTCCTATAATTTTGTATCATGAAATATAAAAAATTGATTAATAAATTAATTTAATTTGTTTTTGTTATATTCTCTTCATAAACTTTATAGTAAACATAACAAAGACTTATTGTAGAAACTCTTCAGTTTTACATTGAGATTTAAAAGCGCCTAAACGAAAACACCTTTAAAATTTACTTTTTTTGCTTCATATTTTTAAAATGAATACATGTACAATATGTATCACTCCACTCCAACGGTGTGAAACTTTTAAACTACTTGTAAACCAAATAAAGGGAACAAATTTATCTTGGTCCCTCGTCGTTCAATGACATTGCACTTAATAATTTTGCAATTTACATTCATTGTCAAATTATGTAAATGTAAAAATAAATATATTACAAGAGTATATGATTTCCACATCTTCTTTAATCTTAGAATGGGGGACAGAACAAACCAGTTACATCAATCTTGGCTCGGATTTTCTTTAGGGTTTGATACATTGAGTGCGAAGAGAAAGTAGAATATTTTTGCCATTGTTGTAGAAATCGTTGCAATTGAAACCAATCCCGACAGGGAACGAGCTTTCCTTAAAACTAGCAAGAAATACTTCTTTTAACGGAAGGGTTTTCCAATATTGACTTAACAAGAATGAGTATATTTTCTAACCACCACAATATATGGTATTTTGCACAGATGCCTTTTTCGATTGAATTCTGAAGAAGATGATGCATTTCATCTCAATACCAAAATATGCGTTATTAGTCCAAGTAAAAGAATTACTTGGTTCGGTTTGCATGTCGAAGACGTTGCCGCGTCGTACATACGATTTCACGACGTTTGACTAGTTTTTGTGGGGCTACATAAAGACCAAACAGTCAACGACGTTGAAAGAGTTTAGAATCAACATTGAAAGCGAAATAGAGGTCGTTTCTCTTGAAATGTATGGCAAAGTCGTTGAATATAACAAACCGACCGCGGCAAACGCACCCGATATGAATATCTTAAATCTCCAATAACTTTTCAAATCCTTATTGAAAGATACAGAAATTCATGCATTCATTTATTCAATTCATACATTTACATATTCTCTTGCTCATTAGAAGGACACCTTTTGTCCCAAAACAAATAATGCACGATTGCATTATGCAGAAGCTCAAAATAGGATTATCCATTTTATTTATATATTTTTTTTAAATTAGTACCGAATACAAACTCATATTAACTTTGTGTTCTACTTGCCCTTAAAACAAATAAGTAAATAAGAACTAAGCATTTTTTCTTTTTCTTACTTTTGCATTGTAATATTCTAAATTATAATGCATTGCAAAAAAAAATATAAAGAACAATATTTAATCTCAATGTAAAAGAATATTGGTGTCTATAAAATATATTTAAAATACAATGCAACTCCTTATATTTATTTTTAGAAAATGATTAAAATAATAATCGTAACTAACCATAGATACGTATATATGTATATTTATATTTACTTTTTTATATTCATATTAATATATAAATCACAAAAATTTTGCACCACAAACTTTTTGCTCTGTCGTGTCTTTTCTAAGAAACTTAATTTTATGATGTATATTTAAAAACTAAATGCTGTGATAACGTTGCATATTTCATTAATATGTTAGTTAATATACAACAAACAAGCTACTATTAGGCAAACAAATATTAACATCATGGTTAGTAAAAATAAAACAAAATTAAGCATGCAAGTGTAAAACTTGTGTAATGAGTAAGAAAAATTAAAATCCACATACCTCAGGGCCCTTGTTTTTTTTATTATATATTTTTGGTTTGTTTGTAATATATTTTAAGATAAATGTTAAGAATGTTCATTTGTGTTGGATGTTTTTTTTCATTGGTTTTAAAAATTTCGTCAAACCAACATATTTACATATTATTGAATGTAATTTTGTTTTGTTTTGCTGTATTACTTTATTACTTCCAATTATGTTAACTTCCTATATTTCTGATTCTCAAAGTGCTAATAACACCGCCTCCGTTATATCGTAGCTGTAAAAGTTGTTGATTTTTGTTTAAACAATAATTAAATAAATATAAATTAAACAAACAATTTAACAAATTTAAGAAATAATAAATTTCTTTTTTCAAATTCACCAATTTTATGTATCTAACTGCACTTTACAAGAAAAACAAATCTACAACTTGCGCAAAACAAAAAACATAATATAAAATAAATTTTACCGAATCAAATTATAACAAATGGAAAATTACAAAATTATAAAGAAATACGCACAAAAATACACACTGCCAATTTTATCAAATTTACATTTTCTGGAATCGAAGCTGTGTCTTAACATTTATAATATTTTTAACATACGTTTTCCTATTTTCAATTATCGTTCATTACAATTTCTGTTACGAAATATTTGTTTCTTAAATATCGAACGAAAGAATTATTAAGTTGAAGTTCTTACTTTATAAGTATCATTTAAACTATTAAAATAAATTATTTTTGAGTATGTCAAAATATTTTTTTTTTCATTTTCGCAAATAGTATAATGAAAACCTTTTTAAATTTGAGTTTTAACTTTTTTGTTTGAGGTAAAGCTAATAAGCCAACTAATCGACGAAAGTTATTGTAAAATAAAAACAGCTGTGGAATGAAGTTCTTGGCAAAATGTTGAATTTAAAAATGAGTATAATAATTACCGATTCGTTTCTTTTAAATTAATGGAAAATTCGGTTAATCATCATAATAACGTAAAAAGAAGAAAAATATAAAGAATATACTTTATGAAAGTAACGATACTTTATGTAAAAAACGTAAACAGCTTTAATTGTGTGCCTAATAAGAACATATTAATAATATATAACCCAGTATGGATTTTACATTTGTTACCGTAACTAGAAAATTTAAATTTTGAAGTTTTTCCTTTTCCCCTCTAAATGTCAAATTAAAATGTTTCCCACTGCTTCTGCTATCTCATATGGTCTTTACTGTCCATAGCCCATATAAATTTGTATCATAATTTCAACATTCAGTTTACATACACATTTAACTTATTAAACTATTGTTGTAGATTCACTAATGGTGTTCAAATTACTGTTTATGTGTTTGTGTATGTTATATCACTACACTTCATAAGCATGCATTTCAAACGAGTTACGAGGAGCCTTCAATATATTCTTGTTATTGGAGTTGAAGCTGTAGTTATATATAATATATATATTGACTTATTTATCAAGCAATACTATTATTTTAGTGCATTCATGTAAAATTTCACATATATGTGATTATTGATTCGCGTTTTATCTCTGAGACTGAGACGATGATGGTGATAATTAAGCATCGCTCTGTAATTAAATTTCTCATTAAGCAAGGAAAAAGTCAAAAACTATTCATGAGGAGATTATCAACTGTACAAAAGTGGTCAAGTGAGTTCAAGAGAGGCAGAGAGCATTAAAGACGACCCCCGCTCCGGCGCCCGGCTACTGCTTTTACGGAAGAAAGCATCAATGAAGTCGAAAATCTTGTTCTTGAGGATGCCCGAATAAAGGTGAAAATGATGGCAGAGATCACCAAGCTTTCAACTGGTACCATTCACACCATCCTTCATGACCAACTTAACCTTTAAAAAATCAGTGCAAGGTGGGTGCCACGAATGATCACAACGCCTCAAAAAAAAGTGAAAATCGCATGCTGTAGAGAGATCTTGGATCGAATTGTTACTGGGGACGAAACATGGGTTCACGACTATGACCCTGAAAGCAAACAAGAGTCCATGCAGTGGCATAAGAAAAGAACAGGCACCCCAGAAAAAGTTCAAAGTCACTCATGGCTCATGGCCACAGTTTTTTTGGGACTCAAAGGGAATCTTGCTCATTGAGTACAAAAAAGGTAAAACCAGAGGAAAGAGGAAATTTATTTTTTTGAGGGTTTATATAAGCTTATCTCAAAATGTAACGAATGCATTGATGTTAGGGGAGATTATATTGAAAAATAAAAACAATTAAAATCGTATTCGCATTTTTCCGCATATCGATACCGAAAATATATTGAACCCCCCTCGTAAATGCAGAAAAAATGTATAAAAAAGGCCTTTGAAGTTCAAAACAAAAAGTTTCTTTACATTTCTTTATAAGTAATGTTCTTTTTTTGTTCTTATTGAGTTGAAACATATAAATTTCACTACAGTTCTAGAAAAGTTTCTTTTTTAACAATGTTATATTTACGAAAATTTGGTGTAATGAAAGATGTACAACAATGAAATGGGAGAATTGCAGGAGCACTGATAATAGGTTATCAAAAATAGAATTTAACATTACTTTTGAAGATGCGACGAGTACACATAAAACTTCTTGAAATATTAATATAACCCAATAAAAACGTAATCAAACGTTTGTTTAAAATATGCATGCTCTCTATTATGGGCAAGTAGAGAAAAATTGGATTTATTTCCATGTAGAGAAACTAGAATAAACAGTGCAATTACTTTCAAATTTTTAATAAATCAAATCTCAAAACACACAATACTAATTAAAACATAATAATAAATACATCAAACAGAAGCAAAAACAGAAATCAGAGTGAGCAAAATCTAGGCAGAGTACACAATTATTACAAAATTAAAATAAACTTTACAAAAAACTTTGTTTCTTATTTCGTCTAAATATTTAACTACAAAAACTATTAACACAAAAAAAAAAAACACTCGATATAATTTATACACAAAAACTATGATACCAAAATACAACTGTAAATTCTGCCAACATAATGGATCACTGGATTTAAATAAAAAATATCGCAATGTGTTAAACAGCCGTCTTACATTTAGGTAAAACATGTGGATGTTACATATGAAATGCCTTAATAAGTGAGCCTAAAAATAAATGTTGTTAAGCCTAATTTGTAAACGTACAATATATGTTTACATTACGGCGAAAAATATTTAAACCCAGTGAAAAATACGGACTTTTAAATAAAAACGTACCAATTCATAGCTAATATTTCAAGATAAAGAAGGTAAAAAATTAAGTCCTAACATTAGCTCTACTTTTAAATGTTCCTAAATCTACAGAACACAAAAAATTCAAGAGTTTGTTTAAAGTTTTAGTTTACCTAATTTCTTTTGTTTCCAGCAAAGAAGAGTTATTTACTTCACTAACAGCATTTATCATCGATGGCGAAAATGGCAGATGATACATTCCAGATGTATCCATAAAAGGTTCGCTCTTAATAAGAAGTTCATTCTTAATATCCATAAACTGCGATGGATCCGAATTGCTATTGGACATATTACTTTGACTCGTTGATGTACTGCCAAAAGTGTAGCCAGCTGATGCAGATGTGAATGGACACAATTCAATTTCATTTGTATTAAGTAACTTTGGTTGATAAGCATGCAAGCCATCTGGTGTAATTATTTGATAACTCTGAACGGTTCCAATGACATGGTTTTCATTTGATCCCGGCATATAGGACACATTTTCGAGCTTTGTTAAAGATGTCATATCCATTTGATGGTGTTGCTGTTGTTGTTGACTCTCTTGTGAATTGTGATGATGACTAGAACTTGATGTTGATGAGGATGGCGTTGTTGTAGACGTAGTGCTAATCGAAACCGAAGTTATTGGTTCGTTTTTTATCTGCATGTGTTGTTGCGAGGTGTGGTTCAATTGGGGTTGGTGGTGAAATATACCACCATCAAGAGGATTATGGGTTTGAATAGTTTGCACAGGCAAAAGTGAGCCGTTCTGTGACGAAAGTGGAGCTTGGATGATAATGTTATTCGCATGCAATTGATTTTGTAACAAGGCATTATTTAAGTCGATTTGGTTATAAAGTATCGCAGTATTTTGTAATTGCTGTTGTTGTTGTTGCTGCTGCTGCTGATGGTGAAGAAGATCAGCTGTACTTATTTGCAATTGGCCTGGTATAAGCATATTGCTAATATCAATTGTTTGAAGGTGGTGTTGAGAACAGTTTCCTAGGTTTTGATTACTGTTATTGGTTTCAGGATTCGCATCAATAATGGTTGTTATTGTTTGATTTTCACTGGACTGTTGTTGTTGTTGCTGCTGCTGCTCCTGCTGCTGTTGTTGTTCCTGCTGTTGCAGCTGTTGTAATTTCTGGGCTTTGGTTATTCGCTTTCTACGGACGGGTTTAACAACGGCAGGTTTGTCTTCTTCAGTGTTCGCTTTCATTTGTTCCTCCATATCTACAATTTCGCTGTGTTTTTCTTTCTTATGCATTTTCATTTTATCTGGACGTGAAAATTCTTTACTGCATATAGGACAGGCGAACACTTTCCGATTGTCACCCTCGTGAAATAAATAAGCATGTCGTTGAAAACTATATTTATTCTTGAATGTTTTATAGATTTCTTTTTTGGCACAAACTGCACAGTAAGACACTCCATCAACTATGTGCTCATATCTCTGGATATCTAAGCCGCGAACTGACATTTTTTCCAAGTACTCCGACTGTTCATCCGGTTCGTTGCGCAGTTTCCGTTTTCGTTTTTGTTTTAGATTATAAAACATTTTTACTGTGTAATTATTTGTTGCATTAGGCGATGAAGTATCCTTATTGCTGTTATTTTCACTGGGATCTTTCGTTTCATTACTTGCTACAGGCATTATCGTTTCTTGTTGATGTTGCTGAGCTTGTGGTTGTTGATTTATGATGTACGTTGTATTATTATCGGTTGTGACCATGTACACGTCTTTAATTTTGATTTTGAAGGGTTTAAAAAGATATATACACATATATAGACGTTAAGTATTTGAAAAGAAAACTAAATACTACTTGACAGATTATTTTTTATCTGTAGATTTATTAGAAAAAAATAAACTATATTTAAATATTTCAATTAAAAACGAAAAGAAAAAAAACATACGAAAAATAATAGAAAAAATGATTTTTTTAAGATATATGAAACAAATTTGTCTTGGTAATGTGAGATAATAAATCAATTTAACTCAAAACGATAAATGCAGAAATAATATAAACAATAAAAATAAAAAGCTGACTTGCAATTTGTTTTTTTTTTCTCTTATATTTTCTATTTGTTTGATTCTTAAAAAAATAATTTAAAATGTACAGTACTCAATATTTACGACTATTATAACTTCTTGGGGAATAATCGTGACAGTAGTTTTGATATCTTGAATTATACGCATTATTGTATCTTGATTTATATGCACTGAAGTAGTGGCTTTGGAAGCTTTTTTGATGTTTTGGATATACTAGGAGAAGAAAAGTACACAAAAATAGATGGAATATCTTCATGTCACTTTGGCCAGAAAATTAAAGTTATGGGAACTTTTACGTATCGTATTAGAAAATAAAAAACGGCAAAAATAAATAAAAAATAAAACACGAACATTTTTTTATAAAAACTTAAAGTATTTTTATTGATTGGGATTTCCTATATTTCGTTGTGAGATCATCTGAAAGTCGGTTTTAGCCTAGCTTGTCTTTAGAACTAGAGTTCACGTACGAAAACTGCAGAAATAGCGGGTAAAATAGACTATGAAAACGTTGTTGGTCCAATTATGCGATTAAAAAAGGTTTCAAATGAGTTTTTCTTTTTAATAAAGAAGCTTTCTAGAAACACTGATACATCTTCTCATCAGCAATCTATAATGTCATTAATCTTTACATAAATAAACTTAATGAATTGACACGATAAGATATACAGTACTGTGCAAAATAATAGCACTGTGTTGGACTTTGTCACTATTATGCTAATTACTTTTTCATATGGACAAGCAGGCAGGAGCCTCACATTTATTGCACATCATCCTTATTACCGTTACCGGAAATGCAGCCGAATTTAAATGTACGAAATAATAGCACCACGTCATTCTGAGGAGCGTTTTCGAAGTGTACACCAGTCTTGAATTGTTGTTGGTTATAAACTAATTCTACCCATATTATTGTAATTATTAAAAGATAATATTCCAAAGTGCAAGGTTGTTAGCAAAGTAAAATGGGTCGTGGTGTGCATTGTACTTCTGAGAAACGTGCCTTTATACAAAAAAAATTGCTATTTGAGGGTAAAACTTACAAATTTATAAGTGAAACTGTTGGGTGTTCAAATAAAATGATCGCAGCAAATGCCAAAAAATAGGCTCAACAGGAAGAAAAATGTGGAAGAAAATCGAAGCTAATCCCCGCCGATGAAGGAAAAATAGTGAGATTAGTCCATCGTAACCCGTTTGTGAACACTAGGAAAATAGAAGAGGATTTAAATTTACCCGTGGATACATCAGCAATAAGAAGAATGCTGTTAAAGAAGAATTTACCTGCCAGGAGTCCCAGAAAAGTACCACTACTTTCAAAAATCAACCTACTTAAACGAAAAAAATTTGCGAAAAAACACCCGAACTGGGAACCTTCTAAATGGCGCAATATCTTATGGATAGATGAATAAATAATAGTTTTATTTAATACTCTTGGGACCAGGACATTTGGACAGGCGGAAAAACAAAGAGTTTCAACCCGAGTGCACTATCAAGACTATAAAGCATGTAGGTGCAAAAATTAACGTATGGGGATGCTTCTCCTGTTATGGTACTGGTCCAATTTTTTTTTTTGATAAAACATTTCCGCCGGAGGGAAACCATGCTACCTTACGCAGAGTGGAGTATGCCACTTAGATGGATTTTACAGCAAGACAATGACCCAAACATACGAGCAAACGGTACAAAGAATTTTTTCTAAGCAATGAGGTTCAATTTATGAATTGACCGCCTTAGTCTCCGGACCTGAATCCCATTGAAAACTTTTGGACAGATGTTAAGAAAGCTGTATATGGATGGAAGCTATGAGATGTTGTACAGGTTGGGTGGAGGAATATCCCTGTTCAGTGATGTCAGGCCTTAATCGACTTCATGCAACGACCTTGTGTACTTAAAATAAAGGTTATACGACCAATAAAAAAAATGAAAAAAAAAAAACTTTACTATTCCATTGCCTTTTGCTTCATATTCATGATTTTTTGATCTTGGTGCTATTATTTCACATATACCGAAATTCGCATAACGGGTCTTTTCTAAGTTCAGAATGCATGAATGAATGAATGGTTTTATTGCTAATAGAATAAGGATGTTGTGCCGTAAATAGTGACCAAATTGTGACAGGTTTGAACAAAGTGCTGAACATGGGATTCAACTTTTAGATATTCCAAGGTGCATGCATTTTGAAAATACATGATTCGGGATTTCAAAAATTCCATTAATGATTGTGCATGGTTAATCTCAGAAACACTCAAAAAGCGAACACTATTGAGGACCTACAAAAAAAAAAAAAAAAACTGAGAGAACCGAGAGAGACGATGCAGGCTTTCAAGTATTTAATTATTGAATTATATACTTTCTTTTCATTAATAATTATAACTGGATGGTGAACGAGTAGAATTCAAAACAAAAGTAATGTTTAACACTAAACTAATAACATATCTAAACAAAAATTCAACCAAATCCCCAAGAAATAGAGAAATAAAAGTCAGTTAAAGGATCCGTTACCCAATAAATAATGGAATGAAATTAGTACACAAATCATCATTTTTACCACCAAGTTACCGATTTGGTTAAGTTTTGAAATGCATTTATACGTTGTTATATTTATACGTGACGAATTAGTAACATCAATGAAACACGAGACCATGTATTAAACCTAAACCCGTTATTACGAAGTGATAAGAAAAATATCAGTGGTTTTTTTAAGTTTTAGACTGTGCAAAATTCTTGCTATTTCGATTTGTTTTAAATATATATTCATAATAAAAACAAATGCAAATAAAAAAATAAACAAAATAAGATATATTTAAAAAAAATAGTAAATGAGAAATAAAATTGAAAACAAACTAATGCAATAAAAAAATAAACAATTTAATAAATACATATTTTTTTACCTGTCGTTCCTGTATTGTTTTGACTAGCATTTGAATTGGCATCGCCGCTGCCATCACTTTCAAAAATTTCACTCTTTATATTCAATGCCGCGCCATCAGTAGTTATGGCTGCATCATTCGACGGTGTTGGCAATACGACTGGGATCGGCGACAGTGTCGTTGTGCCACCGCCTATGGCTTTGTACACAATGGTTGTATTCAATCCACCGTGATGACTAGAATTGTTGAAAACAGCTGCTGCGGCAGATGCTGCTCCAGCTGTTGTCGGAGGTGTATTAAAATTCACACATATTGTGGATGGCGGTGATGATAACGTTGATTGTTGTTGCTGATGTTGTTGTTGTGATTGTTGTAGATGATATTCCATAGTTTGATTGAGATTTTCTGATGACGGTGATTTTTTTATTGGAATTTTTTCAAATTTAATAGGATGATTGACAAATTGCAATGTTGGACTAAGATTTTTTAATAAATGTTCATTTAATTTACGAAGTACTTCGCTATCGGCTTGTTTGGGCGTTGATGCTGGTGATGGTACGGAACTCGATGAATCTAGAGAAGAGGATACTGATTGAATGATTGTTCTTGAGGAAGTCGCATTTAGCATACTTCACGTACCATTGTTCTCCTTCTTTTTTCGTGTGGGTGTCTTTCGTGGGGTTTTTTGTTTAGGCGTTTTTTCTGTCTTCTCTGTAGAGAGACGTTCTTTTTTTATTTTAACTGTGCCCTCAGCTGGAGATTCTTTGCCTTTAGGACTACGTCCTTTACCACGGGAATTAGATCGACGTTTACTTTCATACCAATCGTCGTCGTATTCAGCATCAGACTTTCGTTTTCCTTTTCTTTTTTTGAATGCATCATCATCATCGTCGTACTCTAAAATTAAAAAATGAAAGCAAAACATATTAATCAAATGGGTTTTTTTTTCTTGATAAAAAATCTACCATTTAAACAAAGAAAAATAAACAGTAACAAGAAAAATGAAATGTTTTAGTGTTAAATTTAGTTAAAGTTCGGCGTTCATTATACAAATATAATTAAAAAATAAATAACGAGACCAATCGAGTTGAGTTTTATGACTGTTAATTTGAGAAACACCTATTATATTCAAATAAATTATTTAAGTCTATATACATTAAGTTCTAATAGTTGCGAAGAAGAACTTTTTCCCTTTACGAACGATACCTATGACGAGACTGACAGCTTCGTTGATCTTAAAAAGTTGCAACCAAGAGTTTATTGATATATTCGGTTTAGAAAAAGAAAAACAAAGATATGTTTGAATGTAAAAACAAAAACACATTTTTACTAAAACCACTTGTGTATTTCTCCTGGTACAGCGCTCCTTGCAAGGAAAGAATATAATATATTATAATATCTTTTCTCAAAGGAACGCATGCAAAATTCATTTTGAATATTTTCTTCTTTCCAATGGGGGCAGTAAACAACAAAAGATAACCAACCAACATTCACAGAACCACAATCAATAAGAGCAACATAATTTCAAGCATTTTTAAAACTCTATCAAGTATTTTTATTAAATTATATTTGTTAGAAATTAATAATATTGTTTTTGTTAAAAAATAAAAGATGTGTTAAGTGTTAATAGCGTAACATGTCAATAGCGTAACCCAAAACCTTGTTTGAAAAATGGACACATTAACAAAGAGTTCGAAATGAATATGTGTGTGTTTATGAGTAGCCTTTTTCTTACCTGATCCATCGTCAATGTAATCTAGCAATTCCTTCTTAGTTTTGAAATTAGCTGGACTAAGGTTACTCATATTAGCCTGTTCAAGTATAGCAGGTACTTCATCTTCGTCCTCAATATCCAATGTCAAAACACTCTCTTTGAGTACGGCTTTCACATCGTCTGGTATATTTGGATTCAATTGAATTTCGTCGAGATCAAGATCAGGATTACGCTCTTTAAACGATTTTTTCTTCGTTGGATTACATTGTTTCTTCATTCTTTGAAATAATTGCGAAGGAACATCCCCATTTCTATGGGGTAACCGTAAACGGATAAGAAAAATGAGAAAGACAGTTGGTTTAAGTATGAATATTTATATCTATGCTCAGACACTTACTTTTTATTGCAGAGCACATCTAATTGTGTTGGCGGTGGTGCTGCCGTAAGTGCATTCGGTGGATCTTCGGGATGCTGACCAATATCGGTTCCTTCTAGCCACGCTTCATAACGTTCTGGTTGAAATCGTTTCACAAATGTGTCCATGGATATTTTTACCATGTCATTACTTAAGAGGAAGACAACAATATATAAATATTGTGTCATTAATTGCCAATTTGGTTTTATTTACCTGCAGGTACACTGAGTAGCTCGCTTGCCATATTCTATCCAACGTTCCATAGCAAAATTCGTGGATTCAGCACAATTGAATCCATGATTGAAACCAGCATGATAACCAAATGGGAAAGTAATCATTATTTCACCTGCTTCTTGGGTTATCTGTGAAGAATTATTTTCTCAAATCTCTGTCATTTCACTATATTCAGGCAAGTATACCTTATTAACAGGGACTTCATGCTGTTTAAGTATTTGAGGGCTAATTAGTGTCATTTTATGACGCAAATACGCATTGCAATTCTGGTAACTAGCAGGAAAGTAACTGTTGGCAACTTTTTCCAGCTTTCTACCGTATTCTGGCGGAACAACGTACCATGTCTTTGGTGCACCAAAATGAAGATAATTTATAGAATATAAATCCATGTCTTCTGTATGCCATGCAAATGTGGTTTTCCACATCCCAAAATATAAATATGCGGTGTTAACACCATCGATTTGGATGCCATAATCCTCGTTAACATAGTCCAGAATTGTTCCCAGACGATTTATATTCCAATTCTGATATAAGTTTAAACAAACAATAAAATTATTTAATAATAAGAAGTTGGTGAATCTACTATGAATCTTACATCCATATCAGGATCAGTAATACTGCCACTAACATCTGCGCCATAAATTGGAGCTACGTAGGTAATATTTTTCCAATATTTCCTTTCAAGATCCTCAAAATCAAAATGTTTAGGCGGTTGGTAACGTTCTGTGTTAGCCAAGTCGGCAAACTGTTTTACTGTGAGGGGTTTCTTTTGAATGTTAATCTGTTGATAAAGTCCCTGTTTGCCAGTGACAACCTGACAAATTGGGGCAGGTATTGTTATGTTGAGGGCGTCCAAATCATCGTAGCCACTCTTTCTTGGTACCCACTCAGGTGGCGGTACAACCTAAAATAGAAATAGCTTTTAAATCCTTTTCTATATCACTTAACGTGTTATCTTTTTTTTACTTTGGCAAGTCCAGCTTTATGTGCACCCTGTGACTCCATATATGCTATGTATTTTGGAAAGTCTTTAAATTCCTCCCATGTTGGCCTAAACACCATAATACGAGCTACTTTAGAATCTTGTCCTCCTGTCGAAGCCATTTTTATAAACTATTTATATTGTCGGTTTCAGATGTCCAGTTAACAAAGAATACTGTAAACAGAGAAAAAAGAAAAAAATATATCGTAAGCAAAGGTATTGTGAATGCCATTCACTTTTCCTAAGTATGCAGAGTGTATTGTACTATCAATTCTTTATCCTTGTTAAACTCTTTATTTCGTCAACATTAAGGAAATAATAAAATGTGAGTGACAAGTTGAGCTTAAGCCGATAACATATACATGAGGAAAAACTGTTTGCGGTTTTACCCATTAAGGACATCTATAGAACGCGTTATAGAATTCCTTTTCCACATGTTACTCAAAATTTAGGTAAAATATAAAAAGAGATGATCAATCATTAGTTTTTGAACGCGAACGCGACTACTATCCATTGGCAGCAGGAAAAGAATCGCGTAAAAAGTATTATTGTTATCCGTGAACAGTATTGTGTCTCTTTTTAGATAAATTTTATGTATCAAGTGCTGGTACATCGAAACATATTAAATAATAATCTATTCCACATTGGGGCAAATGCTATTAATGCTTTTTTGTAACTTGCAATTATAAGGTATGAAAAGTAAAATTTTGTTTAGAATTTTAGTTAGCAGTTATAAAAAAAACTCTAAGAGTAACGAATTTGATAACTGTAGTAAATTTTATAATCGTAATAACAGTAATAAGGTAAGTGTTACTTGTTTTACAATTTTTTTTATACATTATTGATTTCTTCGGTTTTAAGCATAGAGCGTATAACAGGTTTCTTTTATATAAACAGCTGTCATAATTGCGCTGGATGTTTTATTCGTATCGAACAAAGTGGGGAGAAAATAAAGAAGTTATAAAACACGTCACGTAATATTTTCACACAAATATTTTAAAAGAAATAATGTATATTTTACAGTAAATAAAAAAGAAGAAAAAACAACTACAAACAGAGCACCATACATATTTTGTCACAATTGGCATTATTGCGACAAAATATGATATGAAAAGAGATATATTTAATAAAAAATATCACACTAAATATAAGTGAAACTGGGAAATAAGCCCCAAAGAAATAAGTTCAGTTCTTTTCAAGTTTGCACCTGATATTCAATAATTAAAGAAAATCCACTTGACATGAACTATGTTCGTAAAACATTCATTCATATCAAATTTGAGTTTCATAATTATCATATGAAGGAACTGCCTCAACGTTCGGACAAAATAATAAGACCAGCTTAATTGTTTTTTGTTCTCTTATAGTGAAAAATTATGCCTTATAGAAATGACGGTATCTGTGTGTTAAAATCATCGAATTATACATGAAAGCAGGAAGAATGGCATGTGGCGTGCACTGCCCTGCAACCAAAAGGGACTTGATCCGAAAAGTTACAGAGGAAGGAAAGTCAGGAAATGTCCAGAAAAGTGGGAAGATCAAAGATATTTGGTTTTAATGCGCTACAGCCGCAAAAATCTTACATGCGAAGAGGTCGTCCACGAAAAACATCTCGAAAAAAAGAATTCCACACTAAACATTTGTTTTCGTCAGCATCAGACATCAAACGTGAACTGGACTTACTGCTTTGTTCTAGAACAGTGCGAAGGAGGTTAAAAGAACAAATTCTCTTTGGAAGAAGCCCCAGGGAGGTACGACTTCTTACCAAAAAACAGGAAAAGTAAAATTCATTGCTAGAGAACATATCGAATGGATAGACCAGGAAAACAAAAAAAAATTTACGAAATATTCTTTGGTCGGATGAAAGTAAGATCAATTTGGTGGAATAAGATGTTAATTGGATAAAGAATACCATGGACCAGCATTTGTATACCAAAGTAATGGAAGACGTGATGCTCTCGTATGCTGAGTGGGAAATACCAATAAAGTGGCAGTTTTAGCATAATGTCGATCTCATGACCTGTCCCTCTTAATCTGCAGACTTTAATGATCTGGAAAACTTGTGGGGAATCATGAAAAAGAAGAGTTGTGGAGCAAAATTCAATCAGGTTGGTACGCCACACCAAAAATCACTTGCCGCGGGTTGGTCGAATCCATACCCCGAAGAGTGCGTGTTGTGATAAAAAATAAAGAATATTCTACTAAATACTAAGAAAAGTTAAAGAGCATCGTTAGTGGTGGTATTTTTTATAGAAAAAAATATTTTTTGTTATGACTTGAATACTTTTCAGCTTTGTATGATTTGTTTTTATTTTCCCTTTATTGAAACAAGAATAAAATGAATAAAAAAAAATGGTCCTATTGCCTTGTGCGTAACTGTAAATAATTGGATACATATATTGAAGGGATGCGAATTTTGGGATATGTTTATGTATATTAAAAAAAATAGTGTTATTGTATTGTAATAGAGTTGCTGAAAAAGATTTGTTTTATTTATTGTTACAAATCTCTTCAAAAAGTTGTCTTTCAGTAAAAAACAATCGGCGATAGGCGATAAAGAAAATTTTAATGCGCTATAGTACAAAGGCATACAAAGAACCCGGTTAACATACAGATCCTACCATAAATAGGTTAACATATAAAAAAATTAGGAAATTATTTCTCAATTGCACAATAGATTTCAATACGCAACCCCTTTTCCTGGAAGAGCATGTAATTAGACACTTTAACACAATATTCGGGATAATGACCAAAGTACTTATAATTGTAACGTTTTTTGGCTTTGGTCCTACATTTGCTGTCAGGCATAAATAGGTTAACAAATTAACATTGTGTTTTTTCTTTGACTTAAAACCGAATGCTTATATTGATAATTGCATTAGTTTGACGGAGTTTAAGATTCTGATTGCCGACATAATTATTTTTAAATCAAATTGCTGTGTCATATTTTATTATTTAATCTCCTACAAACAACTTAAACAAATTTAAAAAAAAAAAAAAAAATAAATAAATACTTGGCAGCAGAAGAAAAAAAGGAATTATAAAGCTTCACCAAGAAGGCCAAACAATTCGATATTTAAAAAATCATCTGCAGCTATCTGAAACTGAAAATAGAATCGATCCAACTACTAGGCCTGTCCGACCCAGAATTACTAAAGAGCGGGAAAACTCAAGGACAAAATCAATTTCAAATGCTGATCCCTCTGTCAGGTTCCAAAAAACAGAGCAACGCCGAAATCGAACCAAACCAACCATTCGCGCAAAGTTCCGTACGTAAGCAAACAAAGTGTGGTAAAAAGAATAAAATTCTACATGAAAAATGTCCTTAAACTCATTATATTTGGCATAAAGTGTTTAGACAGATGAGTCAGTAATAAACTTAAAACACAGCCATGGTAGTTTGTCGAAAGAAGGAGGAAGTTCTGGCATACAATTGCATTAAACCCACATTTAAAAGACAGCATAAAGGTATTATGATGCATTTGCTCCAATGGCGTTGGCAAAATCGTTTTCTTGGAGGAAAAAGTAACAACTGTAGGACAGATACTTTAATGGGGCGATACAACAAGTTAATACACCAATTCATCGTGCAAACATAAAAGTCCTTAATCAAATTAGAGTGAAAAAAATTACATCAGAAGAATGTAAGAAGTGCACCCGCAGTATGCCAATGAGACTGGCGATAATGTCTCGCTTAAATGGGGGACACTGTGTCATTAGTTCAACGTTAACCTACTTTTGGAACATGTAAAAAAAATTTAAAGTGAAGGAAATTTGAATTTATTTTTTTTATGATATGAACATAGTTTTTTTGTATTTTGAATTAGTTAATATGCATTATCATAAACTCGCATTAATAAAAATTTAGTTACTGCACATACAATTTACTTTTCCTTGTTTTTTTTCCAAAATTTTGTTCTGTTAACCTATTTATGGTAGCAACTGCAGCTTAAGAGAAAATTAACTTGTGGTGAGATAAATATATCCTTTTCTGTCTCTCCGAATTAAGCGCCTTGGGAAAAATCTGCACAAAGGTAATTTTGAATGTCTTTATCACGTTATCAGATGATGCTGAAATAAAGGAATTGCACTTGAAATTAACTCCCTATCAAAACTTATAAAGGTTAAGTTATTCCACTTAAGCCACCGTTTACTATTAACCAAATGTCTTATATACGAACATTTAATTTCAAGTGTCCAACGATGAAATTATGCTTTTATTTGTGGATGGACGAAGGGAGAGGAACGAATTAAATTTACTACTTATAAACGAATTTATTGAGAACTTAACTCTAAAAATGTTAAATTGTGAAGTGGTTGGATAAACTTGATATTTTTAGGAACAAGTATTTTATATAGGTACCTAATAATTAAGTCTATATAACTTTTACAAACAAGTAATTTATTTGTTTGGGGAACATTTATTATAATTTATTATATAATGAGGTCGCCAATTGTGTGTCAATCGCCAAAACGCACACATCACCCAAACTACTTAATCTACATACTTTAAAAAAATAATAAATAAGTAATATTTACAAATCTATACTACACGTATCACAGTTTTTTATTACAGTTTATTGAACTCATAAAAAAATATATATATAATATATTGAACTCATATATATATATATATATATATATATATATATATATATATATATATATATATATAAGTTCAGCTGCTGGTTGACGAACCTTGAAATTTAAATTCCTTACGCCAGATGCATGACAAATTCAAATTCATAGTTTTGCAATTGTGAATGGGTCTTTACTTCTCTGTGTCTTCATGCAAACAAACACATACGCCATGCACAAGCGCACACAGCTGAAAAGCGATACAAGGATCTTTTCACATAGAAGAGAGAAAAAGGTGGTGTCATGGTTTATTTGCTTTCCCCTAACAATACCTGTTTAATGTGTACGTGTGTGCGGGCAAATTCAACGCGGTAATGTCCTATCCTTGGGTATCCTTACAGAAAACAGGACAGAGTACTGTAAGCCGTTACCGCTGGGCATATTCATATGAACGTATTGGAACGATTTCGTGCAAGGGCTCACTTCCGTCGATTTTCGGTCTGTCGGTCGTTTACTCGACCCTCGTTGCGGGTCCTGTTTCTGACGATTAAGTTACGACCAAATCGGAGGGTCTTATTTGAGTAGTAACGTTTTTTTGTTGTGTGTATGGCATACGGCACGGGCTGTATGGCAGCCCCGCAATATATTTTTTCCCAGGTATAGATAAATTTTGAAAAATTGAGAAAGGCAGTTGTAATGTGTTGGTTGCACCGCATTTATAATATTTCATGTGTTTGGGTGTCTAGTTGAGTTGAGAGACCTTTTGTTACAAACCCATTGTCCGTGTAACGAAGTGCACAATATGCCCTGAGATATGGTTTTTATTTAAACGCACACGTATCCTAGAAGGAATTGAATATATTTTTAAGATCACAGATGACCAAGCTGCGCTTGAACGGATGGAGTGGTTTTTATATACACATAAAATATACTGAATTTCTGTATAGGACCGATCAGAAAACAAAAGCCATCTTAGAGTCGTACTACAGTCGTGTGCATGAAACATAATATGTGTATAATAAGGTTGGCTATTAAAAGCAGATGATATTGGGGTTTATCATCATTTAGACATGTGTACTATCGCTAATATTGCCTGGAAAATGTTCTGCTATTAATTATGAGGGCCAATAACAAGAATTTTCGGACAGTAGATTGGAGGTTGCTTTATAACACAAACACTCAAATCACATTTTATCATCTGTCAAAATTACTCCCACAGCTGGCAAAAGCATTGTTTTTCTTGAATTTTCTAAACAACCAAAAGTAAAAGCTAAATAAAAGCTAATAAGAAAAGATTACCTGTAGCGATGTTTGTGGCTTTTATATATTTGATTAAAATAGGATGCAGTTTATTACCGACAAGTGAGCTCATCTTTAAAAAATAAGTTTAAAAGGACTAAATAAGAAACCGCAATAGTTTTTTGTACGTTAATCTCAAGACGCATTTTCAAAAAAAAATTTGGTCGACCCAGTACGACGCAGTTTTCTTGCTGTGCTTACAATTGAAGAAGAAGGATTTTAGATTTGGAGCAAATTACCTAATTACCTCATTAAGCCAGCCCGCTTTTTATTCGAAACGCTACTTCGACTAACATGCAATGAAAGTATATTTAAAATCGTAATTGGAAGAAATTTAGTAAGTTACTTAATGCATCTAAATCATTTTATTTTTGCCACCACTGAACTTTTACAGTTTGTATTGAATATTTCAGATACTGTTATATATTAGAAATATTTTTACTTTGAAATGTTACTAAAAATTGTATAGATCCTTCAGCCAAGTAAACAGTAACCCTCTGTTTAACTACAGTACGTTCTGCGATTTAAACAATTTTTTAAACATAAACATACGATTTATAAATGGAGGGCGCTTATTAAATTTTAAAATGTATTGGTCACAACATATGTAAACAAATACAATTGTTATGTTTGTTTATGACGAAACTTGTTTGCTACGTAGTTCAATATTATTCTAAATTTAATAAAAGGAATCACTGGCGGTACATTCCCGTACAAATCAATTTCAGGTGCGCTGTGCGTTAAAAATATCATGTATTTGTAACTTTGAAAAGAATGACAAGAACGATTTTTTTTTTAAATTGTTATAGCACCTTCCTCTTGAAAGTCTAACATCTTTTCGAACCAACAACTCGTGCGCATTCATAAATGATTAAAAAATCAGTATCCATAGCTCTATGGTGGTCACTATTGGCTAAAATGTACTGTCTAGAACAATTTTTAAGGAATACTGTGCACAACGCATACGAGACAGTTAGTTTTTACGAATGTATCGGCGCCCCAACATACACTTTAGTATTATTATAACTCCAATCAGCCAAAGTAAACATTTAAGTTTTATTACCAGCAATTATATCAACATAAAAAAAACAACATATTTTTCTCAGCGCCGTTTGATTTAGAGGAAAGAAAAACGAATTCAAAACTTATTCTGCATATTTAGGGTCAGACAATTAAAAAACAATGTTCTTTCTTATGTTTATAAATGCAAGATACAAGGTAGTAAGTGAAAGAAAATACGCAGAACTAATAACATACCCACTAAGTTTTAATATCCCCAGTTAAAATAAAAATTTTTTTTTTTTTTCAATTTAAAATATAATTTATGTAATATGGGTAGATTTTTATATAAATATTTACGTATATATTTGTAGTATTGTCTTTTTTTGTCCTACATGAAAGGGTGTCAAAAACTTGTGTACAAGAATTTGTGTATACGCATAGACTGCGTACTATTTATTGCTCAGTCATTACCCTTAATTTTTCCACACAATGAAAACACCAACCAGCGTGACACCTTAGCAGCTATACAACATACAACAACCTGTTCAAAAGTCACATTTCAAAACATTAGTTAACATTGGTGGCTGTTTTTGTACAATAGGAAGAAAAACACCCTTAAGTTGGATCCTAGAATTCTAAAATCTTCAACCCTTATTGAGATTCTCACTTGCATTCTCTTCCTTTTAAGTATGGGAGATGTTTATGTAGCTTACATAACCTATGGCAATATTTATTTAAGCAAATTTATTGGTGTATAGTAATTTGACGTGCGAATTTTTTTAAGGGAATACATATAAGACTTTTATGTATATATTTTTTCGTTAAAGTCCTTCAAGTTATTTCGGAAACAAATACTAACCATATATCATTTTTACACAAAATATAATCTAAGAATCTAAATCTTCCTTAAAGACTAAATTAAAGGCGAGCGATTCACTTAAAACTCAATGACCCTATAGCGTTTACAGAACACTAGGTACGTTAACAGACAACGGCTACGGCAGAAGGAGCAGTATGTTGTTTTCTAACACGCTTTAACCAATTCTATGCCGAAGAGCATTCCATATTCGTGCGGTGCGGCTGAAGAGTGAGTCTCTAAACTTTACTGTACGTCCGAAGGTGGGCTTTGGGGTGAACTGGTGAGCATATCTATAGAATTCTTGAAGGGGAGGAATGCAACTGGCTAACGTTATAGCATTTTTTGTTGAAACAGCGATAAAATAGTGATAGAGACACAACATTTCGTCGATGTTCAAGCGAGTTGATTACTTCGCAGCATTATTATCACCAATAAGTTCGGTAGCTGTTCCATTCTGTCTAATAGCTGCAGAGAGTTCTTAGGAGCAGCGGACCAGATAGGAGCCTTATATATTGTTAACAGGTCAGAAGGGGTGAAATATTTCTTACATCGCTTTAGAAAAGTAGACATTTCGCTGCATTTTTGGCGATCTCGAATATGTGATCGTTCCAACTTAATGTTGAGTTGATACACGTACCCAGGATGGAAAGTCGTTCAGTTTCAACAATGCAGGAGCCATTCATAGATAATGGCAGCTTGTTTTGAGAACGTTTGAGTGATAGTAGACAGCACTGAGTTTTGGAAGAATAAATTCCACTCTATTCTTTTTACTCCAATCAATTATACTGTCAAGATCGGAATTTAATGAACTTAACATACACTGCCGTTCAAAGTCAATGGCCGAAGAGGAAAAAGGGGAGAGCCGAGGAACGAATATGAAAAGCTGAGGATACTGTCATCAGCGAAGGAGTGAATTGGATTAGAAGTGACAGACAGGACATCATTTATAAAAATGAGGAAGAGTGTCGGAGATAAAACGGAGCCCTGGGGAACACCAGCATTAATATGGTGCATATCAGGCTTAAACCCATCCAATACAACTTGTATTGAACGGTTCGAAAGGTAATTTCTAATCCATTGAAGAAGAGATTCATCAACGCCAAAAACCCGCATTTTCGACAAGAAAGGCTGATGCCAGACACTGTCAAATGCTTTTGAAATATCAAGTACAACGATCTTGCTTTCTCCTACATTGTGCTTGGTTCCATTACAGACAGAGCGCAATCTGGAAGCGTTGAGCTGGCTGCAAAATATGCAGCTAACAGATTTTCTTTGTCCAAAGAGCTGATAGCTGAAATGTCATTGCAAATGAGCCTTGGAATTGAAGACGAGCCGGAATTCTTTACGTTCTTGCTGCCCTTGGGATAAATGCAGCACTTTTTACCTCAACTTTTGATCAGAGGAGAATTTAATACGTCTTTTTAATGCTCTTAGGTGAATTACTTTAGTTTTAATTAGTTAAAAAAAACTGCGCCAATTCGGCCTAACAGCTAATTTGCAAGTTCTTAGGTAAGAATGTGATTGAATGAAAATATCTATTAAGCTGTTCTTAAAAATAGAGTGAGTAGTTATCTGCAATTGTTAAACCTCTTTGGGATTTTTAAATTATTACTGGTTATATCGATCCCGTAAATAAATTTCAAAAATAAGAATCGTATAAAAGACGATAAACGAAGTACTTTCCGATATTCTAGACCAAAAAAAAATTATTAGTATTGAAAAAAATTAAATCATATTAAATAAGTAAGAATTAATGTTTAATTTAACAAGCGAAATCACATTATTCTATATAAAAGTAGAGGATCTAGTTTGTCGTCTCTCACAAAACTTCATTTTTTAAAATTTTTTCTGTTTTCGGCATATATATATATATATATATATATATATATATATATATATATGCATATCGCCTGTATCTTAGGTTATTACCGGACCAACATATCTAATTCTCTTGAAGCACATATTTTAAGTAACCGAAAATTATCCTCTCAAAGAATGTTTTCTAAGAACAAAGTAATTTGAATAATAATAAAACATAAAGGAAATATAAGTGAATTAGCTTGACGTAGTTTTTTGTTTGTTCTCTATTAAATTTTGATAAAAGTTCTATTCTTCATTTGTACCTAAATTTGTTTTTAACATCGTTTCAACATAGGATTTATTATTTTGTTTTATAATGTTTTCACTTATTTATATTTGCACCATACTATTCACGTTTGTGTAGAGTTTGTCACTAAAAGATAAAACTGAACGCATTTCTTTTCAACAATTGAACACAATGCTGCTGTATTAAGATTCATCATGTCCTGTGCAATAGATACAACCATCGATTTTCTTTTTTTCAATAAAGGTTTTCTTAAGACGTTTTGTGTTCAAGAAAAACATGCAAGTAGACACAATTGCGAAGGAACATTTTTTTACAAATCTAATTATCTATCTATACCTTTGATTCCCTCCTCCGTCTCTTATTCTCATGTTTTATGCTAGCTTTTCTTCCCCTTCGTTAATCATCACGCAAATTTTACTTAGCTTTCCATTGTGACCTTATCTATATATGTAAGTAGCATACAAGCCGCTCTCGTTATATACATATACGCATGTTCACGTACACCATAGATACTTTGGTAAAGGAAAAGACCGTAACCCAAAAGCAGGACAAGAAGGGAAAATACCAACAATTCAATTAAACCGAAAAAAAAACATAAAGGCAGATGTCCACCGTTAGGGGAAAACTCGTTTCACTCCCCTCTCTTCCTTACACCCTCCTTCTAAATGAACAACTGTGTTCCGTACTTCAACTCGGTTGAAAAGCGAATGATTTTCCTCTTTTTGCGAAAATAAATCATTCAGGAAAAATCAACGCCATCGGATTTGGATTTTTTTAATTTTTCGTTCAACTAAAGATGCCAAATAATTTGTAGCCAATTATCAATAAAACTTACCATAAACTCCTAATGTAGTTGTTGTTCTCTTACTATAAAATAGGTGTACGTGACAAACGGCGACAGACTCTCGACAAACTCTCGATATCGGTCAATTCACAATGGGTACAAAATTTTCGCTGAGGGGTATACACAATTACACAAAAATTGGGAAACATAAAACACTGAATAGGAAATAGGACACTTGTTTTTACTCGACGCGTTAAACCGATTCCGAATTGTTTACATCTTAAGACATTTAATTTATGCAACTAAAACATTTGTTCGGCTTCCATTTTTGATTAATTAAAGCGGATAAAAAACACGACTTCACGAATGCTACAAAAAAAGTAGATAAAATTATGCACTTGATTCCTTCTGCACACTGGTAGGCTTTAAGATACTACTACTACACGGTAAATTATTTTGGGGTGAGAAAAGCAAAACAAAATGGTGGCAATGTAGTTGTGAATCTTCTCCCAAGTATTTTATATTTTAAGGCTGATTTTCCTTTCCGTACCGTGCAAAGTTTAATGTTTTTTAAGCGTTATGTTGTTGTTACTGTATATAGAATGCAATTAACTATTCGATGGTATTTTTAATGTTTAATTATTTTAGAAAAATAGCACTATTACGAGAGCGACGAACTGCCCGCACGCTACACTTCGATCAATTCTCACTCACTCTCAATCTAACTCAGGTGCGGGAACAATTAGAGAAGTAGAAAACCAAACAGTGGTGAATATGTTCTTGCGACATCTAGTTGTCAAAATATGTACTTCTAACAGTAAAGGGTCAATTATTTTTCGATTGCAGTTTCTTAAACGAAAACGTATTTAAGTGTAATAACTATTTTTATCGAACTAACAGTAACAAATTTTATAATTTGTTTGCTTAATAATAATAATTGTTGGCGCGACAGTCCACTTCGACCAGGGTGTATACGTAGTCTGGTCTAGTAGTTTATTTTGGTCACTGTTGATTTTCAATGAAACCAGGTTATTTCATTGTTATTATCCTAACGTTTTGGCAGGGATTGCTGCCCTCATCAGAGAATATCAATTGTAGAGAACGATCCTTTCGTTTTATTTTTGATAAAAATTGATGTGTAAAACTGAAATGTTATTATATTTTATATACATCCGTGTAACTACTATAGTATTGCTAATCTTATTTATTTGTTATTTATTATCATTATGTGTAATATTTATTTGCATCTTTTATTTATTTAGTTTTATATATTTATTTATTTATTTAATTTCTTATATATACATTCATTTATTATTTTTGTTATTAATTAATTAAATAATTTAGTTATTTATTTATCTTTTTATAAAAATATATATATAATATTTATGTATGTATTACATGCATATTTATTTTTATATTTTCTTATATTTAATTTAAAATTATTATTACTTTATTTTTCTTTTATTTATTTGTTTTTTCTTTTTTTTCTTGATTAAATGAAGGGTTTTTCGTTGTTTACCTTCGGTTATATTTTGATTGTCTAACATTATAACTTATAAATAAATTTATTTTAATCGAAAGATATATTTAGTATATATCACATTTTTCACTGTAAATTGTGTGCTGGCATCATTGTATTATTTAAGAATATAATTTAAACAAAAACAAAAAAAATCTTAATATGACAAAATGATTTGTTTAAGGAAATTGTGTATCTTCTGTATTTTGATGTTAAATTCTAAATCACAGGAAACATTTTTATTGGATATTTGCCCAAACGCGTATTAAGTTTGTGGAAGCAGGAACATACATTATCTTATATATTTTAGAGGAATGACTTGCCATAGAGAAGTCTTGCATGTTCCAAAAACTGTCAATAATAATTTTCGAATCTGATTTACTTAGTTCTTGATTCCCATAGCATGCTTTACTTTGTTTTTAATGACTTGTTTTAAAATACTTCTCGTACAGCTTCCGCTATTCTTCGCAATTTTACCTGCCCAATTGACACGCTCAGTAAAACCTTACATGATTATTTTGTTTTAATGCTTTGATAGTAAAGATTCAGAACGTTGTGTTTCTGTATACGACTTACATGATCTTAATGTTTTACTGCTTTATTAGTACTTTGCAGCTTTAAAGATTCAGAACGTTGTGTTTGTGTATA
The DNA here is from genome assembly GCA_955652365.1 of Eristalinus aeneus. Taxonomy (NCBI): domain Eukaryota; kingdom Metazoa; phylum Arthropoda; class Insecta; order Diptera; family Syrphidae; genus Eristalinus; species Eristalinus aeneus. Next base: position 69,867,563 of record OY019131.1, read on the forward strand.
AGAGTTTTCAATTTTTTTTTAAATTCTTCTACTTCATGTGGCGCTGGTGTTGGATCTGGGCCCCAAACCCACATAGCCAAGGCCGCCCTCCGTTATTCCAATGGCTCGGATTTGAAGACTTTTCAGACCGGAGCAAAATCAACGCACTGGATTTTGTTCCTATAAACGGCAAAGGTAGACGAAGTCCTTGTCTTGTGATGCTCTGTCTGAGAGGTCAGTGTTGTGTGTACTTCCTAGATGATACCACATACCTTGTTTTGCCCTCACTTACCACCAGACCCATAGAAGGTCTTGACGAGTTCGTTACCAACCTAGACGGTAACCGGCGAAAAACGAATGTAAGACAAAGAGATGTTTTAGCACACTGTAGGAAACCACTTAAATGAATTAGGAGTACCTTACTCGTTTGTTAAAAGAGTTCTAATTCTTCCTCAGAGTAGTGTCTCCACAGAAAGACTATTTTCCAAGTTAACACTGATAAAGAACAAGGTAACTAAGAGGTTAAATGTTGAAACCTGTGACTCAATGTTATCAGTCCTCCATATAATGGAAAATAGTCAAATAGAAGACTGGATGTCATCTAAGAATCTTATAGACGACTATAAAAAAAGCATACTTAAAATATAATATGTTAATGCTAATATTGTTTTTTAAACAAAAGCTGTGGACTTTTGCTGTGAACTTTTTTATTTTGTTTTGCACCTATATATAAGGTTTGAACTCTGAATTTATTATCATTTTGTTACTATTGAATGTTGAATGTTGTTTAACATAGAAAATAGACATTCTGATTGTTATTCTAGTGTTTGCTTTGTTCTGATAAGAAAATATGGGACTCTTTTTTAACGCCGGAGCCTCTAAATTGGACACTTTTTGAAAATTCGTTTGCTAGGTCGTCAATAAATTAAAAAAAAAAATTATGTGCAGAGTTAGTTTACCTCATGCACAATCTAGAGACTGGTATGCCAGGCTCATTATTAAATTATAAATTTTTGCCCCGCCTCCTTAACGGTTTATTTTGATGTTTATGGTTAAGAGATTTAGTGATTTGAGTTAACCAGTTGCCCCACACCTATCTTCTGGGTCTCTACCAACATGCCTCTCCAGCCAGCACAATTTTTCGCTAGCTGCCTCCAACTGCGCACATCAAATTGTTTGAGGTCTTTTTTAAATTGTGTGTGCCACCTTAGTCTAGGCCATCCTCTGTTGCGTTGTCCCAATGACTCGGATTTAAAGACTTTTCGGGCCGGAGAATTGGTGTCCATACGCTCTTCACAGCCTAGCCATCTTAAGCGTTGTATCCGTAGACGCGTGACCAGGCGTATTCGCTGTACAGCCCATAGAGTTCGTCGTTAAATTTTCTTTTCCAGATGCTACCAACGCAAACAGGTCCAAAAATAGCACGCAAAACTTTTCTCTCGAAAAAACTAAGGGCTTCCTCATCCGCTTTTGGAAACGTATATGTTTCCACGCCATAAAGTAGGACTGGGATGATCAAGCTGTCATGTAAAGCACTTTAAAAGGGCTTTATTACTCAATTGCCTCTTGAGCCCAAAGAAACAGCGCTTGATTTCGGTACTGATGTTGTTGTCCCTATTTACCGCGGAGCCGAGGCAGACAAAGTCATTTACTGCCTCGAAGTTTCTGCTGCCAAGTGTGAAGCTTCGTCCGAGACGTCGATGTTGTATTTCCTTTCTTGAAGACAGCATATACTTTGTTTTGCATTCATTAACCACCAGACCTATTTTAGCAGCTTTTGCTTCAATGCCAGCAAACGCCTCATTGACGGCTCGCTGTGTTTGTTTAATCACGTCAATGTCATCAGCGTAAGCTAACAATTTTTGGAAGATTGTGCCTCTGGTGTTGACTTGTGAGTTACGCATGATCTTCTCAAGAATGATGTTGAAGTAGTCACATGACAGTGCGTCGGCTTATCTAAAATCTTTTTTGACATAAAAGGTCTCGGTGAGTTCCTTACCGACCTTGACGGTACAACGATAGCTCTCCATAGTCATCCTACACAATCTTGCGCATTTGGTAGGAATGCCAAAACTAGACATGACACTGTATAGGTCGTCTCTATGCACCCTGTCATATGCATTTCTTTGATCGTTTCCAGGGTCTGACGTAAAGTGTAGATCTGGTCTATCGTGGACTTCCCTGGCCTGAAACCACACCACCTGGGACCTGTCAGGTTATGGACAAACGGTTTCAGACGCTCACACAATACAGTAGAGAGGATCTTGTATGCGATGTTGAGAAGGCTGATGAGAAGGGGTCTCCTTTCTTGTGGACCGGTCAAACGAAGTTAAATTCCACTCATCGAGCATACTTTCCTCCGATCATATCTCACAGATGAGCTGGTGCATGCGTCCAACCAGGTCATGTCCAGCTGCTGTAAATAGTTCTGTGGGCAGTCCGTCCGCTCTCCAGCTTTGCTCGACTTCAGCTTAGATATTGCTGTCCTCACCTTTTCCTTTAATGCATTTTTGTTTTATTTTTCGAATTCAATTTTTTACATTCTTCACAAAAATTACTTAAGACTATCTTACTAATCAAATCTAATGATCTTAATTCTAACTTACTGACTCTCTACAAGTACTTTAATTTAATCAAGGGATTCACTATCTTCACCTCGGGGGGACGGACTTCTTGCCAATCATCGTCCAAATCAAGCACAACATTCTGTAATCGGGGCCGTTATCGCCGTTAAGGAAATGATCCTTCCAGCATACTCTAGCACAAGTTATCTGTTTTGATCCCGGCAGGCTTCGGTCCGAACCTTGTATCCTTCGGATAGCTGTTTTACCTTTCGGTAATACGTTCGGACTTCATTCCTGCCATAACACCTTTCCATATCCTCAACCGCGCGCTTCTCATGCTTCTTCTGTTTTCTTCTGAGAAGCCGGTGCTCTTCCCTTCTTTTCTGTTCGTAGTGCTCACGAGCAGCCCTCGTTGTTTGATACAGCGTTGCCTTATAGGCGTTATGTTTGGCTGCATGTGCTTGCCTGCACTCGTCGAAAACCATGAGTTCCTTCTGGGTAGTGACGTGAAACCCAGCCCATCAGTGGCATCAACGTCGAACCATTTTGGCCTGTCTCGACTCTGTTGCTCCCTCGATATCCGGGTTCTTACCTTGGTTACAACAAGGTGATGATCCGAGTCGATGTTTGCGCCTCAAAAGTTTCGAATATCGAGAATACTGGAGGAGTGTCTAACGTCGATCGCAACGTGATCAATCTGGTTAAAGGTGGATTGATCAGAAGATCGTCAGATTCCTTTGTAAATGTTTAGGTGTTTAGGTGAACTTTGAAGTCTCCTAGAACGATCTTGGCTGGCAACCTCCGACGCCGATGATCGCCCATATAAGATTCCTCAACCAGCAATCAACGGCAGAAAAGCAGCGAACTCTTGGAACTACAGCAGAGATAAAAACTGCACAAGGAGAAGATGCAGCAGGAGCCGCTTAATTCCAAACAAGCGGTCGAGCCAATGCCGTCAACATCAAAGGCGACGGCTACAGCAAGTACAAAAGCGGCTGAACCAACAATAAAAGCAGCAGCCGAAACAAAAGCGAGCTATCATATTGAAGACAGCTCAGGAGGACATGTAGCAGCAACAACCTAAACGGCAGCCACAACAGAAGTAACAACAGCAGAAACAGCAGCAGCAGCAAAACCACGAGAAGCAGCAGAATCAACAGGAGCCACAGCAAGAAAGCAGGAAAGTGCGCTGCCGGCCATCAACGTCTTTGACATGGGAACCAAAGAACTAGAGACCCTATGTGAGTTGGCACTGGGAAATAAGTTACTTTTTATTAAGTATAAGAATCCCAGTATTCACACCGTCCATTGTCTAACAATGGACGGGTTTAGATTTTTAAAAGAAAAGTTAGCGGCATCGACGGGGTCAATTTCGAAGAAGTTAAGCCTTTCAACACTGCGGCAGCGAAAGCGAAGAAGAAAGCACCACGTAGGTGGCCTGTATGTAAAGTGGAAAAACTAAATAAGACTGATCACATACTTCAATGTGCGAGGTGCGGAAGGCTGGGACACGTCGCGGAGAACTGCAATATGGAGTTCCGCTGCGCACGATGCACCTTCAGCCACAACAAAAGGGTATACCCTTTGCGGACGGAAGATGTGGAGGATAAGACGCGCCTCAAATATGTACTCTGCGGAGGAAACGGACACCCTGCCTGTAGACAAGCACGAACGCAAGCTTACGCTTTCCAATTTGTTGCAAACTATTAATCCTAACAAGCTAATGGCTAGCGAAACTAAGCTATACCAGACGCGCGATCTCAGGTACAAAAATTAATATACAATCAGAAGAGACCGAGAGCAATCCATTCTAGGTGGCGGGGTCGCTGTCTTGATAAAAAGTTCCATGTATCATAAGGTTATATATAGCAGCGTAGATTTAGTGTACTAGAAGCAGCGTTCGCACGCATCTCTCTCCAAGGTGGAAAGAAGCTGTTCGCGATGCTGCCTATGCATCAGAACCTCAAAACCCTAACTTTCTTCAAGAGCTCGAGGCTCTATTCTCTAGCTTTCGTTTAAATTCGGAAAAAAAATACTACATTTAAGTCGGAAATTAACATGGTGACTGGGGAAACTGTTTGAATGAGAGAGGTAGCACTCTCTTAGAGTGGATGGAACAGAACAATGTCGAGCTCAGGCTGGAGTTTCTTGCAACTGGTAGACCATCGTTTCCTAGAAGCGGGTCCTATCTGGGTGTGATGCTAATCGAAAATACTAAACGTGGAGCGACATACTTGGAACTGTTTAACTACGGTCAAGTATGACAGTGATCACTGTGGTTTCGCCGCGGTAATATAACTCCCGAATAAGCTGGAGGAACTGGGGGTCCAAATGTCCAAATGCATCCTTATAATTACAATAAAGCTCGCTGGCCACATGGACATGGACATGGAAGTTATTAAACGTACAATGGACAACACGATCCCGAAGGTTTTGCAAACCGATTATAGAGACATCTATCGGAATCCTGAAATTGATGCACTTCATGTGCAAAAAAGTAGATTGTTGTCAAGACTAAAATTCTTGCACAGGTGGTCTACTGATCCGCAGAATGCAGAGATTTGCTCTCTAAAGTCACACATCAAAGTCAGTTAATTCGCCAAAATTTCAGTCTAGCTTGCATTGGAGCAATAAGATTGGAACTGTAAGATCTAACAAGCCGGGCATGTTCCCGCAAGGAATTAAAATCTTCGAAGAGGAGAGATCATAATATCATTCAGTGCATTGAACAGAACAACGGACAACGATTTAGTTTTTGACAGCGACTTTTTCATAGTAGAAGATCCTCGGGAGAAGGTAAAGGCAATTAATGCTGTTTGCCAGAGAGTGTACACGTTCAGTGACGATCTTCTGGCAAATCATGCCGTCGCCGATGATGGAAATAATGCTATCTTTATTTCAAAAGAGGAACTCCAGGGTATCTCCAACCCACTGAAGAAGAAGAAGAAGTCAGTGGGAATCGATGGGATACCAAATATTGTTCTGCACCATCTGCTCTCTGAGGCGGTGGATGTATACAACCCTGTTTAACAATGCACCTAGTAATGCATATTACCCGGTGCATTGGAAAATAGCTATGGTACAGCCAATTCCAAAACGGGATAAAGATACTACTAGCCCGATCTACAAGTCTTCTTCCGTTCATAAGTAAGGTATTCGAGGAGATAGTCAGCTCTGAAAGTATCGGTTGAGGAAAAACAATTAATATCGAAAACCAAATTGGCTTCAGGGCAAAGCACGGCACTATATATATGTCGCGTCTAAATTGCTTCACGACATCCAGTAGAATATAAATAAAACACAGTGCACAGCAGCCTGCTTGATTAACATGGAAAAGGCATTCGACACCGTATGGTTAGAAGGTCTGTTCCTCAAGTTGGTCAGGCTCGGCTTCATAAAACATTGTTGTACATAATCTATGACGTGGTAACAGATAGAAAGTTCCTTATGAAAAATGGCAAATAGGTTGCAACAAGGGGCGCCGATCTTGTTCACTATATTTACTAACGATCTTATAGGCTCTATGCCAAACGAAATAGCATTTGCCGATGATCTAAACGCAGATCAGATCAGGTTTGAAGGTAGAATAAACACGCGGTTTGTGGCAGAGTGACTTCGATGCAATTCAACGATTTTCCGAAAGTGTGAAACTATCCTTTTCAGAACCCCTCTGCCCAGATCCTCAAAGGACACGAAAATGAACCGACGCAAGTTCGGCGTAGTTGACCCACTGGGACGGTCGTTGACCGTGAAAAATATAGCAAGATATCTAGGCATCTGGTAGGACCAATATCTATATGGTGGTATCCATGTAGACACAGCTCTGACCAGGGTTAAGAATGCCTTCGCTATGTCACGGGAGTTGTTTTACAGCAGTCAACTTGACACCAGAGTGAAGGTAATCTCCTACATGGCCCTCATCAAATGGAAAAGATGATGGTATTAGAGAGGCGTTGCCTTCAGGCCTGTCTCCGTTTATACCGAACACCAGAATCTGATTACAAGAAATTCTATCCCAACGAGATCCTTATAAGGAACCTTATAAGGATAGATAATTTTATTAATAAGTTAATTCGGAGTCACACTTCTCTTCAAATAACAGCCTGATCTTTGGGGCTTACTAATTTAATGAAATGTACCATAAACGGGTGCGTTTTAACGGCTTTATTCCGTCTGAAGCTTTCCTCTACTTGGACACTAAAGGCCTGATACAAGATAGGGAAGGCTGTCTCATCATCTTCTATGTCGTACACCGAACAGTAGAAAGGCGGCTTCAGCAGAACGATTTCTGCTTGCGACAGAGCAGTCTCAGCAAAGCAACGACATTTTTACTGGAGGTTGCACCAGAAACATCCTTCGGTGCCACTAACTTGTTAAACTAAGAGACGGGGTAGTTGGATTAATAGGGCCAACTCACATAGGTTAAGGTAGTTGTAAGGCATTTTCTAAAAAAAAAGAAAAGAAAAAACAAACAAAACAAAAAAAAACAAAAAATAGACAAAAAAATACAAAATAAACAATAAAAAACTAAAACCAGAAATAAAAATAAAAATGTAATAAAAAAAACAAAAAGAGTGCCCCCACGGCTTATTAGATATATATAATAACATATATAATATATATAACATATACGCACGCGTCCGTAACATTGTACGGACATAGTTAAGATTACTGTAAATAGTTAAGTAGAGCTATGTTTTAGGTAACATAATTGTAAATATTAGGTGTAAGTTTAATTTTAAGTTTAAGTTCAGTTTTTAGGTCGTATAGTTAGAATATAAGGTTAAGTTAGGTTAAAAAAGGGAACACTTTTGAAATTTAAGTTTATTTTATAAATTTCTTAAAGAAAATTAAAAAAATATACATATGTTTAAGTACTGAATCTAAAAAATAAAAGAAGCCGAAACTCTATATTAGCTTAGAGTTAGAATTAAGATCAGTAGATTATATTTGTAAGCTAGTTTTAAGTATTTTTGTTTAGTAGTAAGAAAATGAATTAAGCATTGAAAAAAAAAAAGAAAAAAAATAGTGTGACAATTTCGCCCAAGTTATTTAAACATACATTTGTTTATAAAGTTAATAAATTTACTTTTAATTGTAGATGTAGATAATATGAACGGCAAAATGAAATATCCTAATAATATTCATCTTGTTTTCTTCCCTAGAACCCGGTCGCACTTGGTTCGACTTTCAGTTTATAGACGTTTGCTGTAATAAATGCCCAATGGCTTTTTGCCACTGATTTAACGAAGGTTCAGAATCAAAAAGGACAAGAGGCACACTGGGAAGGCATTGGGTGTCAATGTTGTAACATACAGATTTGAATGCAATATGCGAGAGTGCATATTCAGGAGTATTAGACGATTATCAAAAGGCGTGCCATTGTAAACCACGTAAAATTAAGAGGATTGTTAGCATTATTAGTTTGCTAATAATATCATCACAGGCAATTCAATTCTTTATCATAGCTATCACCAAGTCCTCAGAGTGACGTGACAAGGAGAGGTATGTCCGTGATTAAGTAAGACTTTTAAATTTATTGACCTTGAGTTCAACAACGCGAGTAGAAAAATTATGCAATTTATTTTTCAGGAGCCTTGCATTAACTATTATGAGGATAAAATAACTTAATATTATCAGATGTGTATATTTCACAACATTTTATTATTATGCAGACAACACCCTTAACGGACAAGATTAAAAATAACGGGCCGGTGACAACTGTGAGACACACCAGGGGAATGATGTTAATGGAGTACTATAATAAGATAAACCTGCGGTTTTTAAGTCAACATACAAATCATGCTTCCAAAACGAGGAAAATAAGTCTTGCAATAACAACAAACAAAATAAAGATGCAGGTGGTTGAATGTTGAAATTCCCTACAATCCCCTAGAAAAAAAATTATATCTCGTGGATTTTTAGACGAATGTAGGAAGCTTAAACTACAATTTCGGCAAAGATATAAATTTGAATTTTGGTTTTTATTTTTCAATATAATCTCCCCTAACATCAATGCATTTGCTACATCTTGAGATAAGCTTTTTTAAGCCCTCAAAAGAATAAATTCCCAGTTTCTTTTCAAAATACCCATTTATTGCCGACTTGAGTTCTTCATCATCCGAAAATCTTTTTACACGAAGACATATCCGGAAACAGGAAATAATCACTAGGGGCAAAGTCTGGACTATAGGGTGGATGTTGGATTTCTTCGAAACCACAATCTCGTGCAGCAGCCTTCGAAACTTGCGCCGTGTGAACAGGAGCGTCTTTTCTTTTTAATTTTCTCCCGCAAACTATGCTAAGTGGATGCGTAGGATGTGGCGTTTATGGTTTCACCATTTTTCTCTATGGCATCAATGAGCAAGATTCGCTTTGATTCCCAGAAAACTGTGGCCATGAGTTTGCCAGTAGACCGAGTGACTATGAACTTCTTCGGGGGGTTTGTTCCTTTTTATGCCACTGCATGGGCTCTTGTTTGCTTTTAGGGTCATGGTGGTGAAACCATGTTTCGGCCCCAGTAACAATTCGATACATAACACCGTCCGTGTTCTCACTAAACATCTTCAAAAGCTTTCTACAGCATGCCATTCTCACTTTTTTTCTGAGGCGATGTGAGCATTCGTGGCACCCACCTTGCACTGACCTTTGAAAGGTTAAGATTGTCATGAAGAATGATGTGAATGGTACCAGTTGAAAGCTTGGTGATCTCTGCCATCATTTTCAACAGTTTTTGCTTTCTCCTGCACAAGCAGCAACCTGGACGCCGGAGCGGCGGTCGTCTTGCTCTCTTTGCCTCCCTTGAATTCACTTGATCACTTTTGCACAGGAGATAATGAAGGCGCGCAGCCCTGTTAAACAGTCACCATTTCTTCATGAATAGTTTTTTTGACTTTTTCCTTGCTTAGTGAGAAATTTAATAACAGCGCGATGCTCAATTTTCACCAACATCGTCTCAGTTGCCATTATGTTTCTGTTTAACTGGAGATAAAACTAATAACCACATTTATAAGAAATTTTACATGAATCCACTAAAATAATATTATTACTTAATAAATAAGTCAATTTACATATAGTTAGTTAGTTAGTAGAATGACTTTTATTTCGATTTGAAATTCATTACAATAAATATATAAACTAAGTCTATTTGGGTTTGGCCTATGGCCGTCTACCCGAGTGACAATATTTCCTTATTTGTTTTTACATTTATGTTTTTGCATTTAAAAGAAAACAGACAATTTATACAATGAAAATTAAAAATCTTCTTCAACTATACGTTTTCTATAACCAATTGAATTTGTGCAGTAGTTGTAAAGCAAATCCCACCCTCGGACCCCATTTAAGATTTGAATTGTTTCATCAATTTCCAAGAAATACGAATTAAAGAATCTCACTCGAATTTCTTTTAAAATTGGACATACTGCAAGGAAGTGAAATACATCCTCTCGTATCTTCATATTGCAAAGATAACACATGATAGGTAGCTCTGGGCGGTGTGGAACGAAATTCAGGTTCAGTAGCTCTCCTCTGACTTTAAAAATGGTTTTAATTTTTTCTATTAAGTTGCAATTTAAAAAGTAAGTTTTGTCTTCTAGGTCGTACTTCAGTTTACTGTAATATGTCCTATATTGGGAGGACTGTGCATCCGTTCTAAATTTATCATGCATATTTCGACCTACTTTTTCCAATAAAACGTTGAGATGTGCTCTAAGATGTTAAAAATATCCATCGGGTGTCCTTAAGGTTACTCCACAATCTGATGTAAGGCGTTCCCATTCTCGAACGAAACTTGTTCTATGCCTTATTACATTCTTGAGTACTAATTTCGGTAGTCTATCGTCACTCATTGCCATAACTTTTACTATATAAACAAAATGTAGTCTCAATGTTTCCAAACACATAGGTGGAGTACCGGTCTCTAGATGCAGCATATAATTAGGCGTAGCACTTGGCAATTGGAATATTCGTTTTAAGAAGTATTGAAGAAACCTCTCAACTTCATCAAAGGAACTGTATCCCCACACCTATGCTCCATATAAAAGAACTAAAGCTGCAGTTGAGCGAAAGAGTTTCTGCTTCGAGCTATGCGTAACATACCTATTGTTGATGCAGCGACCCCATACTGATGAGATTGTTTGTTTGGCTTCAGACAATTTCACTTCTAAATGTTTCTTTATATTAAGGTTAGATGACACCAGAATGAATAAGTATTTGTACTTGCGAAACACTTCCACCGGTTCTCTTTGATATGCCCATCTTTCGCTTCGAGAATATCTGCCACAACCGCCTTTGAACACCATTACCTTCGATATACTCAGGTTCACGCTCAAGTTGCAGTATTTGCAATAAACACTGAGCCTATTCATCATGAGTTGCAACCTATCCACAGTGTCGGAAAGGAAGACAATGTCATTCGCATATTTAAGAGCCGGAATTCTTATGCTGCCGAGCTCGTTTCCACCTTTAACAGCATCCGATATGTCGTTGATGAATAATATAAAGAGTAACGCACTCAAGACACATCCTTGCTTCACACCCATCGTTGTTGTAAACTCGTCAGATGTTGACTCCCTGTCCCATACACACGCCACATTATTTGCATTCATTGCTCTTAATATGTTTATTATTTTCGTCGAGAAGCCGGTATTGTACAGCTTGTAAAACAGAGCCTCACGCGTTATGGTGTCGAAGGCTGGTCGGAAGTCAACAAAGAAAGCATATAGTTTTTTATGTTTCTGTTTATATATCTCCGCAATATTAAGTAGTGCAAAAACTTGATCGATTGTCGAGTAATTCTTCCTAAATCCTGCCTGAAACACATGCAAAACTTTTTTATTTTCAACCCAGCAGGTAAGCATGTTGTATATAAAGGCGGCAAACAACTTGGCAGATGTGTTCAGGAAAGATATTCCTCTGTAGTTTGAAGGATCATCATAGTCGCCCTTTTGTGCAGTGGATAGATAATTGCCTTTTTAAAACTTTCTAGAATGTTTGCTGAGTCAAAGATTCTATTAAACTCCTCTACAAGCGCAGATATAAATTCGAGTGTACAGTTTTTGTAGAACTCATATGAAATTCTGTCATCTCCGGGGGCCTTTCTGATCTTTGCTTTGTTAATGACTTCTTTGATTTCTTCTACTATCTAGGAACTCGTCTGGAGCTGCATATTGAATTGGCGGTGAGATCAGTGAAGAGTTAAGCAGATTAATAGAGTGGTGCATTAGGCGATGCAAACAATTTACTTCAAGTGGCATATGGTCCGAAAAAGTCTCCAATCCTACTCGAAAGTCGCTGAAGAGAAAGTTCCAGTTTCCAGAGATGCAGTAGTGATCAATTACAGAACATGCTTTTCCACGGATAAATGTGAACTCTCCACGATAATCGCCATCACAACTTCCATTTAGAATATTGCAGTCGTATGCATCCGCAAAATAAAGTATCTGTCTACCCTTATGGTCACAAATTTCGTCTTTGGAGGTGCGATTTATGCACACTGTTGGTGATTTGTAACCACTTACAAAATTATTTTGAGATAGTCCTAGCCGACCATTAAAATCACCAATGAGCATCAGATTTGTTTCCCTCAGGTTCTGTAGCACTTCCTTAAGCTTTTCATAACCGCGTTGCCAGTGACTTGCGTTTAAATAAATGGGAACTATAAACAAGGCGCTGTTATTCATTCTTATATCAAGGACATACGATTCCTCTACTCTTTCAAAATTAACCTCTGTGAGATTAGGACTTTTCCGATAACCATACAATTCTCCCCCTCTTCCCCTTCCAAATATTGACGATTTAATTGCAGGTATCCACTTCAATTGTGGCCGCCGTGGCATAGTGGGTAGAGTACGACGATCATACGCCGAAGGGTCTAGGTTCGATTCCCGGCTGAACACCTCGAATTTTTCACGGCACCACATCCTTCGAGTTTCTGACAACACTCAAAGAGTAATAACTGTCTAAGAAAGCTGCTCAAATTTCGCCGTTCGGCGCACAACGCAACAACAGCGCGCACAACACGAGTAGTTGATGAGCAAGCTAGGCCCTGGTCCCTCTTTGGACTGTAGCGCCAACAATTATTATTATACACTTCAATTCGTATTTCAAAAATAGGTTTTCAAATCTCTTCTCTTCATTTTCTAATATGTGAGTTTCAAATAGTGCAAAGATGTCGAATTTGTTGACATAATTAAAAAAATTTATAAATAATAGTTTATTTTTCAATCCGGCTACGTTATAACATAAAATACTTAATTTAATACTGTTTTCGTTCTGGTAGAATCTTCTGTTCCAGGCTTCGCCTGAAGACGTACTTCTGTGCCCACTCAAACCGTTTTCAGCATATTTGTTGTTAGTATTGGCAGCATTGTTATTTTGTGTCATACTTGACGAATCTCGAGTACTAACGTTGTTTGCCAATTCATTCATACCGTGCTCAGGTTGTAAAATGTCTCCACCAAAATTTCTCAGTTTTTCCAAACCGCAATTTTTGGCCGCATTTTAACCCTCTTGTGAAATCCCAAGTAAACACTTTGTCCGCGACGTGCAGTCGATCATCTCTCAAAACAGTTTTCACTTCGGGGTTCTTTCTACGCAGGACTTGCATGATTAGCACCAGCTTCGCCCGCTTTTGCCGCACATTTAATGGTAGATCTTTATGTATTCTTATTCGGCTTCCTTTTAATTTGTTGGCTTTACGTAGTACACTCCAAGCATAATCTCGAGACGACATCTGTGTGTGTGTGTGGATCTATCTCGAACTCTGTATGCAGACTCTTCAATGCTGGATGTTTCATTCTTATGCAGCAAACCGACACAGATGGATTTAGCTTTTTCCTTCATGTCGATGTTAGGCTCAACAGGTAAGTGAACCACAACTTTGGATTCAGTGTTTTTTTGCATGAGCTTATCCGTCTGTGTTTCTAGGAATTCGTTTCTCTTCTCTAGTTGAACTTTCGTTTCCGATATTTCATCTTGGCGAGTCCTTAGGCCGGATAACTCTGCACATAAGAGTTGAAAATCGGACTTTGATGGAAGTTCCTAGACAAGTTCTTTTTCTCATCCAGTAATTTTTTAGCGTTTCAATGTTGATTCCAGTTAATTTGTCCATACCCACTGTATTTTTCTCCAGACTAGAATTTAGAGAGGTTAACTTTACGATGGATTTTGTTTTCTCCGGTTATGGTCTTAAAATTTATGACTTACTCTGAGTAATCTTTTTAATTGAAGAAGCGGCCTCTTATGTTGCACTTTTTACGTTTTTTACTTAAAATTTTCACTGTTTATTTTTCTTTTCTATAAGTTTTGCAGGAGATCATTTTCCACTATTTTTGCTAGACAGATGACAGACATCAATCTAAATTTCCATATATAACCACAGCTTCACCCCGATAACGAGAATGTATTGAACGCCCCTCGTCAGTGCAAAGTGAGTGTGATGATGAGGGGGGACTTCACTAAGCATTTCTAACGTACATCTTGCCTCAGTAGCAATTTGCCAATCCAGATTTTTTTTCACTCCTCATTGCATAGTTTTCTATGTCGAGCATAAATACTTAATACCAACATAACTGGAGAGCTCTATACTCTTTTGGTAATTGCTTACTTCTCTGGTGTGTCATGAAATTATGTAAGGCATTTCGGTGCAGGGTTTTTTGTTACCAATCTCTCTAGTGAAACAATTTTTGTTCCGAAAACTACATGTGCATGTTTCGATGTGTATTCTTACACTTAACAAGCCTTACCCTCAAACTATCTTGAAGGAGAGGTATTTAAAATATATATCTTTGTTAAATTGAGACCCATTTTAAATTGATGTTTAAAGTTTTTTTTTATTATAATTCGCCTTCAGTATTTGTTATCTTACGATAGCGCATCAGTGCATACTCGTGTTGTGCGTGCTACTGTTCTCTTATATTTTATAAAACTATTATTACTCTTTGGGTATTGTCAGCAGACACACTCTGGAAAACGTCAAATACTAATGTATGCATACACCATAGCAACGCGAAAAGTTTGTTGTGGTTCATTTAAAACGTTTCTTAGTTATAAGAACTTTTGTTTTTTTCTCTTCGGCATACCTTTGCAAAATTTTTTAAAATTTCAGTTTTAGAAAGGAATGCACAAAAAAATGTCTCTAACGGATCGTTCGCCTGAAAAATCAAATCATAATAAATTAAGGTTTTTATCCGCTCCGCAACACCGTTCAACAACGCCAAGACTAGTTCCACCGTTCTCAATACAGTCCCTTCAGAAAAACACAAAAGTAATTGATGAACCCAATTTCAGCGCAAGAAACAAAAAAAGTAATGCAATAGATTATATTGTTTAAAGTAATAAAATTAACATGTATCGCAGAATCCAGGCCTGCTTTACCAAAAGGAACGTCTTTTCGAATGTACTATGACCGTGGGGATTTGCCTATAAAAATGGAATATTTAACTGGAGGTGATAAAATTGGATGGACGGTAACTACGTTTTTTAATGCGTGTGCATTTCAAAGCAACAATGTTTCTAGGATAAGTAAATTTCTAGATGAAATAAGTCAATATTACACGGTGTCTTATGTTTATGTCGTTTTGAAAGCGCTTTTATCGATTATTAATGTTTGAAATTTGAGGTGTTTGATTATGTCTAATTTTTGTTGGAAGATTTCAAATTCTCCTACTCAAAGAAACGTTTAAAAAATACTGGAACACTATCAACATCACATTCATATGTTCTTACTCTCTGCTAAAAATATATACACGTACATATACATATTTTTCCACAATTACACATAGACAATTACGGGAAACCACTAACAAAAACTCTAATACAACACTTCAAACTAACATTGCAGGTGTGCCATGAAATTTAGTCATAATTTTTCAAATTACTTCTTCTATAGCTTCGTCACTGTATTAGGATTTTACTAGAAAGTTAGTTTTGGTTTATTTAATTTATTATATAACATATTATTATTATATTATATACTATTAAGATAGTACCAATAACCTGATCTTATTAAGAGTATCAACAATCTTGCCCCGACTTTCTCTATTAAGTACGTTGAGGATAATATTTAGAAAAGAAGAAGAATCCGGGTTGGACCTGGCTTCGGTCCAGGCTTCCGCACCATAAAGTAGGACTGTGATGATCAAGCTGTTATATAAAGCGAGCTTAGTCCTTCGAGAGAAGGCTTTATTATTCCATTGTCCCTTGAGCCCAAAGAAACAGCGATTGGCAAGAGCGGTTCTGCGTTTGATTTTGCTACTGATGTTGTTGTACCTATTATCCGCGGAGCCTAGGTAGACGAAGTCCTTGACTACCTCGAAGTTTCTACTGCCTAGTATGACGTTCTGTCCTAGACGTCGATGTTGTGCGTCCTTCCTTAATGACATCATGTACTTCATTATGCCCTCATTAACCACTAAATCCATTTTAGCCGCTTCCGCTTCACAGGCATTCTTTCCGTCGACCATTTCTTACAAATGAGCTGGTGCTTGCGCCCAAAAAGGTCATCTCCCGCTGCTTTAAATAGTTTTGCGAGCAGTCCATCCGTTTCAGCAGATTTCTTTGACTTCAGCTATTGCTATCTTCACTTCGTTTTAGTCGGGGGGACGGAATTCTTGTCTATTATCGTCCGAATTAAGTAAAATATTCTTCTTAACAGTGGAATTTGGGCCGTTATCACACCCGTTAAGGAGTCAAAATAAATTATCTTTCCAGATTCTCAGCACAGACTGTGACTCACAAGTCGTCCGTTTTGGTTTTGGACGGCTCCGAACTTCGTATTCGCCGGATAGCTATTTACTTTCGGACTTCATTCCTGCATTAAGACCTTTTCATTTCCTCGACCGCGTGCTTCTCATGCTCCTTCTTTTTTTTTCTGAGAAGCCGGTGCGTTTCCCTTCTTCTCTATTCGTAGAGCTCACGAACAGCCCTCATCGTTCGATGCAGCGTTGCCTTATAGGTGTCTTGTTGCACATGCCTGCACTCGTCGTCAAACCATGAGTTTCTTCTGGGTAGTGGCGTAAATCCTAGCACATCAGTACAAGCTTCTATGATGGTTTCTTGACAACATCTCCAGTCTTCTTCCATAGTAAGTGCAGGCAGCGTCGAATTCTGAGCGAGTTTGATCAATCTGGTTGAAGGTGGATTGATCAGGAGATCGCCAGCTTCCCCTGTGAATGTTCAGGTGTGAAAACAGCGTGCTACCCACAGAGAGGTTCCGCCCCGATGTGAAGTCTGTTTCCGGATGTGTTGTCGTGAAACCTGCGTTTTCCGATGACTATAGCAAAGATGTTCTTCTCTCCCAGCTGAGCGTTGAAGTCTCCTAGAACGATCTTGGTGTCGTAGATGGGGCATCGAACGTATGTTCCTTGTAGGAGATCATAGAAGTTATCCTTAGTGCTGTCATCTTTCTCCTCTGTCGGAGCGTGTGTTTTTTAGCCGGGCCCATCCCGTCGCACTTCCTGGATGGCGGTAATGTCTGCTTTGCAGCAGTCAAGGAGAGTGTTGGCAGCTCCCCATGTTGAGCGCGATCAATAACGTTACCTCGTGTGGACAGGTCTGTGCCCCAGTCCAATTACTGGTGCAACGACCTGCTCATCAGGCATGTTACCTATAAGTTGAAGATATGCTGATTCATATGGCAAAGAAGATTATCTTTAGTTTCCTCAAAGAATATACCACATATATGCCACAGCTTCGCCAAATCTTTGGAAACGGAATTTTTGTTCATTGTTGCAAATAACCCTTAATTTTCGGGGATTTGACCTTTTTGGAAAGTCATTTCTTCACGTTCTTAGTGTAAACAATGCGTTAATCTTATTTCGTTTTCTCTTTTAGAAGCCGATTCCTTTTTCTCTGTTCCGAGAGTTCACGATCTGATTTTGTTTTTTGATTCATGTTTTTTTGGAATTGTTTAACGTGCAGTCCCTGTTTTTCGATGGTACCAACGAAGATGTCTGTCTTTCTCAGCTGTGCTTTGCAATTTTTGTGTCATGGGGAAATTAATTATAACTGTTACCCTAGGTTTGAAGATTTTTTTATACAATGCTTGCTAGGTTGAGTGCGATCAATGACGTGCACTTATAGCCACATTTTCCGTAAATTTTTACAACATTATGACGACACAAATTACGCTGTCGACAATGGAAAACATTCGCCATAAGTGGAATCAGCATATACGGTTTGTTTACCTCTAGGAAAGAAAGATCAAATTAGTCCGAATTATCGGACAACATTAACATGTATGAACAACTACAGCGGAATTTAAGTTGACAGACAAGAAAGAGATCCACTTAATAAGAAAGTAAGTGCTGCCAATACATAGAGAAAAATAATTTCAATAATTTGTTTTATTAATAGGCTCAATGAACTGATTAGACAGAAAAGAACACGTTTCTTCAACCAATACTATATTAATTCATTTATAATTGCTTTTTGATGTTAGGTTGATATAGAGAAATTGGACTATAGCCTTTATTTACCTCTGTTCTTCGATGGTCTTTCTGAAATCAAACACCCATATAAGACATATGCCCGCCAAGGAGTTATAGATCTCTTAAATCACGGAGGAGAAAGAATTCACCCAGTTATACCTCAACTAATACTACCAATCAAGAGTAAGTACTTTTAAATTTAAGCAAAAGTAGGAATTGTGTTTTCTTCTTTAAGATGCCCTGAGTACCAAAAACCTAGAAGTTATGTGCACAACATTAAAAATTATTCAAAAGTTGGTGATGTCATCTGATCTAGTAGGACCAGCTCTTGTGCCTTTCTATCGGCAGTTACTGCCAATGTTTAACTCATATAAAGTCAAAAATTGTGAGAATTAATGAAAACAACTAACAATGCAATAAATTAGTAACTTGATTTGTTTTTAGTAAACTGTGGCGATGAAATCGACTATAGTCAAAAGAATAACATGAATCTAGGAGATTTAATTGATGAAACATTGCAAATTCTGGAAATGCATGGAGGTGAAGACGCTTTCATCAATATCAAGTATATGGTACCAACTTATGAGTCTTCCTTTTTAAATTGATTGGCATTTTAAAATAGAGGGATGGAAGTTGGGTTTTCTTGCTAAAAAAAAAGTTTATTGCTATTTACTGAATATCATCGTTAAAGTGGCTACATTGGTTTTTGTATTTTATATCAACTTGTTATGTTTGCATAAAATTTTCTAAGCCCATAAAACATTAAAACTAAAAAAAAGTATTTTCGTGAAGCAAAGATATTTCCAGTTTTGGTTAAACTGTATTTACTTCAATGCTTTGACTACAAACAATTCGATTTAAGTGCAAATTTTATTAATCAGTTGTTATTTTGCTTAATATTCCGCAAGCTTCCTGAAAATTAGATTTGTGGGAAACGTGTGCAATATGTATAAGGTGATATTTTCGGCAACAACGATTCATTTCCAAAGAAAAGCATATAGTTTTATAACTACCGACTATAAGTTAAATTAGAAGTCTGTCTAAAATGTTTTAGGAGTTGCGAAAATTCCTCATAAACATAAAACATAAAAATAAATTTTTGTTGTTGATACTTACATATGTTGACATATGCTGACTTTTACAGAATATTTCTATCATATTAAATGTTAATTATGTTGAAAAAAAATCATATAATATATATAGCATATAATATATACAATAAAAATGTTATTAAATTGTATGGAAGACAAAATATATTTCGCGGAGACTTGGTGAAACTGCATTAGAAGGAAGCAATGCAACGTAAGCGACCTTACTGATGGGGTTAAACAACATCACAAATATATTATTTCATCTCAATGTTTTCAGTTTATATTAATTTGTTAAGTAATACGTAAGATGTCTTAAAACTGTCCGAAAATAATAAATGATTACACGGCACGCATATGTAACTCAAATTGTTTAACTATGTTTTTTAATTTGTTACAGAAAGACCAATTTTTTCAACTAAATAAAACATAAAATGCTGCTTGAATTTAAGTTTTTTCTATTTATACCAAATTATTCATACCAATCAACCAATATTATACATTTTGTAACAACACAGTGCAAATTATTATTGTAATTTTATCACTTTTAATTCTTGAATTTATGGGAAGGTCCATTCATTTCCCGATTGAAGTGCCATTGATAAATTCTGTTCAATGACGAAAGATGCAACAGCCACTCTGAAAGATACACTCTAAATATCAGTTCACAAGTTTAAACATTAATATAATTGACTTACGACTGTTGCATTTTTAAGTTCTTTCCAATGACTTCGTATTCGTTTCCTTTTATATTATGAGGTGAATAGCGATTGTAGAGTCCCCAGATGGAATTCATTAGTTTACTGTTGTATTTCACAGGGCTATATTCCAATACTGAGTTAAAAGGAACAGAAACAAAATTGTTATTAAAATAGAATTAAATTAAAAAATTCGGACCAGACAATACTACTTTAATTTCTTTTTAAATGAGCTGAATGCACATTTCTTACCATTCTACTAAGTCTCTACCTCACACATTTCCCATTCTCTCAAATTCCACATTTCTTATTTATTTCTAATTATTATTATTATTTTTTTTTTGAATACAAGATACGAAAATTGCCGAACTTATTTCCTAGATATTTAAAATGTTGTACTTCTATAACGAACTTTATGAGCGTATTTTTGTTTTGTGAAAATAAATTTGTACTTATGTACACTTGCATAAGCTTATGTGGTTTGTAAATTCCTATACGAGTCTATTTTGTCCTATCAGTGTTTATTATATCTAGCAAGAAAAAAATCAATCATGAGGAATTTCATAAAATAAATCTAGACAAGTGGTCAAGTACGCAACAAATAAAAATAAAATACGAACAACGCAAAACATTTGTATATAACTTAGATGCCCTTATACCAATATACATTGTCTTAATGAAAGAGTGTAATATTTATTCGTAAGTACCAAAGTGTTGTACACCATAAGTTCTTACATGCCATATATTTCTTCTCCTATAATTATTATTAATAAAAAGTAGTTTCTTATTCCTTTTAAACGAACTTGAATAATGCAACGCTACCGGCGCCAACTTCTGTGCTTCTTTTTTTACATCTTTCGACGTCTGCATTTCTAGAAGCTGTCTAGTCGTTTGAAATCGAGACGAAGCCATAGAGTCTTACTTATCAATGATTAATACTTACATTTCTTGTTGACGAAGTTCTTTTTCGTTTCTGGTCTCTCATTACAGCTTTTCATCTTCGCAACTGTCATTTCGTTTTCTTCGTACGCACGAATCTTACAAGCAGCGAAAGCCCCCTGCGGAATTGATGCCATGGCGTTACAATCTAAAACAAAAATTTAAGATAAATTATCATAAAAGAAATATATATCACAGACTATTATATTATAATGTGTTTACATTTATGAAAAATATGTGTATGTATGTACAAAAGTGTTGTAAGTCTACTTCAATTTCTTCTTCTTCTATTTTGTGCCCTTCTTTTCTGCATACTATTGTATTATTATTTAGTAAGTGCCATCTAGGACTACTTATTGTTTCTAATAAGGCTTTTAAAATGTCGTCGTCTACAGTCACCAAAACACGCTCAACACTAGAAGCTAATGAAGAAGCCAGTGTCCAGTGTCCAGTGTTTAAACGTTTTCAGAAAAAGATGTAGAAAGATAAAAGACTTTTCAATGTTGTTACTTTAAATTAGTTAGATCGTGATACTACATTATACATACGAGGTCTGTTCAAAAAATAAGGTGAGATTAAAATTTCTCGGGCTACATACATTCGATTATCGATATTTCATTTTCTTAGATCGTCTTAAATTTCATTTTTGATTTTTGATTAGTTCATTATGTTGGTGCACACGTTTCGAATATATGAACAGGTTTAGCTATTGTTTGTGAGAGGCATAATAGATAAAGTGTGTTTTCTCGATTTTGACCCTGGGATCTTCCATTAGGACGAGTGGAATTTGGTTTCGATGTTATAATCAAAGTCCAATAGTAATGATTCGTCATCAGTTTTAACCCTTTTAAGTAAATCTATAACGCCGTTGACGTCATACAATAATTCCTGAGCGATTCTTATGTGACATTTTTTTTTTATCAAAATGTGTGGCAACGAATTTTGATAAAATTTGTGCTTCATGCAAAAAATCTCCGAAAAATTGCATGGCGTAAGCAACTTGTCTAATAGTATTTCGACGATTCTCGGAATAATCGTTATGCTTGTGCGACATTTTTTTTATCAAAATGTGTGGCAACGAATTTTGATAAAATGTACGCTTCATGCCCAAAATCTCTGAAAAATTGCATGGCGTGAGCAACTTGTTTTATTGTAAGCATTACTTGAAATGTTTATAGCTTAAGGCTTTTTATGGAAAGTCTTTGAGTATGAATATGGAAAGATTCAATACGTAGGAGTATGATTTGATTTTGCGATATAAATCTTCAATGCCATATTTATTTATTGGCTGCACACAACTTCATATTCTACCCATGTACACAAATTATAAAAACACCATCTAAATTAAGCCATACAATTGCACTATTACGTTTTTTTTTTATGAAAACAAAGAATTGTGTTTTTCTTCTGTTTTTGTCTAATTTGAAAGGTAAAAGAAACATTCACTAAAATAGACCAAATACACCTGCCCATAAAGGAGTGTTAAAGTGTATATAATCTCCAACCATACAATGGTGTCAAAAGTCATTCTACCATAGCTCCAAACCAATCAATCTTCACCAAATTGACACGAGGCTGAAATGTTATTTCACCTTATTTAAGTCAGCTGATTATTATATACTCTATCAGTTTTTTAATATATGCCACATTTTTAAATAAAATTAATTGAATATAAACTAAATTTAACAAAAGGCAATTCACGTAAATAAAGCTATGTATGTTCTTATCAACTATGTGTGACGTTAATGGCAGCAGCTGGATTGGATTGTGAATTATCGGACAGTGACAAGTTGCGACCTAGCTCTTTGTGTATATATATATTTTTTTTATTAAATGAGATGTGATCATTGAGGACACGCAAATATAAACTTAGCAACAATTTTCACTTTTAACATCTTTATGGCTAATATGTAAGAAAACCACAAATACAAATTAAAGAAACAGTTTTGTTTTGAATTTGAATACCAATATAATAAATTAATAAAAAATTAAATAAATTGAATCGTTATTTAAATACAATAAAAAAAAAGTTTTATTCATCATGTAAAGAATTTTCATTAGACCAAATCCTTTGCATTCCTTTTATGAAATACATAACAACAAATTAACATCAGGGATATTCTAAGTATAAGTTTTAAGAAAAGTTAGATCTGGCATGTGAAAATAAATTTTACATCGCAACTCTATTAATAACAGAAGATTCGATGGAATAAGAATGAGTACTGAAACATGCACATTATTTGTTTTTAGGTACTAAGGCTACATTCTGTCATCGGGAATTCTCCGTTGTAATAAATAATTTCAATTTAGCAAATTATGGTTAAAAAATTAAATTTGTTTCTTAGTATGCAATTTAAATTTGTATTAGGTACGCATACTATGCAACACTTCGTCTTCGTTAGACTCAATTTAAGTTTGTGAATAAGTTACTCAGGTCGTTGATAATCGAGCGAGTTGGCTGGTGTTTTTCGAGGATTAGATGTCTTTTCGCCATTTGATACCTATTCGGCCTTAATCACACTAACTTAGCAGATATCTGTTAACTCTTTTCTAAATGTAGGTGAATTTAGATAAACGTTGACATCTTCAAGATGGTAATGTCACAACGTGCTGTAACTTGAGGTAGTCAAAACTTTTTCTTAGTACACTTACGATTTGATAACAATTAAACTCCTGTCTCAAAAAAAAAATTGAACCTTTAAGGCATGAACACTACTATCCTGACCCCAAAACTCTCCAGCCATTCACATAACGGGACGGAGAATGTCCTTGTCTTCAATGGCTTATAAAAGTGTAGAAAAAATTAGATTGGCGTACAAAATATAAGTCGGTTTGTGAGAGCTTGCTTCAACCAGAGACCATAGGAAAAATTAACTGTAAAGTTATTTTTAATAAATTAAAAGAAAAGAAATAATCTTTTGAAGTCGTCATTCCTATGACTTTTTGTAAGAAAAATATATATTGTTAATCACAAGGAATTATGTTACATAAAATAATTACAACCGAATTTTTAAAACGGGTTTTTCTGATTTGTTTTATTTGAATGCAACATTATATAAGTACATTTGATCATTTCATGCTATGACATATATGTACTTTAAAACAAACAGACTGAAAACCAATTTCCAGGAATTAAGATTATTATTTTTTTTTATTATTTATAATGTTCCATGTATATTCAATGTAAGTACATTTCCACGTAAATTTTCTTTTCCGAATTAAGTATTATAATTTGAGTTTGTTTGATTTCTTAGTTCGAACAATTAATTTAATTCAATAATTTTAAGAAATATGTGACCAAAAAATAACGAAGACAATTCAAATATTCGTTGTTATAATTTATTAGTAAAGAATTAATTTCTGTTGAATAAAATATAATTATGTTCACAGCACGTCGGATATATGTATGTTTTATAAAAGTTCTTGCATTAAGTTTTAGGTTATTGTAGAAAATCGTACTTAAATACAGAGTGGCTATTTAAAAAAAACTCGGTCAAAAGTTGAAGGTATAACTCTTTGTTCCAAGGTTTATACATATTCTTATCAAATTTATAAAAAAACGAAACCCAGGAGCCAATATTCAACCCACAATCCAAGAATTTGAATTTGATTTCTTATGATTTTTTTAAAAATAATATTCATATGAACACGAAAAATTGACATTAGAAATTACCATACAAAATTAAAAGAATGAAACTATTGCACATATACGGTATACACGGGTGTTTTGAAAAACACAAGTCTTATCAACGGCACTAAAACTAGCAGAACCGCCAGGGTTAATTGAAGACAAGATAAGAACCCAAGACCGCATCGAACTGATTGTTGACGAATCTTATTTTAACAACATGTGGCTGCATCAGTTTATAATACGATTTTAGGGCAGTTAAAAACTGATAACATGAATTTGTTTTTTTATGTAACAAAGGAATTAGTATTCACCGACTTTTTGAGGGACAGACTTCCCGTACTAAACAACTCGCTTTTTCACGGCAGCACTTTTTCTGAAAACACTGTCGCTGTTCGGGGTTAGCAAAAAAAAACTTTCGGTCTCTTCTATTCGTGATGACAAAGCTTGACCCTGGTCCCCTTATAGACTATTGCCCCATGCATTATATATATACATATATGTAAGAACATTTAAGTGATGAATGAAATGAAATTTAAAAGTGTCAGTATTTCTTTAAAAAAAGCAAAAAAATATTCGTTCAGCAAAAACTTTTTAAAAATAAACTTTTTAAAAAGAAAAGCCTATTTGAAATTAGTTTTTTAAACAGTGGATCAATATAGAACTCGGACATCCCTCTTTCTAACTTCCCAAAGAACTATTCTGGCCAGCTATTTTATTTCTGTAGTAAATAAACACAATAAATTAAACTTGATTGCGTTTCAAAAACTATTATATATAGTTACTACTATGACAAAAAGTATGACAAAAAAGAACTCGGACAGTAAAACGTTTAATTAAATATTTTTTTAAATATATTTGAAAAAGACAAAATAAGTATTTGCTTCTCAGACATTAATTAAGTTGAACAAAATTGAATCTACAAGGCATAGATCGAATTAGTTTTTAACGTATTAAGTAATCAATTTTGGACCACTCGTCCCACTCTCTTCAATTTATTATTGTGTAACTTTTTAGTTTGTTCTCTAAATATGCCCATAGATGTTCATTTACATTTATGTCTGGTGACTGAAAAAGAGTTTCTAGTACATGTAGGAAGTTGTAAACATTGTTAAAAGTAAAAACTATCCTTTCAGCACCTTGTGCCAGAACTTATTTTAAAATTTATAAATATTTTGTTTGGTCCATAATTCAATCAGTAATATGCCATTGACCGGGACCAGCAGCCGACATGTATCCCATCATAACAGACCCACCACAGTGTTTTGTAGTGGGTTTTATGTTTAATTCCTTTAGCTCTTCATTGGGATTAAGCTACACATAAGATGGACAATATAATCTAACCAAGTTAAATTTGCTCTTGTCAGAAAATAAAACTTAATCGAGTTTGGAAAACGAATAAAAAAATATTTACAAATTTATGAAAAATCAGTGGGAATAATATCTGTCTGAGTTCTTTTATGGCAATCAATATTTAAATATTTTACTCGCTTAAGGTGGTCGCTTGCTTTTAAGGTGGTCGCCGTGGCGTAGTGGATAGAGTGCGACCCTCACACGCCGAAGGGTCTAGGTTCGACTTCCAGCTCAACACCGATTTTTCGAATTTTTCACGGCACCACCTCTTTCAAGCTACTGACAACACTCAAAGAGTAATAATTGTCTAAGAAAGCTTCTCAAATTTCGCCGTTCGGAGTCGGCAAAAAACTGTAGGTCCCTTCTACTCATGAGAGAACAGTAGCGCGCCGACACAAGTAGTTGATGAGCAAGCTAGGCCCTGGTCCCCCTGTGGACTGTAGTGCCAACAATTGTTATTATTAATTGCATTTAAGACTTTTTATTTGTTGTTTTAAGTTTAATAAAAAGGAATATCCGAGTTTTTTATTGATCCAATATACCATATAAATAAACTCAAAATATAGCAATATTCAAAGGCTTTTAGATCATTCAGATAAAAAATTAATCCATACTGACTGAGCATTCTAAATTAAAAGAATACAACCAGGCGCTCTGTGACGCAAAGTCTACATTGTTCATTATCTCACCAAACCAGAATAAAAAAATGTGCCGACTGATGTAAGCAATGACGAAACAGTGATAAAAAAGCGACTTGCAATGTCGCTCCCTCTTTCCAGAGTTTCATTTGAGCTTAGAATTTTGCGAATACATGGCCTGCTGGGACGCATGTTAACGAAATGAAAAGTATTTTTTTTTAAAGTGAAAATTTAGACTTTAGAAATAAATAATTTTAACAGATTTGGATTCAGAATGCATTCGTTCAGCTTAAAATAAGTTCTAGAAGTCTAGTACAAACAATTTACAATAATAAGTACAAATAATTTTAACAGATTTGGATTCAAAATACATTCGTTCAGTTAAAAATAAGTTCTAGAAGTCTAATACAAGCAAGTAGCTTAATTACCATACTTTTTCGTGGTGTAAAAGTTTGTTTTTTTTGCAGAGATTCTTTAAAATGGCAGTCAGGTTTGAACAAAGTTTAACTGGCGAATTCCGTATTTTTTAATTATGTTTTTCACATATACATTTTTTTACATGTACATTTTTCGCGCCTTCACCAAATACTCTTTGTAGAAATATTTCAACAAATAAGTTTTGAATAATTTGCTGTTTAACTGACAATACTTCAAGATTAAAACACTACCTGCTGTAAAAAACGTAAAAAAAATATATCCAAGAGTGAAAAATGAATAAAGTACAATATTTAACACAATCCAACTTGTCCAAGACCTGAGTATCAACAAAACGCCATAAAAAATAAATTTTGTGTAATCTGTGAAAAAACAATAGGTAGCAGAAGTAACTTAAATCGGAATAATATGCATCACGATACAAATTATTTAACCAACAGTTACAAATTTATTTTCATGTTTTAATGCATGTTGTTGTTTTTTTTAAATAGCTTTTAATAGCTGTTGTTTTCGATCGATCTACTTTAATAAGTTTATATACCGATGTGCTGGGTTAAATGTGAAGAGGACGCAAACACCGCGGGCTTAGATTGCGATATCGAGGGTGAGACGAGAAAAACTCATCTGATGTTCTCTTCAACTGTGTCAACTATAGTGCTATAGAACTCCTTTACCGCGCGCCCATTGCACCTAAGACCATTTATCAATCGGTTTCAGGCTAGGAATGTCAACCTTTGACCAATTCTTTAAGCATTCTGCAAACAACAGCAGCATGAGATGCTGCATATAAAAGTGTGCAGGAGACGAGATATACTGTGCGCGTCAAAAGTGAGTAAACAAATATCTGATTACTGTATAAAGATGAAAATTGGGACAAAACAACAACAAAACTCAAATTCCATTGATACACAAAAACAGCTTTATTCAATGTGATCAATTATTCAAAAAATAAAGCACGGTAAAAACAAAAACAAATATGTTTTTTTTAATGAAAATTATAACTACTTCATATATTACGCGTCAAAAGTGAATAAACAGTATACATTTCTATCAACAAATGTACTTATTTATTGCTTAAAAAATTAAATTTAGTACTTTATTGGTCTTCCTTTAGACTGTATTACTTCCTTGAGACTACGTGGCATAGACATTACCAGTTTATTGGTAACTTCGGGAGAAATTTTTGACCATTCTTCTGTTATAGCTTTTTTCAGGTCTTCCTTGTTGTTAGTAGTACTCTGTCGAATTCTTCTATCCAAATGCTCTATCCCCAGATGCTGCTACACACCCCCACACCATACTGAACCTCCCCCATGTTTCCGGCCTAATATTTTTTTCACTAAATTCTTCATTTTTTGCTCTCCAAATTTTTTTTATTCATATGGCTCTTAAAAATTTCGAATTTGTTTTCATCACTAAATAAAATGTTTTGAATAATTGATCACATTGAATAAAGCTGGTTTTGTGTATCAATGGAATTTGAGTTTTGTTGTTGTTTTAAAGCAATTTTCATCTTTATATAGTAGTCAGATATTTGTTTACTTACTTTTGACGCTCACAGTATATAGTGTCATATCTACTCTGAATGCTCCTATCAAACTCGTCAGATTGTGCAGGTGGACGGTGAGGAATCCTCACTGTCCCGGCACCGAATTTATCGACACTTTTATTATTAAAAAAAGTTTTAGACAAGGGGATGCACTGTTATTTGATTTCTTCTACATTATTCTTGGGCAGTTTACACACTCACTTAAATAAAATACACGATTTTTCAAACTACGTACAATTACTATCATAAGTGAATGATATATAGGTGCCCTCTAAAACACGTAAGTGGGAAGTTTGATAGTACTTTAGCAGAAGCGATCAAAGTAGGCTTAACAGTAAGCAAAGGTAAACAAAGTATTAGCTATCATAAAGAAAGGACGCACAATATCGTGCATTATATTATATTATATGATAACTTTTGTTTTGCGTTCAATTTTTGGCCCGGTTGCGTTGATAGTTTTTATACAGAAAGGCTGTAAAAGGTGATTTTTTAGCTATTATCTTTTTGGCAACACTGTTTTAAACAGCTGACGCACAATTTAAATAATTTAACCATGAATTGTCTTACAAAAGAACAACGCTTGCAAATTATTGCATTTTATTATCAAAATGCGTGCTCTGCTAAGAAAGTTCATCGCGCGCTTCTTCTATTTTATGGTCAAAAATGGACGAAGCTCGTTTTTGGCTCAATGGGTTTTTGGAGTGAATATCAGTCAGAAGCATTGCAAGTGCTACCAATGCATCCAGAAAAAGTCACAGTTTGGTGCGGTTTATGGGCTGGTGGTATCATTGGACCGTACTTCTTCAAAGAAGATGCGAATCATAACGTAACTGTGAATGCTGTGAGCGCTACCGTGAGATTATATCCAACTTTATTCCCCAAAATGCAAGAACTTGACTTGCATGACATGTGGTTTCAACAAGACAGTAACACATGCCACACAGCACGCACAACAATGGACTTATTGAGAGGCGAGTTCGGTGAAAATTGTATTTCACGTTCGGGACTGGTCAATTGGCCGCCTAGATCGGGCGATTTAACGCTTTTAGACTATTTTTTGTGGAGCTATGTTAAAACTCATGTCTATACAGACAATCCCGCTTCAATTGACGCATTGGAAGACAACATTGAAGCATTTATTCGTGAAATACCGGCCGAAATGTTGGAAAGAGTATGACAAAATTGGACTAAGCGGTTGGACCATTTGAGGCGCAGTCAAGGTCAACATTTGCATGAAATAATCTTCAAACATTAAATTATATGGACCATACTATCGATTCAAATAAAGATTTCATGCATTTTTCTAAATTTTATGTATTTTTCTTTAAACTTTCCTATAGCTTTTAAAAAATCACCCTTTATATGGTACTCTCTATTATCATTAAGAGACGCATAAATAATGACCCTTAATTGTCTTTAAACGCTTTTTACGAATTCCAGTAAATATAAATAAATACATTCTGAGACATTCTATTTTAAAAAATCAAACTTTGACTATTTTGAAACAAAAAATTTTAAATCAATGAACATTAATATACTGCAATTAAGAATTTAAAAAAAAGGTTTCCAAGTGAAGCAGGATTCTTAAAGAATATGTTTTCATTGTGTTCGTAGGTAAGTCTGCAAACCTTACAATTAATAATTAATTAATTTTCAGTATTCCAACAAAACAAGGTAAAAAAAACGATAATCTAATTATAATATATTTTATAATTTTTTTAATATTTGATTGTTATAAATATTAGAACATACCTCGTACACTTACACACATTAGGCGTTCGATTGAAGAGCTGGGGTTTAAGCATAGGTCATGAGTTGCAGATTAATTTTCCGATGAGAATTTCACATTAGTATTGGAATATGTTCAAGTGTTTTTGTCTTACTTAATTAAATCTACTTATCCGTTAACCTTCGATTCTTAAATTTAAGCATTTAAAAAAGGAAACGATAGTTAATATACTAAGGTACAGGTTATTTTAAAATTATTCGGAAAATTCCATGTGTCATAGTACCCTCTTTTCAAGTTTATTCTCCTATGGTTGGTTCACTAACCCAATTTTTTAAATTAAATTTAAAAGTTATCGAATCCGTTCTTATAAGTAGATATATAAAATAAAAGTAAATATTTATAGGTATATATAATATACTTTTCATATCAACATGCCATAAGCTTTATTAGCTACATACCTCGACAAAGATCAAACAGTTTATCAGCAACTATCCGTATTGAGAAGCAGTTTGAGTAGATTTTCGTAGAATTAGAAAACACAATCAAAAACAAATCACTTAAATCAAGCTTAGGCTTATTGAAAACCACCATTAAAGTTTATTAGCTTAAAGAAAACTCAATTATTCAAAAGAAAACTTTGCTAACAATTCCTTTGAAATTTTCTTCTTTGTTTTCCTTTTATTTAAGAAAGCACCTGAATAGATGCACGGGTTTTGTTGGCTTTTGTCGTTTTAAAATCACCGAAAATCGGTACTATAATGCACGGAAAATATATGCGAAACGCGCGGATATCAGTTCAATTCACCTCGGGAACTAAGACTGGAATGAGGTTCGTGTTGTTCCTAGAGAATGCTTTTATGAACTTTTAATCACTGTATTTTCATTTCTGATTTGAAATTGAAATTTATATTCACAAAAGTTGATGCTTATCGCTAAGAGCAAAATGGATCAGACGAGAAGAGACGAGTTCCCTAGACAGGTCGTTGGAAACAAAGAAAAAAAACATATATGGAGAGGGGCTTTAGCACTTGATACGAATTAAATACACAAGTATAATCTGACATCATTTTATTTGCCCCTTGTTTTCTTATTTTCAATTTTTCAAATGTTTTGCGCACACTTTGCTTATTTGCAAATGTTCTCTATTAAAAATGATATATAAATTATATCATACCACCCGTTAAATTTCGAGAATGATTGTTTTGGAGGCCCTACAACTGAAATATTTTTATTTTAAAATATTTAAAGTTATAATAGTATTTAAAATAAATAATGAAATTCAAAACAAATATAGTAAGTAGAATATTGTTAGTTTAGTTACATATTTTTCGTACATTTGAATTAATATAGAAATATTTATGAAATATATTTAATTCACAATATTAAAACCATTTATTTTATAACTTTGATGTTCCAAAATCTTGTACTTTCGGGATCTTGATTTTTTTATTAATAATATTATTACTAATATTTTCCATAAACTATGACTAAAAATTTATTTTCATTTTCCTTTTTTTAAACACTATTTGTCAAATAATATGTTTGATTAATAAAAATAATAATATGACAAATTATATTTTTCGTTTTGCTAGTGCACAAATCAAGTGACATACAGCCTCTTCGCAGCGCTACCTGGATAGCCATCACAATACCCGTTGTGTGGTAAACTAATGTATACAGCGAACCCCTCTGCTTAAATAATGGGCTTGGCCTACTAGCCTGTGGGTTATGCGTGAGGGTAACTTCCTCACCACGTAGGAAGAAACACTTCAGAAAGCCCGATATACCTCGGATAAGGACGGATCAACTGTTGATGACCCCAGCAAACGTTTTAACGACAAGGATTTTCAGTTTTGCACGTGGAATGTGAGGTTCTTTAGCAGACCACGTGCAGCCGAACAACTTGCGGAGGCCCTTGACTGCTACAAAGCAGACATTACCGCCATCCAGGAAGTGCGATGGGATGGGCTCGGCAAGAAAACGATGAAAACCTGCGACATATAATACAGCGATTGCTACAAAGAGAGAAGGCAGCGCTTATTTGGATGCGGATTTGTCGTTCGAGGCAGACTTAGGCAAAAAGTTTTGAGCTACGACCATGTCAGCGAATGCCTCATGACAATCCGCTAAAAGCTAAATTCGAGAACATCAGCCTAATATGCGCTCACGCCTCCACAGAGGAGAAGGATGACAACACCAAGGGTGACTTCTATGATCTTCTGAAAAGAACATACACAGCCTGTACGACAACACTTCCGGAAACGGACTCAGGCTGTTAGACTTCGTCTCGGGGCGGAACCTCTCTTTGGCTAGCACACGGTTCGCATATCCACAAAAGAACCTGGTGATCCCCTGATCAATCCATCGTCAACCAGATTGATCACGTTGCGATCGACGTAAGACACTCCTCCATTATTCTCGATGTCCGAACCTTCCGAGGTGCAAACATCGACTCGGATCATCACCTTGTGTTAGCCAAGGTAAGATCCCGGATATCGAAAGATCAACAGAATCGAGACAAGCCAATACAATGGCAACAGGTCGCTGGGAGCTTTGCCAACCGAGTCTCCCTGAAACTCGCTCAGAGTTCGACGGTGCCTGCACTAATCATAGAAGAAGACTGGAAGCGTTGTCAAGAAGCCATCAAACAATCTGTCACTGATCGAATTGAGCTATACAGTGCCATGTCTAGTTTTGGCATTCCTAACAAACTCGTCAAATTGTGAAGGATGACGATGGAGAACTCTCGCTGCTCCGTCAAGGTCGGCAACGAACTCACCGAGACCTTCCATGTCAAAAAAGGTATTAGACAAGGTGACGCACATCCTCGAGAAGATCATGCGTAACTCACAGGTCAACGCCAGAGACATGATCTTCCAAAAGTCAGTTCAATTGCTACCCGGGTGAGCCGTTAATGAGGCATTTGCTGGCACAGAGGGTAAAATGGGTCAGTCGGTAAATGAGGGCAAAACTAAGTACATGCTGTCATCAAGGAAGGACACACAACATCGACGTCTCGGACAGAGCGTCAAACTAGGCAGCAGAAACTTCGAGGTAGTCAAGGACTTCGTCTGTCTCAGCTCCGCGGTAAACAGGCACTACAACATCAGTACCGAAATCAAACGCAGAATCACTCTTGCCAATCGCTGTTTCTTTGGGCTCAACAGGCAGTTGAGTAATAAAGCCCTCCTTCGAAGGAATAAGCTCGCATTATATAATATAACAGCTTGATCATCCCAGTCCTACTCTATGGCGCAAAAACCTGGACGTTATCAAAGGCGGATAAAGAAGCACTTAGACTTTTCGAGAGAAAAGTTTTGCGTGCGATTTTTGGTCCTGTTTGCGTTGATGGCATCTGAAGGAGAAGATTTAACGACGAACTCTATGGGTTGTACAGCGACATGCGCCTGGTCAAGCGTCTTTGGATAGAACGCTTAAGATGGGTAGGCCATGTAGAGCGTATGGACACTAATGCTCCGGCCCGAAAAGTCCTTGAATCCGAGCCATTGGGACAACGCAGTAGAGGAAGGCCTAGGCTAAGTAGGCTAACACAAGTGGAGAATGACCTCAACCAACTTGGAGTGTGCAACTGGAGGCAGCTGACGAAAGATCGTGCTGGCTGGAGAGGCATGTTGGTTGAGGCCCCGGACTGTGGTGCCACAAGAGGAAGAAGTTAACAACATAGTAAGCAAACAATTCCTATTTTAAATTCTGATTCTTTGTTAAGGGTATCCCAACAAGAACGCAAGATTTAAATTTTAAATAAAACGGGCACGAAAAAATTGGTTATCATTTTACGATACCGAAAACCATTGACTGTTTGCGCTTGACCTGACTGATTTTCATAAAAAAAAATCAAATGATTCCTCAAGCCCAAAATCTACACCACACAGTGACACGTTCACACGATGCCTGACGAAGCCATCAAGATGGAAATGGGCCTCGTCACTAAAGATGATTTTATCGGCAAAATCAGCATTTTCATGTTGTCTCTCCAATACCCAAGTAACGAACTCCCTTCGCTGTAGCGCTCCATTTTTATTAACCTTATACCTTCCACTATCAAACAATAATAATTGTTCAAATGTCAAACAATGACAATTCGAATGGCGCAAAATTTTAATCTTGCGTTCTTGTTGGGACACCCATTACAAAGTGTAACAGAAACAACTCTTGTATTGTTCTATACATTAGATCAATTTTAAATAACTAATTAATATCGAACTATTAAAGAAGTGTTTGGAAGTTGGCTGCGACAATTCGACAATGCCTGCTAAAAAATTAAGTGCATGTTCTATAATAACATGCGATTAGCTCTATAAAGCAGAACATATGAATTTCGACGAATACAATTTTTTTTCATTCCCACAGCAATTCCATTTTATCTTAAAACACATACATTTATATATATATATTTATATATATATATATATATATATTTATTTATGTGTATGTATATGTGTGTGTGGGGGGTATTCATATATACATATACATATGTATATATATATATATAAATCTTATTATTTATTGTTACTTTTAAAACGAAATGTAAAGGAATCTGCACACTTGAAAAGGTGGAACATGTAGAGGGTATAAGAGATCGTTTTCGTCACTGTAGAAGTAATCGCAAGAATTAAAATGCAAAAACGAAAACAAAAAGTATGATAACCCCGTCCCAGAAAACGAGTGCGGATTTGTTCGCACTTTATTTTAAGTTGTGTGTGACAGGGTGGCCTATCAAAATCAAAATACGTTTGTACAGGACGGACCGGGTGCGTTTCTTTATAAAATTAAATGAACCAATAACCATAAATGTAACTTTAATAAAATAAAAAAGCATTCTTAGTTATGAAAGGTAGAGCGCATTCTTATTTCTAAGATCTTGTAAGTGATCCTGGACTGCAGGTCATTGATTGTTTAGATGTTAACTTTGTGTATTTAACAAATATTCCTAATTCCCTAAGAAAAACTAAATACACGAGTTTTCTCAATTTCTAAGCTCTAGTTCTGAGAACTATTTATTGTAGACAAAAACGACCATATTTTAAAGAAGCCCAAAGGCAAATGAATTTAATACTAGGTTAACTTAAAGAACTTGTTGTTGTCAGGTAGAATTAAGACCAGCAGATAAAATATTAAGCCAGTTTTAAGCATTTTTGTCTAGCATTAATAATAAATAAAAATGCATTAGAAACAAGAAACGATTGGAGAACCTAAAATGCAATGCTCTATGACATAAAACTAAATCCTGCATCAGCTAAATGTTGTCCATCCTGCATAAACTAAATGTTATCCAGTTCTTATGTTTAATACACTCAATTATGGTAAAAAAGTTACCTTGACTGTGTAGCAGCAGGTACCAAAACAAAAAAAACAAGCGGTCTAATATGGCTGATGAAATGAAAATGCATCCCTTCAGAAAATAGCTGTTCTAAAGTACAAGGTTCAAGTGAACACAGTAGAGATGTATCAACTTATCTTTTTTCTTGTTGTGGTGATACAGTCCGGAGTGGACCTGGGCCTCAACCAACATACCTCTCCAGCCAGCACGATCTTTCGCCAGCTGCCTCCAGTTGCTCGCTCCAAGTTGGATGCGTTGGTAGCATAGGCCGTCCTCTGTTGCGTTGTCCCAGTGGCTTAGATTCGAAGACTATTCGGGCCTGAGCAGTGGTGTCCACACGCTCTACATGGCCTATCCATCTTAAGCGTTGTACCCGAAGACGCTTGACCAGGCGCATGTCGCTGTACTACCCATAGAGTGGTTAAATCTTCTCCTCTGCCATAAACGCAAACAGGTCCAAAAATCGCACACAAAACTTTTCTCTCGAAAGACTAAGGGCTTCCGCATCTGCTTTTAGTAACGTCCAGGCTTCCACAATAAATTAGGACTGTGATGATCAAGCGGTAATATAAAGCGAACTTAGTCCTTCGAGAGAAGGCTTTATTATTCCATTGGTCAGGTCACGGACAAACCGTTTCAGACGCTCACACAATACGGCAGAGAGGATCTTGTATGCGATTTTATTGTATGTGATGACTGATCCCTCGATAATTGGCGCAGTAAAAGGGGTCTCCTTTCTTGTGGACCTGGCAAACGATGCTGAGATTCCACTCATCGGGCATGCTTTCCTCCTGCCATATCTTACAGATGAGCTGGTGCATGGGCCCAACCAACTCATCTCCAGCTGCTTTAAATAGCTATGCGGGCAGTCCAGCTTAGATATTGCTATCTTCACCTCGTCTAAGTCGAGGGGACGGAATTCTTGTCTATCACCATTCAAATTGAGTAGAACATTCTGCCTAACAGCGGAATTGGGGCCGTCATAGCCGTTAAGGAGTCTGCAGAAATGATCCTTCCAGATTCCCAGCACAGACTGCGACTCTACCACGAGTTGTGCATTTTGATCCCCGCAGGCTTCGGTCCGAACTTTGTATCCTCCGGATAGTTGTTTTACTATTCGATAAAACTTTCGGACTTCATTCCTGCCATAACACCTTTCCATTTTCTCGACCGCGCGCTTCTTATGCTCCTTCTTTTTCCTTCTGAGAAGCCGGTGCTCTTCCATTCTTCTCGGTTCGTAGACCTGCAGCGTCGCCTTATAGGCGTCTTGTTTGGCTGCATGCGCTTGCCTGCACTCATCACCAAACCATGGGTTCCTTCTGGTACATCAGTGGCAGCTTCTTTGATGGCTTCTTGACAACGTTTCCAGTCTTCTTCTATGTTTAGTGCAGGCAGCGTCGAACTCTGAGAGAGTTTCAGAGAGACTAGGTCGGCAAAGTTCCTAGCGATCTGTTGCGATTGTAGCTTTCCGACGTCAAGCCGTTTTGGTCTAGCTCGACTCCGTTGTTCTTTCAATATCCGGGCTCTTACCTTTGCTAACACAAGGTGATGATCCGAGTCGATGCTTGCACCTCAGAAGGTTCGGACATCGAGAATGCTAGAGGAGTGTCTGACGTCGATCGCAACGTGATCAATCTGGTTGACGGTGGATTGATCAGGGGATCGCCAGGTCCCTATGTGGATGTTCAGGTGTGAGAACCGCGTGCTAGCTACAGAGAGGTTCCGCAAAGAGGCGAAGTCCAACAGCCTGAGTCCGTTTCCGGATGTGTTGTCGTGCAGGCTGTTTTAATCGATGTCTCCAACAAAGATGTCCTCCTTTCCCAGCTGAGGGTTGAAGTCTCCTAGAACGATCTTGGTGTCGTAGCTGGGGCATCGATCATATGTTGTTTCTAGGAGATCATAAAGTCATTCTTGGTGTTGTCATCCTTCTCCTCTGTCGGGGCGTGAGCGCATATTAGGCTGTCATGAGGCGTTCGCTGACGGGGTCGTAGCTTAAGACTTTTTGCCTAAGTCTGCCTCGAACGACAAATCCGCATCCGAAAAGCCTTCTCTCTTTGTAGCAATCGCTGTCATATATGTCGCAGTTTTTCATCGTTTTCTTGCCGGGCCCATCCATCGAACTTCCTGGATGGCGGTAATGTCTGCTTTGTAGAAGTCAAGGGCCTCCGCAAGTTGTTCGGCTGCACGTGGCCTGTTAAGAGACCTCACATTTCACGTGCAAAACCGAAAATGATAGTCCTTATAACGTTTGCTGGGGTCGTCAAGAGTGGATCCATCCTTATTCGAGGCATATCAGGTTATCTGAACTTACGGTTTTTTACGTGGTGAGGTAGTTACCCTCACGCATAACCCACAGGCTAATAAGCCAAGTCCCTCGACCCTCGGGCAGAGGGGTTCGCTGCATACATTGGTTCACCACACAACGGGTGTTGTGATGGCTATCCAGGGGGTCCCGCGAGGAGGCTGTATGTTAACTTGACCTGTGTACAAACGAGGATAATGTTGGCAGCTCGCCTTGTTGAGCGCAATCAACTGTGTTACCTCGCGTGCACAGGCCCTTGCCCCCAACTGTATCAACTTAAGCAACTTTAATGCATAAGTAATGAAAAAAAATTTTATTATGTATTATATTTAATTAGACACCAATTCTAACTCGGTTTGACTCGGTTTATACATTTTTCTATTTTTCGCCAAAATTTACATATCCGTAATACATACTCACACGTAATACATACTCACACGCAAAGATAATTAAGGTCCTGAAGTGCTTAAGCAGCAATGTTATGATATTGTGGTACTATTGTAACATTTTATCGGAAAACCTCTTGGTCTGTTGAGTTTACAGATACAATTTTTTAGGATTTCATTGAAGGCTTTTTCGAGAGATAGAATGTTAGCGTGGTTGCGAGCATATACAAATCTAGTTTTTAATGTGGAACAATGCGCCAATGTAGTCTGAGTTAACAAAATCCTTAGTATCTTCTTTTATTTTGTTTATGAAGTGGAAGTAGTGTAGCAAGTCTTCTCCGAGTTCATGAAGTGGAAGTAGTGTAGCAACTCTTCATCGGGTTCGGAACATCCGAGTTTAGGGGAGTTTTGGCGACATTTAGAAGATTTGTTTTGGTATGGGATACGTTATACGGTCTGTACTGGTAGTTTAAGCCTTACATCAACTCTCAGGTTTTGTGATTGTTAATTCTATACCTTTGGCTTGGCGTGAACAGTCGACGTTATTTGCGAAAAGATTGGCCGACAAACTTTTTTCGTAGAAGTCTGACAAAAAGTTTTCATTTTGGTTCGCAAAACAATTACTTTAATCTTGTTCTTGTTCTGTTGACTGAAAATAATTTAATGTTTTGAGACATGTACGTGCAAATGAGGCGACGAGTGCCCTACCTTATATGGCGAAGAGGAATATTATTTCACAAATTTTCTTAGTTTTGCTTAGATAAGCTAGGTATTTTTCCTTAGGAAGGTTAAGGTTTTTAAACAGTTTCTAAGTTTTTTTTTCTTATTTATAGTTTGACCTTTATGCAAGGAGCTTA
This sequence comes from Eristalinus aeneus, assembly GCA_955652365.1. NCBI lineage: Eukaryota > Metazoa > Arthropoda > Insecta > Diptera > Syrphidae > Eristalinus > Eristalinus aeneus. The sequence continues at coordinate 69,906,477 of OY019131.1, forward strand.
GATTGGAGCTTTAAAGAAATGGGTTTGTAATTTTTACATATTTGTTAGATCGGTTTTGAAGTTATTGCCGTTATAACGACCGTCCAAGATTACCCAGAACATTCAAAGATGGAATTCCCTAGAGCAGAGTTATGTTCAGGTGTGAATTAATAGTGTGCGTTTGAATATATGGTGTAAGATAATGGGGTCAGAGCCATAGTTAAAAATTATGAGATATATTCCCAGATACATTCCAGATAGCCCCTCTAGTATTAGTGCTTACAGAGCCCGACAATTTACATTATGAATTAATAACCCCTGTAAGAACAAATAGTGTGCTCAATTGGTCGAGAATGTGCCCAAGGTCGGGCAGAGAGAAGAAGAGAAACTATATCATTTTCGGGTCTTTCCTAGGAAAGTGAATATAGTTGTGAGTTATATGTCTTCTACACCTATTAATAAACAGACTCTTGTGAAACTATTATTTTAATAAAACGAATATACGAACCTTGGGACTAGACTCTATACTGTGTCATAGTTCTCCAAAGAACTGAGGCTTGAGCCTAGTCGATGAAAATGTTAAATACATATATATATAATACTGAGTACGCCACGAACAAATTCCAAATTTTAGATGATTCTGAAATCGTGTCAACTCGGGCTATGTTTATTAAAATAACATGTAAATACAATAATCAGGTGAAGTATCACAACATGTTAAAGCGAAACGTGGATATAAATGACAATGTAAGAATATTGAATAGAATAGTACTAAAGCATGAGCCTGTCCACGAGAGGTAAAGTTGTTGACTACACTCCACATGGCGAGCTGCCAAAACTCCTCGTTAGTGCACAGGTCAAGTTGACACATAGCCTCCTCGCGGCGCCCTCCAAATAGCTATCACAACATAAGTTGTGTGGTGAGCCAATGTATGCAGCGAACTCCTCTATACAAGGGTTTAAATAATGGGCCTAGCCTACCAGCCTGTGGGTTGTGCGTGAGTTGAACTTCCTCACCACATAAAAATAAATAAATCAGAAACGCCGAAATGCTTCGGATAATGAAGGACCAACTGTTGACGACCACAGCAAACGCTATAAGGACAATGATTTTCGGTTCTGCACGTGGAATGTGAGGTCCCTTAACAGACCACGTCAAACTGTGTAGGATGACGATGGAGAACTCTCGCTGCTCCTTCAAGGTCGGCAACGAACTCACCGAGACCTTCCATGTCAAAAAAGGCTGATGACAATGACGTGATTGGGCGAGCCTTTAATGAGGCGTTTGCTGGCATTAAAGCGGAAGCGGATAAAATGCGTCAGGCGATAAATGAGGGCAAAACTAAGTACATGCTGCCATCAAGGAAGGACGCACAACAACGACGTCTCGGACAGAGCGTCACACTAGGCAGCAAAAACTTCGAGGTGGTCAAGGACTTCGTCTGCCTCAGCGCCGCGGTAAACAGGCACAACAACATCAGTACCGAAATCAAACGCAGAATCGCTCTTACCAATCGCTGTTTCTTTGGGCTCAAGAAGCAGTTGAGTAATGTATGTATTTGAGTGTTGTTAGCAGCTCGAAAGAGGTGGTACCGTGAAAATGGCTTTCCATAAAGCCGGGAATCGAACCTGGACCTTCGGTGTGCAAAATGTTGCTCTTTACCCTCAACGCCACTTACTTAGTTGCTGCCAGTTATAACTTAAAAAAAGTGTGATTTTAGTGAGTTTAAATCTTATCTACGAGTATATCATATAAGTGCATGCATTCAATATATAATCCACGTTACATTTTTCTAATTAAATTTGTTCATCCTAACAGTATGCTGACCCACTCTTATACACAACCTTCATCTTCAATTTCATTTTATACTTTGTATGTACAGTCCCCACCAAGAATTTTGAGTGTCAATCTGTCTGGTATTAAGATGTAACTTCAATTGTGACACCCTGAAAGCTCGAGAATTTGCTTTGACGCCGCATAGCGGTTTCGCTTTATCTTTGTTAAGTTCTAGTTCATTAAAAATATATCAATCCGTGGGATAAAAGTACTGATATCTGTTCATTTTTGCCTCGCTCATTGCATGTGTTTTGTTTGGTGAAGTCTTCCTGCTATTCCATTTGAAATTATCAGTTTTCGAAAAAATACAATGTTTTGTGTAACAGTGACAATCGTTTGATTTGATATTGATTTGATATTTGCGTATAAAATTCTGAATCCAAGCTAGAATGTGTACAAATGGAAGACACCAACCTACCATTAATATTTTCCGCTACGTCAATAACTGTAAGCTATACTCAAAAAGAAACGATAATTACTTAATATATAAACTTAAAAACATTTTTATTTCAATGTCTAAAAATTGTAAAAAGGTTATTTCTTCAGTAGCTTAAAAAAACACAAAACTTCCGAAAAAAAAGAATCTTTTTCATAAAAGATTCAACCTCAATGACTTTATTAAAAAAAACGGTGTAGTGAAAGTTCGAAGACTGAGGAACGGTTGGGTCATAATACGAAAACAATTTTTTGATAAGAAGTAATCCAGCTTACATACATCATGTATGTGAACGTGAAGGAAAACACGTATGCACATTTGTGTTTATATTTTTGTACGCAATCAAGGTGTACATTTTTGAAAATTTGCATTAAACAGAAAATGTGGTTCCAGTTTAAAAAAATGAAAAAAAAAGAAAACGTTTTTTGTTTCCATATATTATAATATATACAGTTACATTTATACACATGTATGCAAATTTGACTGAGTTTTCTGAGTTTTTGTTAAAATCAGGGTATGTGTACATATTGCTATAGCATAAAGCATAAATTAACAACAGAAACTTTTGAAAGAATTCAGATGTTGTTACTTCGCCAAAACAAATAAAAAAAAAAATCAAATATAGCAGTTTGTGAGTTGTCCAGATACTTACAAGTAGGATCTAAATAATATCAACATAGTAAGATAGACATTCAAGCTAGTGTTGGTCTGTTGAAAAAATAGAAAGAAATATAAGAAAGATAAAGAGAGAGAGAGAGAGAGGTACAGATTTTTGATGCAATCCAAAGGTAAACAAAGTCCTTGAGAACTACGATTAGTGCAATAGAAACAAACATTGTGTATGCTTACAGTGTTTGTTTTTTTTGCGCCCAAAAACTTTACTAAAGTATCGTAGATATGAAAAATTAGTTTTTTATTTATTTATTTATAAAACGTAAACAGTAAATTTAAAAACATTATCATTAAATCCGATTTTTTTTATAATGCTAACCTTACTTCTACCTAGACTTCTAAAATTTGAGAAATCCATTGAATATACCAATGATGTATCGAAACTATGGGTATACAGGAGTTCGCATTTTCGATTTCCAATTAATGTTATCTTCCAGGAAGTCTATGCGGTCATTGATACTCGATGGTCTAATCGCAACTTTTATCACAGAGCGTTGCCGAAGAACTTTGATCTTCGTAACGAGATAAGTTACCTGGTTCGATATTGGCAGCAATTCCATCTTTATTTCGAAGGATGAACTTTGGAGTATTTTAAATTCATTGAAGCAAAACACGTCAGTGCTAACTGATAGAATATCTAACAATGTTTAACAAAGCATGGAGTAAAGCACATGAACCGACTTATTGGAAGATAATTGTGGTATTACGAAACCTGAAACGGAACAGAGACAAATTATCGGACGATAAGTTTTCTGTCATGCATAAACCAGGTTTTTCAAAAGATGTCCTTTGGATCAGTAAAAGTATTGGTTAAGGGAAAAAATAATATCAGACCACCAGTTTAGATTCACATATGCTACATCCAAACTGGTTTATTGCCAGAAGAACAAGAGTCAGCAATGTAACTACAATCTTTTTCTGCTGTTTGGATCTAAAGCCCGCGTCAAACCTGGGCCCAAGCTATAAACAAAACAGCACAATCTTTCTTAAGACGCCTGCGCACACCAATTTGGTTAAGGTCTTTTTCCACTTGGTCGGACTATATTGGCACGAAATCGAAACGTCTTCAAAATAGCCCTCGCTATCATCCGCCACTGGTTTTGCCATTTAAACTTCGCACGACCTTCTCAACTATGAGCAATCCTGGCAGCCTTGTCCAAAATTCTTTTCAAAGGTCTCGGTGAGTTTTTTCCCACTTTTGATGGATTACCAAGACTTTTTCATCGACGTTTGGCGAAATTCTTGGCAAATTCTCAAAAAGAAAAAAAGAGCATGAGAAGAGACGGAGCCGTATTATGGCAGGTATGAAGTTCGAAAGTAAAAAAAGTAACTATCTGGTAAGAAAAAAGTTTCAGACCGTTTCAGTTTATAATAATAATGATTGTTGGCACGACAGTCCACTACTGTTCTCTCACGAGTAGAAGGGACCTACACTTTTTTTGCCGACTCCGAACGGCGAAGTTTGAGAAGCTTTCTTAGACAGTTATTACTTTTTGAGTGTTGTCAGCAGCTCGAAAGAGGTGGTGCCGTGAAAAATTCGAGGTGTTCAGCCGGGAACAGAACCTAGACCCTTCGCCCTCTACCCACTACGCCACGGCAGCCACAACGAAGTTTACATGGACCAAAATGCACTGCTGGTAGTAGAGTTGCTGAAAATGTATGATGTTGTTCCACTTACTTTCGCCCTCCCAAGATAGCAGTATCGAAGATGAAGATAAAGATAGTGGAGCGGTCAGACTGTCTGCAGAACTGTTTATTTTTATTTTTTGTCATATTTTATTAAATATATAATATCGTATCTCAATTCTAAAAAACTACTTAAAGCTAGCTTACAAGTATCTCAACAACAGTTCTTAAATCTTACTTACTGACCATAATGTTGAGATTTTTTATTTAAAGGTGAATAAAACCCAGAGAAAATTTAAAGGCGTCCTTTCGCAGCAAGAATGATAGAAAAAGAGATTGCGCAATAGAGTGTTCAATTTTCTTTCGTTCTGCGCAGCTTACGTCACGCGAGACTTCTGGTTTGACAGCTCTTTGTTTTTGTTTAATATCTTCATACAAATTGAAGCAGGAAAAGTTATTAGTTGATTTGTTTTCTAATATTATTCACGCTTTAAGAACTTCTTAACATAAAATAAGTTTTAAGTGTATATCCAATTGAGTTAATTTAACTACCCAATTACTTTCCGAGCCATTAAGTCAAGCATTTTGCATGCAGAGTGGAAAAAACTTTCACAGAGTTCCGTAAAGCAATAATCATAATTGTGTAAAGTTTTAGAATTGCCATTAATAAATCAGTTTAACTAAATTTTATTATTGCAGGTTTTATTTCCAAAAGAGTAAAGTAACAACCAAGTTATTGAAATAAAAGACTCGATTTAAATTTTGAACTAGTGGACAATTTTATTATATTTTCTTTTTTGAATTGAAACTCTGTAATTTCTTTGTTTAGTTTCCTTATCCTAAAATACATTCGTGCTCTAAAATAATTTTTTTTTTTATTTTCTCCAAATGTCTTATTTTATTCCAAATGTGTCTTAAGATATTCGGGGGAAAAAAAGAGGTCATCCTCATTCACAATTTCGAAAATTTCTTCGAGTTGCTTCATGTGGACCATTAGTGCAAATGTGGGTTTATCCAGGCCTTCTTCGTTGAGATGGTTAACCCACGTAAAAGTCGTGTCCTTGTTTTGAAGAACACGTATGTCGGGAATTTCATCCCCCAACTTATGGCAAATGTACTAAGCCAAGTTTTCAAGCCCATCGTGAGCTAAAGATTCCAATTCATTGTCCACCTGGCTGTAGACATCAGTGCTCGGAGGATTTATAGTTATACTCATAACATATTTAATATATTTATATATTTCAGATATGTATGTAGATAAAACATTACTTGTGAGAGTACATTCGGAAACTAAATCAGGCATGTCATTCGAAGTAACTGTTTGGTCACCTAAATGACCTAAGCTGGCGGCTCTTGTTATTGCCTGAGCTATAGTGTGAGAAAAAAGTTTTGTAGCCATTTTAACTTTCTGTCTTTCAGCTCCAATAACGTTTAAATGGCCTGCCGATATCTTATGGGTGACTGACATTCAGACGCTGTGCACGTTAGAAGCGTAAGGAGTATGTTTTTTTTTTTTTACTGCTTTTCCATTTATTTTAAACCCTTGGTCAATAAAATGATTCCGAAGGAGTTTAGTCAAATGTCAATGCCACTAGTTTCTCCACTAGTAGCTCTGCAATCATTTCATGTATTGCCTTTGATTGCATTCTGATATCGCGGGATGAAGGAGCGACTATTGCTCTCGGTTGGATTGTTGGAATTGTTCCCGCATTCAACTTATATCCATTATTTTTGCAAAGGTCTGTAATAAAATTCATCTTACCCATTTCAATTGTAAGTTTCTTTCAAAACTATCCGCAGTGAAATGTGCAGTTACCCTTTCTTTTGCATAAGTGAATCCACTGCTTCCGTAGGATGTTGTGTTTTGAAACCGAATAAAACCGTACATTATCCTTGTTGTTGTTTGCATTGCAGCCAAACACAGCACATCTCATTTCCAAAAATGTATCTTTATTTAATTGTTAATAAATTACAAAATATTTTTCTTCTAATTTTTTTCGAATAAACGCGCGGAAATCGCAGTCAATCCGTATATAAAAAGTAAACATCCGTTGTCTCAGCCTACGTCATCAAAAATTGACAGAAGGTGACAAACATGCGCAATGTGCAATCTGTATTTTTATCATTCTTGCTTTCGCAGTAACAACTTTATTTATTGAAATAAGAAACAGTAATTTTAAGAATAACAATTACATTACGTAACAGAAAGAGACAAACAAACATGAATTAGAAAAAGATAGAAGGATGGATAAGAAATAAACACCTGTTGACACTTTAAATTTTTGTTATGAGTACCAACACATAAGCAGGTGATCTAAGGTAATCTATGTCAAATTTAAAATTGCCTTTGGCCGTAGTTAAATAATTTTTTTTAAATAATAATGTACAGTTTTTTTTCCAAGAAAAGGTTGAAAAACTTGGCTCCTTTGTTTTTGTTTTAACCTATCTTAACCGATTCTAAATTTTCGTATTGGAGTCGCCTATCCACTGTTCGACGTAGGACATGGAGGAGTCTAACAGAGAAACGCTTCAGGTGGTATAAAACCGTTCAGACGCACCTTTTAATGGTACATGAAGTTGGGGTACTACGCCCCAAAGATCAGACTGTTAGATGAAGTCATCGCTCGTGCAATGTGCCCTCGGGTCAGCTTAATAATGAAATTATCTATCCTTATTAGATTTGCCTCGTTATACAAAACCTGTTCGATACAACCGGAGGCAGGCCCGAAGACATTGCCTCTTTAACATCCTCATCTTTTCCATCTGGGAAGGACTCAGATTGTACCAGACCGGGCAACCGTAAACCAGAACTGTGACCCATAATATGGTAAGACGTTACCAAGTTATTGCAGTATACTGCTTGACCTAACCATAAGACTTCCTTCTTAAGAATGTCACTCAAAGAATTTATTTAATGATGGTCTCACCAATTTCAGTGATGATTTTTTTAAAGAATACCCCGGAGTTTAATGTTGACAAATTTGGCATGATGATTTTGAAACCCACATTCGAAGTTTTGTTTTTATGTAATTAGCTTTTTTCTCATTACATCGATATTAAGGAAACTCGAGTAAAGCATTGGTATTATATTTGGAACTTAAAAACATAAAAAACATGTTGTTTTAATTTATTGTTACATTAATACGCAATAATTCTTAGAACTAATTCTAAATATTATATCAAATATGCGTCTATGATAACATAAATGCTAATATTAATTATTTACTTATTACTGACTTGCTTGATCGCAAAATAAGCATTGGATATGAAGTGTATGAATAAAACTATACGCGAGACATATATGTCAAGCATTAATGAATATAAATAAATTTAAAATTTCAAATCAAGTATTTGAAAAAATGAAAATGTAAAATATAAACATTTTAAATTTGTTTAAGACTTTAAATTGTTTTTACAGAAATCTTTTTAACACAATTTCTAAACTTACAAATTTGTTTCACATAGAGGGCTTAGAATGTATCATTTCAAACGTGGGGAAAGGAGCATATAACGATAAAAAGATGTAAAAGCATTAAACTTTACTTCTTTTATACTTCGGCACAACTGAAATTTTAAATACGGTTGTGGAACACAATTTCTTTTTATTAAATGCCATACTCCACCAACAGTGAAATCTGCTTTGCCTTAACATCCCAATTCGCCTTAAAATGTTCATTTATATCAATGAATAATATACCAAAAACCATTAAGGAAGGAGATGGTCAACTGAACAGCTGATTTCCCCTCTGACAATCGATCGTTTGACTGTTATTTACGTGCTTTTGTAGAAAAAAAACAATTTCTTAAAGCTATTTACCAGAGGTTTCTTCCTTATTGGTTTCTGCTATTTACGTAACATCGAACATTGTCTCATTTTACTTACCCATCTATAAGTTTCCCCTCCAAAATTGGAAAGATGGCAGCTGATTCGTCAATTTTTGCCTTTAATAGTGTCAAACACTCGTAAATTGTCAACTGTTCGTGAATTCGTCAGCCAATTTGCGTACATTCAACACAATGCGTTCGGAAAATATACTGCAAATTGTTTACGGAAGTAAGTGTAACCGAAACTTTAAATATGTAGAAATATGTAGAAAAACAGGAGAGTAACGCGTGCTGAAAAGTCACACATTTGGAAAAGACTTATTATCAATTGATATTCCGAGTTAAGCGTATTATAATTAAAATAAATATTTGGTGTTACATATTATTATTACAAAATATTATTTTTACTGTCCAAATGGCATCAATTCAATTTGAAAGGTGTTGTTATCAATAAAAACAATGAAACCTGACCCAAAAACAAATATTAAACATATTTCGCGCAATGAAAATAACAACAATAAAAATAAAACGAATATATTTTGTCAAACATTTTTGTCTAATTTAAATCAGAATGCAGATATATGACAATTGTAATACATTAAATATACATAAAACAATTAAGTTGGTAGGAAATCAGAACATATTTACAAATATAAGATACCTTTTGAGTATTATATGAGGCAATAAGAACAAAAATAATATCAGACATAATATTTATTAACAATAGTTATAAAATTGATACACATGTATGGAAACTTGTTTATTTTTTGTAATGTTTATTAGTTCATAGGAACTATTTAGAAAAGTTTTTCGTTCAAACTAAGTTTATGTCCTCATTTTGTTTTTGAAATAATCATAAAGTTAAAAGTATATTGCTTCTCTGATGCAACTTCTGCCTTCCTAACATCATTTCTGAACGCGGCTATCGGCAACCATTACTTTGTTTTGGTGAAAAACTATACCTTCTCTCTTTCAATTTTTCGATTTGTACGCCCTCACCTTCTAACATTTTGAAGAGTGAGGAGATCAACCGTATATGCAGTTCACACGTATTCTCATTTAAAAACAAAAAAAATCCTGTCTTTGAATCAGCTGTTGAAGGAGGGGAAATGTTATAAAAAACGCTGTCAAAATGAATTCTAAGGCGGGAGACGAGGGAGTTGATTGTCTTCCTATTGCTCTCTGTAATATACATCAGTTAGTTAAATTAGGTTTCGTGCTTTTTTCTTCTGTAAAAATAACTTCTACTTTTGAAAAAGTAAAAAACAAAAAGCAATATACACAGGTCAGTTTATCGTTACATTTATTTTGTTCATATAAATACTTTTATTTAACGTACCTAAAATATAAATATGGACATAACTATACTCGTCGAAGTTCTCACTTGACACCTGTCAAAGTCAACTTTTTTCGCAAGATTGGCACTCAAGTTCACGCGATTTGCGAGGTATTTGAAATCACCTTTAAGAAAAATAAATAAAAACAAAAATAGAAACAACTTTCCGATACTTCTTTAGAATTATTAAGGCCGGCTTAATAAGGTAAATGCATATACATTAATTAAATACGTAACGTTGTCTACTCTCCATAACCGATAATTAAGTTTCGGCTTTTTGGCAAATTTTAATGGAACGTCATAAAATAAAATACTCGGACATTAATTGTTTTGAAGGCTTTGATACATTATGCAGAATTCATGTAGTAAATAATAACATTGTTTTTTTATATCAATCCGCGCTTTGTGAACATTCATTTTAGGAATTGCAGATCTGGAGGATATACATACATTTGTATCCTATATATGTGTTTAGTTTTAATAAGCAGCTGTTTTGAATATTGAAGGGTATTAATAGGATAAGAGTCTTTTCGTGATCTATTGTAATATCATATATATTGTACAATGTACATGTATACATGAAGACATGTACCAACTTGCTTCTACGGAATATTAAAGTCCTTTAAGTAACTTGAGGACAGTTTTCTATCGCAACAAGTTAAAGTTTTGAAATACCAATTTTTTAGAGCCAAACGAAAAATTCTGTATAATAAGTCTAATATTAATTATCGAAAGAGAGTAGAAAAAGAAAAATTGATATAATGATAAGTTGTTGTTAAAGCCCCTGAAATGTAACTTACTATTTACCAACAGCGTTCCTTACAAAGCTTTGACGTGAAGTTGAATGATCTTACCAATCACATTTTTCGACAAATATCGTGAACATGAATTCCAGTTGTTCTCGCGCTGATCCTATAGCGCTCAGCTTTAACGACACTCTCCTTCGTGTTTCGGATATACAGCTTTTGCAGGGTCCTCATTGGCTAAATGATCAAATCCTTTCTTTTTACTTCGAATATCTGGAAAGACTGAAATACAAAACAAACAATGATCTGCTTTTTGTATCACCAGAAGTAACACAATGTATGAAAATGATGGATGACACAGAACTGGAAAGACTTCTTGAACAATTAAATGCCGACAAGAAACCTTTCATATTCTTTGCTCTTAACGACAATGAATCCCATCGTGCAGGCGGCACTCACTGGAGCCTACTGGTCTTCTCAAGACCGGAGCGCACATTCTTCCATTTCGATTCACTGGGGAATTCCAATCAGGACACTATGCAACAGTTTGTGAATCGTATAAAGGACGTCTTAAATTGTAGAAACTGTCACATGAAACCGATCCGTTGCCTTCAACAGTCTAATAGTTATGACTGTGGAATTCACGTTCTTTGCATGACAGATAATATTGCCGATTATGTAAATCGATTTGAATGCGTTGATGGTGTCGGTCCATTGCATCATGACACGATAAGTGCAAAAAGAAGTGAACTTCTGAAACTAATTGTATCGCTGGGCGGCAAAGTGTAGGGGAAACCTTGGTGATTTTCTTCAAAAGAAATCTCTTGTTCTTCTTCTTTACAATTGATTTTAAAATTGCATTCTGTTCTAATAATGCACACTTTCTTTTATTTTGATACAAATGAAAACAGGAAATATTATTTACTTAAGTTATGCATTCATAAACTTATCTTGAATTGGATGACAGGAATTTAGTACTTTATGTAATGAAATGAAAGGCACATTGTATTTTTTGTATTTGTAACTCATCAACACAAAATATTAATAATAAAAAAAATGAACAATTACATGATCGTGCGTTCAAAACAATAAATTCTATGTATATTAATCAAGGTATTGATCAAGTTCCTCGAAAATAAAAATAATACGGAAACGATTTTTTCTAATGTAAACTAATGTATAAATAATGTAAACAAGATAATTGCAGCTACAAATGATTGAATATAATTCATAAAATTCGAAATATAAAGATAAATATATTCGGTTGTTGCAAAATATAAACGATTTATTTTTTCTAATTAATTTAATCTATATTTGTTATAATAATTAGATGACGTAACTGTCTAAACGGGCAATGGGACCCAACAAATAGAGAAATTTGGGTTCTTTAAAAAATGTTTACTTAAAACAAATATATTGCCGTTCTTTTATACTTAAAAGAAAAAATAATCAATCAGTAATCTAGGGTAACCAGTTTAAGCAGTTTTGGCAACAAATTTATGAAAATACGTCAAAGATTACGTATGGCGATAATCGAGGCCAAAAAAGTTTATGTAGATTAAATAAAAGATTAACAAAAACGAAACTGTGAATTTAGTATTTTGGGGAACCCTATTTTGCAGTTATAATTGTAAAATTTGACGACATACCTTTTAAGAAAATTCATTCCTTTTTACCCATGCTCTCGGTAGATAAGATTTTGTCGTAAATTTTGAAGCGGTGCTATATTTTGTTATTCTCCTGTCTAATAAATCCCAGACGTTCTTTATTGGATTAATCAGTCTGGTGGTGGTGGTGGTGCTTGTACCACTTTTTGACAATATTAAAAGTGTAGTAAGAAGTGTTGCCTTAAATGAATTGCTTAAATACCTTATCAATAAATAAAGCCAAGACTAGAATTCATGCTGTTGTAATATACCTCATACGCCTCCACCACCATGCTCCTCAAAACCAACAACTCCTACAATGTTTTTCAACGTCGCATCTAAGAAGATTATACTATAAATCAGCACTACATTAACTATCCCAAAACGTATTTGACTTATCCCAATTTAATACAACAGTAAACCTCTTGTTCCGATTCAATTTTTATTTGTCTTTCGTTAAGTTGATTTTTCACAGCTGCAGCAATTTTAATTAAACGTGAATTTTGTGCTTAGTCGACTTCACTTATAAAAATATTGTCTTAACAACTTTCACGTATTGATGAATATTAAACAATCTTTTGTGTACGAGACGAACTATAATTAGAATCTCTCTGTTCTCGACCTTGATTCTTTACCAAGCACGCATGATTTATATATTCAGTATTTTGCGTAGTATATTTGTGTACACTTTGGGATTTCAAAGGACGGCAAAATTTCAAATTTGCCAAATAAAGTCTGCTGTGTTTCATTGACCGTCGATTTTTGTAGCTAACGGTTTGCGGTCAAAGAGAGTGAATAACAATTTCAGTACCACGATAATCAAGTGTTGTTCTGTGTTTCTGTTACCCAACAGTAAAGTAAAACTCTTATCTCGAAGCTTAAAGTGTATAACCTTAAATGTGGTGTGCTATAGAACGTCAGACTGGGAGCGCCTCATTATAATCACTACGCCGCCGCGGCCAGATTGTAATATAAAACAGCTTTAGTCGTATTTGTATATTTTATTTAAAACACCCAAAAGCACTTTACAAAAAATATTTTTAAAATCCATCTATGTCCGTTTCTCATTACAATTCTTTGTAATCCCGATTGTAAGAGATCAATAATTGATTATTTACAAAGCCGCCATGTACAAAATTATGGATACATTAAAGTCTATAAATACAATACAATACAATACAAATAGCTCTCTTATATAAAAAATATATGAAAATTTATTTATGGTTTTTAGGGCATATTTTAAATTATGCACGAAAATATACATACATGCACTTCATAAAAGTTAGTAACATAAATCCAACGAATGTGTAGAACTCACATACCGCTTTAGCCTACATGCAATAGCACCACGTTAAACATTAACTTCTGGTGGCACCCACCCACCAAAAGCTTTTTCTAGCTCCTCGGCTACAGCTAAACACAATCGATCCTTATTGAAATTGGCAATAACTTGAACACCAAGTGGAACACCTTCACTTCCTAAACCTAATGGAACCGCAGTGGCCGGAAAACCAAGAACGTTAATGATACCAGTGTAGGAAAAGTTAATAGGACGTGCCAAAGGTTCATTGTGATACGGCGCCACGGTGGGATGAGTTGGATAAATTAAAACGCCATTATCTCCAAGAATATCCTGTAGTTCTCTTCTTAAATCGTTTCGCTTCTTTACTAAGTGATGGTACTTAGGCGATCCATATTGTGGCTGAGATCTGTCAACCAACGCCGTTATTAATCCAATAAATGTATGTTTTGATTTTCCAAAAAAGAACTTTATCAATTCAGTAATTGGGTTTATTTCGCCTTTTAAATTAGCAAGTTGATGTGCAAATCCCTTTCCAGAGTCATCCTTCATATTAGCAAACCAAATAGCCGCAGATTGTTTAAATTTTTCTAGCTGAAGCTGTTTGGGTGATTTTCCAGTTTGTTTGCCAAGATACTGTACTACTTTTTGCAAAGCGAGCTTCATGTCATCATCGACTGGTGAAACAATTCGTCCACCCCCGTCGCTCTCTTGGTAGAAAAAGTTAAGTTTTTTTACGTCAACATGTTCATCCAAGTTTAAAAGACTTGCTCTTTCTCCAGATATAATTTTTAAAATTGGTTTGAGATCAACTGCGTACTTGCACATTGGACCAATGCCAAGAAACGATTCTTGCTCTGAGGAGAATGGCATTGGAAATTGACCTTTGTTCGATACAATATTTTTTGAAGGTTTATGTCCGAATATACCGTTAAAGAACGCCGGCATTCGAATGGAACCACCAATATCAGATCCAAGACCAAATGGTGAGGCAGCAGCCGCTTGAGTGCAGCCTTCACCACCACTTGAACCACCAACAATTCGATTGGTGTCGTATGGATTACGTGACCTCCCATGAACTGTATTGGAACTTTCCCACCTGGAAAAAAATCAATGTTACAAAATCAAAAAAGAAATAAAAATGCTTCCATTGACTTACCACATGCACATTTCTGAAACATTTGTAAGACAGAAGGGAATTGCCCCAGCTTTTCTCATCAAAGCCATAGCATCTGAGTCTTCGGCAGATCTGTGGCCTTTGCGAATATATAACCCTGCTGTGTGAAGAAAATCTAAAAAAAACACTTATGGAAAACGTGTACGAATTTTTATAACTTTGGCTCACCCTTAACAGCAATGCAATCTTTTGTTGAAATAGGTACTCCGAGGAATGGCCTCATTTCGGCGAGCTCTTCAGCTGTATATTTTCCAGATGCTATTAGCGCGTCTGAATGGGCAGCGTCTTCAAGAGCCTCCTTAAAACGTTTATCTACAACACAATTAAGTACTGGATTCACTTCCTCCACACGGCGGATAAAGGACTCTACAACTTGCACGCTTGTTAACTAAAAAAACATGTATATATTTAATCCAAACCCAAGAGTAATTAAAAAAATTAACACCTTTTTTGTTCGAATTTTTTCGGCCAATGATGTAGCTGATTGTAGTAGTATTGGATCTGTTATTGGCGGCATAGTTTTCCCCTTTACACCGTAAACAATAATGCAAATTAATCTTATAAATTTTGTAAATAAAGTGAATATAGTACGCTCAATGCGCAATCGTAAAGATGAGGGTTTTGATCTTTTGGATAACATGTCGGTGGATTTTCCATTTAAATCTCCCATATTAAATTCTTTTACAATTTATTCTTTTGTACTTTTATATAAATTTTCAAACTGGAATGATTTAAATGCTTCTTAAGCAGATAATCCAAAGAAAGTCTTTTATTTGGAAAATGTTGAAATATGGAAATGTAGTATTGTCATTCTGGAAAGAGATAACATAAAAAAATTATTATCTATAACATTAATATTGTATTTTTTAATTAACAATGATACTTGGTGGTCCTCTCTTTAATCAACCATCATAATGTCATCGACTTCCGACACTCCTAAAGGATTTAATTTTTAAAGACTTAAATTATTACCTTTTAGACAAGGTAAGAGGTAGGGAGAGTAGTTAATTACGTCGCAAAACAAGAACATTGCAGGTGTATTATACTTCATTGATCGAATCCGCATAAAACCAACCGGATTCTCGAACAACTTTTTCAACAGCTTATCGAATGGATTACGTCTGATAGTCTGTTTTAAAGGCGTTATACATCTAGTAAAGCAAAAACGAATATAGCCCTTAAAAAGGCTACCACTTATGGAATACCTGTGATTGAAAATATTGTAAAACAGTTCTGCTACTTTTATCATATTAACTCTCATCGTAAATTTTGTATATTTTGTTAGATTGAAAAATTGCTCGGATATCAATTTGTGTGTGGTCTACGAATAGAATATCCAATCGATTATTAAATTTGTATACCTTCCTTATATTAATTGCTACTCCAATCATGTTAAAATCACAAGTTAAAATGGATTGTGATACTGCGATTACACTTTCAAAAGCGGAGTTTTCTTCTGTTATCTTAAAAATTTATTTACTCTACTTCGCAGATTTACACTTAATTTCCCAAATATAGATATGCAAAGACTACAGAATCTTTAACCAATTAACTTTCCATGCACAAAATTTCAGATATGAAATTTTTCTACATATAGCTCTAACTGAAGTTTATCTAATGCAATTAGACAAAAACATGTTGTACTTCAGCGCTGTTTGTTATATTCTTAATCACGTTTCTTTCTTGAATTATGCAAGAATGGGTGGGTTATTTTTAACATAGAAAACACCATAACTCGAAATTGTATTTTTCAGAGACATTTCATATGTTACTTTGAAATCGTCACGCGTATATATTTACTATTAAACAATTTTAACAGTAAATGTAGGTTAATAGAAAATGGCAAGAAAAAATGTAACAATGTTCATACAACAAAAAGCAAATGCCTATATATAGCAACATTTATTAGCCACTCACAGTAAAGTATACTGTTTTTTACCATACACTTGAAATTTGTTGCATCCAAAAATGTATAATCCGTTTTAAAATGAAATATTGTATATTCTCTGAGAAAAAAGTTATCGCATGCATCGTGATATTCATACGATCTCATCGTCACAGCACAAAACACTTAAACAATTTATCTTTTACGTAGGTATGTGCACACACAAATTTTTAACCATACATACATACATGTAATCGCGTGCTAATCATTTCGTTTTACTATCTTCGATATCTGATTAAAACATTGATTAATTCATTGAACTGTGAAAATTCCTATTTTTTACAAATCATACCTGATTGAAGTATTTTTTGCTTTTGCTTGTTTCCGTATGCTATTAAAGTTTAATGAGTCATAACACATTTTTTTTTATATGGCTCTAACAAGCTGAAATAATTATCGAAAGAAATAAGGAACAATTTACTACTTTTTCCAGTCTTGAGAATTCAACCAATCGTGACTTAAGGGAAATAAATATGATAAGAAAGCCAAAATGGTCAATTAGAGCAGTTCCGAAATATAATTTTATTTGTGTAAGATTGAATTAATATTTTCATTGGAAAACATCTTACGCCCAACGCTTATCATGCGTTTGTGAACGGCAGCAGGGTGCTCCCATAAACAAATAAGCTTATACGGTGATATCATTTTCAATTGTATATTACTACAGAATTATGTATTCACGAACATTTCTTCTCATATTAACCAGATTTCATCGCGATAAGTTCGTTTGGAGGAAATGGAAAATATGTTATAGTTAAAGAAATATTATATGTATGTGCATAATCGGTGTATATACACATTTTGAAATTCACAAAGGACATATAATTGCTTCATATCAAGATGTTCAGTAATTACATTTACATTAAGTACTTTATTCAAAACTTACACATGCCACCAATTATATCAAACGGGAAACCACATTCAAATTCGATAGAATTCAAATCTAAACAAAATATATATTGCTGAAAACAATTTTACAAACAAAAAAACAAACCGACATGCACCGGAATATAATATTAGACTTAATTAAACTTCAAATGTTGACGTTTGTTCATTTGTAGAAAAGAAACTGTTGCTATTGATACACAATGACTTGTGGGTTGCGCCTATGCTGATATGTGGAACTTAGAGCGAATTGGTTCCAATGTGTTGTCATATTTTATACTTTTGCAGACAATGTCTGTTCGCGTACAAGCACTGAATGTACATCAAACAGAAAATACTTTGACGAGGGAATAGTGAAGAGAAAACATTCTAAACCGCGAGTGCTCTCTTTTCCAGGAAATTGTTATATTTCTGTGTACTATATAGAGTAGAGTGCGACACTCACACGCAGAAGGTCTAGGGTCGATTCCCGGCTCAACACCTCGAATTTTTCACAGCACCATCTCTTTCGAGCTGCTGACAACACTGTAATAACTGTCTAAGAAAGCTTCTCAAACTTCGCCGTTCGGAGTCGGCAAAAAAAAAACTGTAGGTCCCTTCTACTCATAGTAGTTCATGAGGAAGCTAGGCCCTTGTCCCTTATCGACTGTCGCGCCATACAATTATTATCTTAGAACCAAATACATAAATACGCGGATCATGTTCTGGGCTTTGGATAAGCAACTTATAAATATCCTCCACCAGATATAAAACAATATGTATGTGTCCTCTTGCAACTATGCCAATTTCAAATTCAAATATTTAATCATCATTTTCGTACCTGTGTAGTATTCACTGCATAGGGGTCGATATTAACCAAAATGCATTTTTGACCTCCTCAACTTTTAATTTTTTCACGGAACACTTTTTAATTAATAATGATAAAAAAAAGAAATATCTTCTCAAATTACGTTGCGTAGAGTCGGCAATAACTTGTAGGTCCAAAATAACAGAAACCATATCAGACTTATTGGTCTCTGCCTTATACCCATGGGATAACAGTGGCACGCACAGCATGATTAGTGCTCAAGAAATTTCAGGGAGAATCTGGGCGTTAAACATCGTGCCTTATTAATCAAAATGGCTACCGCCACCTGTCTCCGATGCCGGCGGTAATAACATAGATTCGAATATTCTTCGAATTTACTAATTTACCCATACGCTCTTAATGGTATAGTGACTTCAAACCTATAACTATTGGCGCCTGTCTTTACACAAGCTGCATATTCCAGATAACCTCAACTCAAGGAGAAATAAAAGTTGCCTGTCTCTCAGAAGGACAAAGGTTCCTCTCAATCACTTTTATTTGTATTGAAGTTTTTTATTGTATAAAGCAGGACTTGTCAAAAACAGTAAATTGCACAATCGAAATCCAGTCCGGTTTAGGTATTGTCGCTTACTGCATTTCTAATCCGCGTCCATATTAAATTTTGAACCGCCGATTTAAATGAAATTTCATGAAGACTGTGATATCTTATTTTACCCTCTTCAGAACATTTTCCATTGACCAATTGTTGCGTTTATGCAATTTAATCAAGTAATTTTTTTAAAGCGAATTTTTGCATTGTTTGTTTCCTAAGTTGCGCTAGAGATGGCGCGTACGAGGGTTGCCTTTTATATTTCTGGATTAGATAACAAAAACAAATATTAATCATCGAAAATATCTTTATTGTTTTTCAAAATATTCCCCATTAAGATCTATACACTTTTGCAAGCGTTTGAACCAATCTGATTGAGGTATCTCCAAAACATGCATTCTGAACGCATCAACCGCTTCTTCAGGAGTCGAAAAACGTTGACCTCTCATTTTATTTTTTACGTACGGGAATAAAAAGAAGTTATTCGCTGCCAAGTCAAGACTATACGGCGGAAGACTCATCAAATCGATGTTTTGAGTGCTCAAAAAGTAAGTTGTTTGAGCCGATATGTGAGAGCTTGCATTGTCGTGGTGAAGTGTGACCCGTCTTCGGCGTTTGATTTCCCTGATTTCTTGGCAAACAAATGGTTGTGTACCACTCAGAATTGACTGTTTATACGTTGTTCTTGTGGTACGGTTGCGACATGTATAATTTTGCCGGAAGAACAGGCGACCATTTGCTTGGAAGTGCTTCGTGCGCGAGCAACTTATGTTGGATTTGGCTCAATCTGCTGCTGTTTACTTTCGAGCTCATACGCGATTCATGACCTGTCACGATGTCATAGACGTGTTTCGAATCACCGCGATCGTGATCGCGTTTTGGCGCATTCCTTTCGACCAATCGACACGAGCCATTTTTTGAGCGATTGACAAACTGTGTGGGATCCAACGCGAACAAATTTTTTTGACGGTCAAATGTTCACGCAATATTGAATGTATGCTGGTCCCATGACGATCTTGCAATATCAGTTGGCGCACAGCATCAGTGGTTTCCGGAACAACAACTGATTTTGGACGACCTTCACGAAATTCGTTTTGGAGTGAACTTACGACCTCGGTTGAATTCAGGCCGTCATCGCCGTTAAAGAGTCTCCAGAAATGATCCCTCCAGATTCTCAGCATGGACTACGAATCCACCACGAATTGTCCATTTTAGTCCCGGCAGTCTTCAGTTTGAACTTTGTATCCTCCGGAGAGCTGTTAAACTTTCGGTTTCGGTTAAACTTTCGGACTTCATTCCTGCCATAACACTTTTTAATTTCCTCGACCGCGCGCTTCTTATGCTCCTTCTTTTTCCTTTTGAGAAGCCGGTGCTTTTCCATTCTTCTCTGTTCTTAGAGCTCACGAACAGCCCTCGTCGTTCGATGCAGCGTTGCCTTATAGGCGTCTTGTTTGGCTGCATGCGCTTGCCTGCACTCGTCGTCAAACCATGGGTTCCTTCTGGGTGGTGACTTAAAACCCAGTACATCAGTGGCAGCTTGTTTGACGGCTTCTTGACAACGTTTCCAGTCTTCTTCTATGATTAGTGCAGGCAGCGTCGAACTCTGAGCGGGTTTCAGGGAGACTCGGTCGGCAAAGTTCCCAGCGATCAGTTGCGATTGTAGCTTTCCGACGTTAAACCGTATTGGCTTGCCTCGACTCCACTGATCTCTCGATATCCGTTGTTTTACCTTGGCTACAACAAGGTAATGATCCGAGTCGATGTTTGCCCCTCGGAAGGTTCGGACATCGGAAGAAATGTCTGGCGTCGATCGCAATGTGATCAATCTGGTTGACGGTGGATTAAGAGATCGCCAGGTCCCTTTATAAATGTTCAGGTGTGGGAACCGCGTGCTAGCCACAGAGAGGTTCCGCCCCGAGTCGAAGTCCAACAGCCTGAGTCCGTGTCCGGATGTGCTGTCGTGCAGGCTGTTTTAACCGATGACTCCAGTAAAGATGGCCTCTTTTCCCAGCTGAGCGTTGAAGTCTCCTAGAACAATCTTGGTGTCGTAGCTGGGGCATCGATCGTATGTTCTTTCTAGGAGACAATAGAAGTCATCCTTGGTGTTGTCATCCTTCTCCTCTGTCGGGACGTGAGCGCAAATTAGGCTGATGTTTCCGAATTTAGCCTTGATTCGGATTATCATGAGGCGTTCGCTGACGGAATCGAACCTCAAGACCTTTTGCCCCGAACAACAAATTCGAATAAGCGCTGCCTTCTGTCTCTATAGCAATCGCTGTAGTAGATATCGCAGTCCTTTATCCTTTCAGAATGGCGGTAATGTCTGCTTTGTAGCAGTTAAGGGCCTCTGCAAGTTGTTCGACTGTACGTGGTTTGTTAAGGACTGTTAAGAACTCACATTCTACGTGCAGAACCGAAAATCATTGTCCTTATAACGTTTGCCGGGGTCGTCAGAAGTTGGTCCTTCATTATCCGAGGCATTTCGGCGTTTCAGAACTGTTTAGTTTTACGTGGTGAGCAAATTACCATCACGCACAACCCACAGACTGGTAGGTCAGGCCCATAATTTAAACCCTCGGGCAGAGGGGTTCATTGCATACATTTGTTCACCACACAACGGATGTAGTGATGGGTATCCAGGGGGCGCCGCGAGGAGGCTGTATGTCAACTTGACCTGTGCACTAATGAGGATAGTCTTGTAAGCTCGAAATGTTGAGCGCAATCAACAGCGTTACCTCGCGTGGACAGGCCCATGCCTGTTGTCTTATCACCATATGAATTATGCCTTTTAATGGTTGCTTTTCTTTTCTTAAAATTATTCGTGCGAATGTCTTCTAAAGCGACACAATATAAAAAACTAATATACATTTTTTTCAGAATTTCACGGAATTTTAAGCAGATAAATGTATTAAACACTGTAAAGTCATGTCTACACCGTCTAATACTAACTCTGGAATTCCTCCGACGGCTACTAATGTTAAATTACCAGCAGTACAAAAATTAAGTACAGGATCTGCTACTGGTACATATGAAACACATATATACTAATATTTAAACTCATAAAGGGTATTTGTGGTTAAGGAAATCCCCGTAATAAATGTGCACTCAAGCCGGGACACTCTCTTATGGACTGGATACGATTGGGTAACTCTGGGTACGACTTGTCTGGAACAAAGGGTGTTATTATACAAGTTAGCCATGCAGAATTAAGTAAACACTGTAAGCAAAATGATGCTTGGATGGCTATACGTGGAAAAGTTTACAATGTCACTAAGTATATGGATTTTCATCCAGGCGGTAAGTACAGATTATTTTGGTGTTAATTCTTTAAACATTCATGTTTAACTGCAGATATCTTATTGTACTTTTTTTTTTTTATAAATTTAAGGAACTAATATATCCTCCATAATACATGCATATATGTATATGTACTTAGTTTTCTTTTCTTGATGAATTTTGAAGGGCCCGAAGAACTTATGCGTGGCGTTGGAAAAGATGCAACGAAACTTTTTGATCAAGTGCATGCTTGGGTTAATTATGAACAGCTTTTAAAGAAATGTTTCATAGGACCCTTACGAAATGTGGCTACAATAAGTGTTGATTTTTTAAAACCAAGTTGTGGAGCTTTATCTTCACTTAAACCTTCAACAATTTCTAAAGTAGTCTCATCTGACATCATTCCACGATTCGATTGGATTCAAAAACAAACAAGCGTGACCATCTATTTTTATACAAAACAATTTTGTAACCCAGGCTTAATTCTTATCAAGAAAACTGATAAAAACATAGTCGCAAAAATTTGGATAGAAGATAATTACCATCTATACGACATTGATTTGAATGCTGAAGTTACGTGGCCACCAAATTTTGTGAAAGTTTCAAGTGAAACGGGTAAAATTGAGCTTAGCTTCACAAAAGCTCACGCGGAGCTGTGGTCTGAATACGGTACAACTAGATCGTCGAAAGTTCAAAAATTTGACACTGATTACCGTCACTACGAGTTTCAAATAATAGAAAATCGTAAAATAAATCATAATTCATATGCATTAGTTTTAAGATCCAAAGATGTTATATTCCGTGTTGCAGTCGGTTATCATTTGGAGTTTTCCTATCATATTAGTGGTTAGTATTAGTTTTTCTTCAAGTACATGTTTATAGTTCTAAATTTGCAGGGATAGAAATAAGCCGCAGTTATACACCTGTTCCTAGAAAGTATTCACCGACAGATTGTGGGTATTGTCACGATTTGTATTTTCTACTTAAAAGATATGAGGATGGTGTACTTGCAAAACACATAATTAGTTTGGAAGTTGGTGCAAAATTTAAAGTATCCGAACAAAGTGGATCACTAAACCTGAGTAGCCTGCTAGGTCATACGAGAATTGCCTTATTAGCTGCAGGAAGCGGAATCACTCCCATACTTGGATTAATAGACCATCTTTTGGCAAGAAATACTTACAAAACGTACGTATTATTGTTCAAATGATACATTAATAATATTTCTTCTTTTAACAGTGAAAAATTGCTTCTTATATATTTTAATAAAACTGAAGAAGACATTTGGTGTAGAGCTCAACTTGAAGATCTTTCAAAAAACGATGAAAGGTGAGTATTTGTCCACACCTTTATAATGTACATTTTCAATATTAATTTCTATAAATTTGTATGACACTCTTACATGCCGGTATTTAAGCAATTGAACTTATAATTGTTGGCCGTGGAAAAAACGCAAAACTTTAAGTATTTCTGTATTTCATTTAACGTCAATAAATTCAATTTGAAGAAGCAATACAAAGAAAAAGAAAATACTAAAATTAAACTGACACTCTCTGCTTCCACGAACCAACTGCCCTCTTCCAAAAGTCAAATTCAAAATGTGACATCCGATGGGTGCGTTTGTTTTAAGACGATTTAAAGGTTCTAGGCACTGTCAGCAACATTTCCCCCTTCCGGTGATTCAGCCGCTTGCGTCGCTGTGTCACCAATCTTGGTACTGCTGACATCCAACACTGCAAGTCTTGATACTGGTCGATCATACAAACCGGATGACGTCTTGACTGTTGCCCTTCTTATTTGTCCATCATGGGCAATTTTTACTGCAATAACTATACCTTTCGGCCAGGATCCTCTCGGTAAATGTTCATCTACGATTATGACGAGATCTCCGACTTCGATGTCCTTAACCTTCTGGAACCATTTCGTCCTTCTCGTCAGAGTTGGCAGATACTCACGTACCCATCGCTTCCAGAACATATTCGTCAGTTGCTGACATCTCCTCCATTCTTTACGTAAGATCAGGTCCTTGTTTTCAAATTTTCCTGGAGATTTGCTTCCGTTTGATGTTCCTAACAAGAAATGGTTTGGTGTCATCGCTTCGTCGTCCCCATAATCCACTGATACATGTGTTAGTGGTCTTGAGTTGATAATACCTTCCACTTCTATCAGCATTGATTGTAAAGACTCATCCGTCAACCTTTGGTTTCTTGTAACCTCTTTTAAAACATTTTTCACCGAACCAATTAACCTTTCCCAGACTCCGCCCATATGAGGAGCAGCTGGTGGATTGAAAAACCACTTGGTGTCTGAACTGGTAAACTTCTTTTGAATTCGGTCGCAATCAATTTGATGAAAGGCTAATCTTAACTCTTTCTCCGCTCCTCGAAGATTGCTGCCGTTATCGGAGTAAAATTCTCTCGGTATTCCTCGTCTTACCATAAAGTTTCTTATGCATAGAATGCATGAGTCTGTTGTCAATGTGTATGCCATCTCTAAGTGAATCGCCCTCACCGTCAAACACGTAAACAATACTCCCCAGCGCTTTTCTTGACGTCTTCCAACCATTACCAAAATTGGACCAAAATAGTCCACTCCTACATAACTGAAAGGTCGTGTATATGCTGCTAATCTTGCTTCTGGCAGTGGAGCCATCACGGGAACAACTGGTTCAGCTTGAAGAATCCGGCATCTTTGACACTTTCGCCGAACAGATTTTAGTAAAGGTCGCAAGCCTGATATCCAAAACTTTTGTCTTACTTCGTTTACTACAGTTTCGTGACATTGATGATGAAACGTGAGATGATACATCCTTACAATCAAAAATGACAGTCGATGATCTCGCGGCAAGATAATTGGTCGTTTAGTACTCTGCTCAACACACCAAGCGTTGTCTATCCTCCCCTTCATACGCAGGACTCCTTCCGTATCCAGATATGGAGATAACTTAAATAAACGATTACCTTTCGTCAGCTGCTTTCCCTTTGACAGCCTTTCCATTTCTTCTCCGTATTTCTCTTTTTGTATCATACGAAACAGGAACAGTTCAGCCTTTCGAAGTTCGTTTGACGTTAAGGGTCCATTGTTTCGGGAAAATTGTTGTATCCTTGCCCTCAGATTACTAATGTAACGAAATATCCAACCCACGGAATGTAGTAAAAGCGTCCAAGAGCGGAACCTTTCAACATCGATGAAGTCGTCATTTGAACATGTAAAGTGCGCTGCTAACAAGTACTTTGAGCGCAACTCTTCGTACGTATTTTCAGTGTTTTGCAATATAGGCCATGTAGACTCAGGTTGATGAAGAAAATCTGGTCCAATAAACCATCGTGCATTTCTTTCAAAGGATGGTACTTTTGACCATTTCGTCGCTTCATCAGCCACATTTAATTTCGTTGGTACCCAGTTCCATTCGTGTAACTTTGTTTTTTGCAATATTTCTGATATGCGAAACATCACGAACGGTTTAAACTTTCTCGCATCAGATCGCAACCAGCATAAGACATTTCTTGAATCCGTCCATAAACACGTTCGCTCTATTGTAAGCTTACCAGCATGTGATATAATGATTGAACTTGCCATTCGGGATCCCAAAACTGCAGCTTGTAGTTCCAACCTTGGTATAGATGTGGGTTTCAATGGCGCTACCTTACACTTAGCACAAACGAGAGCACATCCAATGTTTGCATCTTCCATGAAGCGGAAGTAGGCCACCGCAGCCATCGCATCCTCGCTCGCATCTGTGAATATGTGCAGCTGAATTCTTGACCGCTTTCCGCAATCCTCTGGAAAGTAACACCTTGGGATTTGCACTTTCTCTACCTGTGTCAATAACTTTCGCCAACTCTCCCATTTCTCGTGAAGTTCCAGTGGTAACTCTTCATCCCACCCAATTGCAGACCGCCATACTTCCTGTTGCAACACTTTCAGCTTGACTAAGTAAAAACTCAGGAACCCCAATGGGTCGAAAATTGACATTAGAACTCGCAAAAGTTCTCTCTTCGTTGGAATCCTAGAACCCTGCATAATGTCCTCCTGCACCTTCACAAACTGAAGCGAAAATCCGAGATAATCTTCTTGTGTGTTCCACCAGAGTCCCAAGACCTTAGATGTAATTGTCTTTTCGACCAAATTCTCCAAGATTTTTTTTGTATTGAATCCAGGTTCTTGCAGGGCATTCAGAACATTCGCTGAGTTACACAACCAGTTGCGAATATTAAAACCAGCCTTCGCATGCACGTACTTTACATCCTGCACCAACTTAATTGCCTCCTCAATTGTATCGACGCTATCCAACCAATCGTCAACGTAGTGATGATCTCTTATAGCTTCTGCAGCTCTCGGAAATGTGTTGGAAAATTCTTCAGCATTAATATTCTTCACGTGTTGTGCAATACTAGGAGAACAAGTAGCACCAAACGTAAGTACGGCCATTACGTAAACGTCTGGATCCCTGCTGGAATCACCACCACGCCACAGGAAACGCTGAGAATGTTGGTCTTGTTCACGCACCTTCACTCTGTGGAACATCTCTTCAATATCACCGGCCACAGCTATTCGGCCGCATCGAAAGCCATGCAAAACATTGGTTAGAGGCTTCAGTTCGTCTGGTCCCTTCAAAAGAACACCATTCAAAGAAAATCCCTTCGTGGAGGCCGCTGCATCCCACACCAACCGAACTTTCCCAGGCTTATTCGGATTCCTTACAATAAATATGGGCAGGTACCATGCTCTTGGTTGTTTTTCATTTCGCTCACCTGTAGTTAGCTTTCGGGCATATCCTTTTTTCACAAGATTCTCTATTTGTTCGTTGACCAATCTTAGAAGAGGAGGATCTTTCAGGAACTTTTTCTCAAGACATCGTAGTCGCCGCAACGCCATTGGAAAGCTATCCGGCATAATGATGTCATCGTATCGCCATAGTAATCCGCTTACGAAGAAATTTCCACTCTTATGCACAGTGTCCTTCAGAATCTTCTTAGCACGTAAATCCTCTGATGACTCGCAGCATTCGCTCTCATTGCCGCTATCTTCCAAGACGTAATGTTGTCGAACCAGGTCCTCAAGCTCATGATCGCATTCGCATGTTTTGTAAGTATGATGCAACATTCCGTTATCAACACCATTTGTGTTGAAACCGCCACTCAAACACCAACCCAACCTGGTCTTAATTGCTACTGGTTCATTCCATTTTCCTTCCTTCATCTTGAGTGATAGTGTCAGCTTCTGATTATTCAATCCTATTAGTATTCCACACCTGGCTCTTTCAAAACTTGCCAGTGGAACATCACTCAAATATGAATATCGGTGCTGTATATCTTCCGCAAGAACTGTCTGCTCTGGCAATGACAAGCTATTTACTGTACGAACATCCTGAAGACGATACCTCGTAGCATAAGCATCATTCGCAGCTGATATTTCCATGGGTACGACCATTGACGAGTCTTCGTAGCGTACGGTGTTTGCAGTCCACTTCAGACATAATGGTTTGGGTGTTCCAACTATGCCCAGAGACTTTGCTATGTGAGATTCCACAAGAGTCAGAGACGAGCCGCTATCAAGGAATGCATATGTATTTACAGATTTATTTTTACCATACAATACAACAGGAAGAACTCTAAACACAGCGTTACTTTCACCGCTCCGTCGATGAGCATTACATGCTTTCTCGTCAGTTAGCAAATTATGCGGTGAATTCTTATTCGTACTTCGACATCTAAAGTTTTTCCGATGTGCTAGACAAAGCTCACAGATGTTCTTATTTTTCACTAGCTCTCGTCTTTTGGCAATAGAATATTCTTTAAACAAACCACAGTTTAAAATCTTATGATTATCACCGCAAACAAAGCAACCAGCTGCACGATTTTGTTTTGGCTTTTCATTGTTTTTCATCTCCACATGAGCATGTAGTCCTTTCTGTTGCTTTTCACATTTGCCTTCTAGGGATGGAAACGACATCACTGCGCTTGCTGCCTCTGCCATACTGTAAAGCCATTCGTCAAAGTCTGCCAAGTTTGATTCTCTCGAACCTCGCTGCAACCCCCAATTAAGTCGTAAAGATGTCGGAAGTTTCTCCACAAGCTCCTGGAGAAGAATGGGATTGTTGATATGATTCGTCAGTCCAGCTGTTTCCATAGTTCCGTATAAATTACGCACAGATAGGGAAAAATTTATCAGCGAATCCAAACGATCTGCTTTCGGTGATGGTTCTGATCGAATCCTGGACAGTAATGCTTGCACGATATATTCGGGACGTCCATATCGCATACGGAGGGTTGATATCACCTCACCCACCATCGATGGAATAAGAAGACGGGACCTCACTGACTCCAAAGCATTACCCCTCAAAGCTCTTTGCAAGCGCCATAAGTTTTCTTCGTCACTAAAGCCGCATACACGTGTGCTATTTTCGTAACTACTAATAAATAGTGGCCAGTCTTCAGGTCGCCCAGAAAATATTGGTAATTCTTTGGACACTACTTGACGTGCTGAGACTTGATTAACGCTTAAAACTTCTTCTCCATAATGCAGAGGGAACTTATCATGTTTCTTCACATCTTTTGAATCCTTGATGCAATTTGTTTGTTCCACCCAAGCCGAAGTCCTGTTTTTGGGTGGAATACTCTCCTCGTTACCATTGTCATCCAATAGAGTTAGTAACTCATATTTTCTTAATATGAACTCCTTTTCCTTCTGCTGTCGTTCGGCCATTAGGCGCATATCCAATTCTTTTTGTTCCTCTAGGCATTTTAACTCCAACTCCAGTTTCTTTTTGCTTTTTCCGGATGAAGCAATACTGAGATTTGTAACTGATCGTGCCGCCACGCTGTCACCTATGTGCGTACTCCGCCCTGCATGTGACGCCATGTTGCCCTTGTTGATAGTTGTCACGTTTCCCTGCAAAGTTCCATCGAGCTGGGTACAATCCTCACACTCGAAACTTCTATCTGCTACCGACGAATCTACTCCGCCGCAGCTGTAATGGTACCATTTATGACAAGTATCGCATTCTACCATGTCCTCCATGCTATTGGAATCCTCGCACTTAGCACAATCGCTTCTTTTCCCTTTCTTGGTGTTGGACATAGTTTCTTATTAATCAGCCTTATCGGAACAAACTTCCTTATGCAGAGTTTAATTTTAGAACTGTTGGCCGTGGAAAAAACGCAAAACTTTAAGTATTTCTGTATTTTCTTTTTCTTTGTATTGCTTCTTCAAATTGAATTTATTGACGTTAAATGAAATACAGAAATACTTAAAGTTTTGCGTTTTTTCCACGGCCAACAATAATAATAATAATAATTGTTGGCGCTACAAAGGGGGACCAGGACCTAGCTTGCTCATCAACTGCTCGTGTTGTGCGCGCTACTGTTCTCTCACGAGTAGAAGGGACCTACAGTTTTTTGCCGACTCCGAACGGCGAAATTTGAGAAGTTTTCTTAGACAGATATTACTCTTTAAGTGTTGTCAGCAGCTCGAAAGAGGTGTTGCCGTGAAAAATTCGAAAAATTGGTGTTGAGCTAGGAATCTAACCTACACCCTTCGGCGTGTGAGGGTCGCACTCTACCCACTACGCCACGGCGTTTATTACTTACTTTAGTAAATTTTGTTCTCTCGCGCATTTGGGAAACATTTTAATATTAAGTGTATTTAACATTAGCTAGGTCGCTTGTGTTTAATAAACTACTCATCCCAAATTTCATACGATTTTTGTTCGTTTTTTACGTTGATAAGATCTACAGGAAGGCTTAACGTTATCCTATAGCCTCTATATGAACGGCAGCATGCGTGTAGCCTACAAAAACAAGATTTAAGATGACAAGGCCATGGAACTACAGGCTTTATCGTCACAACGCAACAAGAAACGTCAGCGTCTAAGATAGCGGGCATATGTGGAAAATAACCTTAAACATTTAACTAACCTAAACTATTAACTCTTTTCTTTTAAGGTTCCATATTATGAACGTACTTTCACAACCCAATGATGAATGGAACGGATATACCGGACATATTTCATTAGAACAACTATCTACATTAAAGGAACAATCATCCAGCAATTATTGTACTTTTGTTTGTGTATGTGGGCCACCAGGATTTAATAGTTCAACAAAATCAATCCTTAAATCACTTGAGTTTCCAGAAACTGTGATGTACTTTTTCAGCGGCTAGTCAAGAGAATACCCAAATCAAATTTTGCTTATTGCCTAAAGAAAATAACTCTAAAAACATTATAAAGTAATAAAATTCTATGAAATGCGACTTCAAAACCCTTCGTTTCTTTTTATTCCGAGGACGTATCAGTAGCTGTTGTAGACAATTAGGAAGACGCCATTATCAAGATTTGGTGTTCTTCTTTAAAAGTTCTCGACATATATGTAAAATGTTTTCTTTACATGTATCGGAACTTAAGGCGCAACTCGACTTCGAAAAATTACTTTGGGTAAGAATTTCGCAAAGTCGCAGGACACATTTCTGGTACATTACAGTTTTCCTCAAGCAGCCGGGAAACGAAAAAACATCATCAGACAAGAAAAAATTGCGTCCGTTCAATACGAACGCAATGGGCACTGTTTGAAAGGAAACCAAAAAGGAATGTAACGCTTCCCATACAATGTCTTGTGTAAGGGTTGCCTAGATGGGAATAAGGAGCAAACCGTTCTTCACTATTTTTGAAGCTGTCTATCAGCAACTTAAAGGAAGATTACGGTTTAAGGATGTATACAACCGTTTAGAGGAACGATTAAATGCTCAAATCATCAGATCAAGAACTCCCTTAGGGATACAAACTGACTATGGCAGTAAGAGTTTAAGAAAAACAAATTTTTTTCCACTTAGGGACCAAGCAAATTAGGAAGTCGGCGTTACAATGATTCTTTTTGTGTATTAATCTGACTACTCAGGCAAACCCATCAAAGTAAGCTTCGGAATCTACATTTACATACGTGTATATACATTGAAGTACCTGGTAATGATAACGGTAGGAATAGCATATGAGCCTGATTCCAAATCTTACATGCAGCGTTTAGTCCAACATGATATCATTAATAAAAGCGTGGACTCATTTTGCGAAAAACTCGAAAATAAAATATTGAGATTAAATAAACAAATATTAAATTATAAAAATAATAATTCTTATTCACACGGATCTCTGAAAATAACACTGCACCATTTTTTAATAAATATGTAGAAAAATGTTCAAGTATTTTGAATAATCGAAATTACAATAACTTAATTTTCTATACATATACAAGAGAAAATTAATTTTTTCACAAACGATTTATTAACAATTTTGTGTATTTTTTTAAATAAAAATTAAATTAGAATTGAGAGACATATTTAGGTTGCAAAAGTGCGTGTGAATAAAATTAAACATAATTTATTTATTTCTGCAAATTAATAGGAGCGGATCGCTGGAGGTATTGTTTGACATTCGTCATCGAGCGTCTTGTCAATGACAGGTCTGAATTTGATTTCTACCTCACCACTGTCAGGGTTAACCCAGGCTAGAGTGTGTTTGCGCCAATGTTGATCCATTGGTTTACGCTCTTGTCCTTCAAGTGGCTTGGAATAGTCCTACGAAATGGAAACGTTTTTGTCATATATTTCTAAAAATTTTAGGAAAAGATAAAACTTACATATTCATCAACACGCTGCTTGAAGTCGTCACGGGCATGTGCCCCACGCGATTCCTTACGTAATTCAGCACCAGTCATGATCATCATAGCATTAGACAATACATTTTGAAGTTCAAGGGTCTCAACCAAATCAGAGTTCCATATCATAGACCTAAGCGGTTACAATTGTATAAATAATCCTTTCGACAGAAAGAAATAGCGGGAGCAGAATCAATTACCTATCGGACACTTTAACATCTTTAAATTCACTATAAATTTTCTTCATCTTTTCAACACCCTCTTGAAGTACTGTGCCGGTACGGAATACACCACCATGCATTTGCATTGTCCTCTGCATTTTTAACCTTAAATCAGCTGTAGATGTTTGGCCATTGCTGTACCTCAATTTGTCCAAATTCGCCACTGAATGTTCTCCAGCATTCTATATAGGAGAAGAAACGTTCTCACTTATTTGTTCACTAGAAATTAAACTAATTCTTACATCGGGCAAAGTTGGAACTCGGTCACCAGGTTTGTTCTCTGCGGCAATAGTATGTGCGCAAGCGCGTCCAAATACAACCAAATCCAACAAAGAGTTAGCACCCAAGCGATTAGCTCCATGCACTGAAGAAGATGCAGATTCTCCACAAGAATACAAACCAGGGACAAGAACATCGTTGCCATCTTTGTCAATTGTAAGAACCTGGCCCTTATAGTTTGTTGGAATGCCACCCATGTTGTAGTGAACAGTAGGCAAAACAGGGATAGGTTCACGAGTTACATCAACACCAGCAAATATCATGGCTGTCTCACTAATACCCGGCAACCTCTCATGCAAAATTTGTGGTGGCAAATGGTGCAACTGCAGAAGTACATGATCCTTGTCAGGTCCACAGCCACGTCCTTCGAAAATTTCAATTGTCATCGAGCGTGATACAACATCGCGAGAGGCCAAATCCTTGGCGACTGGTGCATAACGTTCCATGAAGCGTTCACCCTTTGAGTTAATCAGGTAGCCACCTTCTCCTCGACAGCCTTCAGTTATCAAACAACCTGCACCGTAAATGCCAGTCGGATGGAACTGAACAAATTCCATATCTTGATTTGGTAAATTAAGTCGGGATACCATAGCGTTGCCATCACCAGTACAGGTGTGGGCAGATGTACACGAGAAATATGCACGACCGCAACCACCGGTGGAAATAACTGTGTTCTTTGCACGGAAACGATGTAATTTTCCGTCTTCAAGACAAAGTGCCAAAACACCACAGCATTCGCCGTTGTGCATTAAAAGATCAAGAGCGAAGTATTCGACAAAATAGTTGCAATTGTAACTTAAAGATTGTCCATATAAAGTGTGAAGCAGTGAGTGTCCAGTTCTGAAATTTTAAAATTAATTAAATAATTATTTTTCTTTATTGAAGTAGAAAGAAATTGCAGTAATTATTTGCACGAAGCGATTAATAATTAATTTCAGTTTTCTGTTTTTTAGTAAACATTTTCACATTTATATTAAAATTGTATATTATAATTTGTCATCATCTTGTACATAGCAAGAACTGAAAATTAAATTATTAATTACCAACAATTTGTTATTTACCTGTCAGCAACAGCACAACATCTATGAGCCTGTCCACCTTTTCCAAAATTTATACTTTGACCACCGAATGCTCTTTGGTAAATTTTACCTTCAGGTGTACGAGAAAAAGGCATGCCGTAATTTTCGAGTTCATAAACGGACTTTGGAGCTTCACGGGTCATGAAGTGAATGGCATCCTGGTCTCCCAACCAATCGGAACCTTTTACGGTATCATACATGTGCCACCTCCAATCATCCTTTTCCATATTACCGAGAGCTGCATTGATGCCACCTTGTGCTGCAATTGTGTGTGACCTTGTGGGAAACAATTTTGTAACTACTGCAGTTTTGAAGCCTTCGGCAACCAGACCAAACGCTGCGCGTAGACCGGCTCCACCAGCGCCAACTACTACTGCATCAAATTCATGGTCGACAATACCATACTCCTTAGATATAGCACTCTTTTCAGAAGATTTTGTGTTTCCATGTGTAAGGTGTAAGCTACGTGTATTGGCGACAACAGAAGCCCGGGCCTGTAACCAACATTTACATCTTTAGTTCGAACTTACAAAAATGTAGTACATGATAAAGCATGAACAATTTTTTTCCTATTTTTATCAACATCATTTCTTATATTTCTTTATCTAATTCATAATGACTTTTGTTATCGAATTCCTATAAACATATATTACATGCAATAAATTGTGCCTAAATTTTTATTTAAGGAAGAGCAATGTCGCATTAATAAAAATATTAAAACCTCTTCTGAAATTTGTTTAAAAAAAAATAATTAGAATATCAAATTTTGGGATAAAAAAGGGTTACAACAAAACGTATACATACAAACTTCAAATATAGACGAAATTAATTGTGAACATAAATCAATTCGGTTCCCAGAAAGAAATAAATAAGACGTTTGCAACAGTTTATTAAAAGTTGATAAGAGAGGCAAATACCTCTATAATAATTATAAGTATAATCTTATATGAGTAAATTATTTAAATGAGATATGAACTTTACGTAAACTAATGCCACGGATTCACTTCATATATACGAGTATATCGATCGACTGGACTATAGTCTTGGAGCATAAAGGACATAGAACTACGAAACATGTCGATCACATAAAATCTCTCTAGAGTGTTTGGAAGGTAGATTTCTATGTGTATAAAACAATCTGTAAACATGCTACAAAATTACATTACAGGAACATGAACAAAATCAGGTTCAATATGTATTTGCTTAACTAATTTACGTTCCGACA
Source organism: Eristalinus aeneus (assembly GCA_955652365.1). NCBI lineage: Eukaryota > Metazoa > Arthropoda > Insecta > Diptera > Syrphidae > Eristalinus > Eristalinus aeneus. The sequence continues at coordinate 69,941,014 of OY019131.1, forward strand.
AACATACATAAATTGTAACTCCGTTATACCCAGTATTTCTCAGAGTTATTTTATAACAAAAGGCATTTTTTAGACCAAGCCAGTACCATTCTACAATTTCATAATTATATTGAAATATCTTTGTCGGTATGTATGTAGTAAGTATATTGATTTTTTATTTCCGAAAATATAGCAAAGAATCAGTCTGCATGATTTAATAAAATTAAGTTTTCAAAAAATATCAATGAATAAGAAACATGTTTAATATAGGCACAATTGAATGAAAGACGTTTTGCTATGACATAACACATATGTATCCATTCAAGATACGAAAATAAAATATTCGAAAAGAAGCATTTTAAAAGACTTTAATTTCTATTTAGAGTGTTTTAGATAAATTCATGAAATTTGCTTAGAATGATATACAATTTTTAGTTAAATAATAAGTTAAATTAGTAATTTGTTCAATTCTTTGCGCACAAGAAACATTATATAACTTTTGTCCATCTGTTTACCTTTCAACTTATTGAATATAAAAGCAAGAGCAGGAATGAAATATAGTTTTCACATTATTCGCGTGTAAGGCAATATCTGATGTCCAGAATATAAAACAGGTTTAATTCGACCGAGTACACCATGCATTTAAGAAAATTAAACCACTTTTGGATTTCAGAGAATGGTGAAATAACCTATAATTGCCAAAATTAATATTCACTTAAGTAATAATTAGCGTATTAAGGAAATCTGCAGGATACTGATGAAATTTACCTAACCTAATTATTTCCGAATTAAGGCGGTACATTTCACAAAAGGACAACATAATCATTCGATAAGTTTTCGAAACTTTCAAAAATAAAATTATTTCGTTTAAATACACCATTATTTTAAGAAAATTCCAAAATACAAACGTACAACAATCCCTCATGAGCATTACATAACAATTGTGACAGTCAATGCGGGAAAAAACGAAATACAAATATAAAGAAAATTCATGAGACAGCCAACGAACTCTTAGCACTGAATTCGTAGAAGGTTAGCCAGCTAAACGCTTCCGAGGCACACCTCCACTTCATTTTTATATGTATACGAATGCAATTGATAAGCGATTTTTTTAAAAATTCACTATACGAAATAGACAAAATATTACCATTGTAGCCGCACTTTTGGCCAATACAGAAGGCAATTTAATTAAGTTGGCCATTGTTGACAATTGTTATACGAAGTCGAGTTTCACGTATTCTATTCGCAAGAAAAACAGAACAAAACTTAAAATAAATATTCGTTTGCAATGGAAGGTGTACGGATAACTTCTTTATGATCTCTTTACTTCACGTTTCGTAAAAGATGATAACTATCTTATGTCCCACACCTCGATGAAACTTCTTCGTTCGCACCGATCGACTGAACCAACGGCTACGATGCCGAATGTTGGGGACTGAAATACCAAAACAATCACCAGATGCCGCTTAAAAAGAGGGGTTTCAGCACATTACCTGTCACCGTCAAATTTCCATTATTGTGATGTTTCTTTTGTTTTCTTATTTCTTTCGGATCTTACTCCGAAAAGAGTAAGTTACGTATCAAATGTTCACCTTTGTGCTCCGTTTGCAGTTCAATTTGTATTTAAAATTAATTTCAATTATCCGTAACGGTTGGTAATTCATAGTTAAAAACACTTTTTTTGATGAGTCAAGCTATCATAACTAACTGGTATTTAGTTATGATAGTTATGTTGCCTCTAAAAGTAGTAATAATTGCTTAACGGCCTCAAATAACATTTTTCGGGGGTGTCGTCTTAAATAAAATATAATAATATAATTATAATTATACAATTATAATATAAATATGATTTTCAGTTTTTCTAACTTACCGGTTGATGTACTGAAAATCTATAATTTAACCAAAAACCCTTGGTATTTCTATACTATCAATCATATGGAGATATACAAGTTTAGAACTGAAATTAATAACTGTAGTCGGCATTTATTGTTTCGATTGCCGTGATGCGATGAATAATGACTGCTAACAATACAGGGGAAGAGTAAGTTCGTGTCAATTCTTGACTTCCGTACAGGATAGGTACAGATGAAATAATAAGCAAAAGCGTCCTAACATTTAGGCAGTATTATAAACACATCTTTAGACAAATCTTAAACCTTTGGCTTCAACAAAGTTCTCTAAAATCGGGCTAGAATCCTGGTATAGAGATAATAAAATAAAACCACAGCCAATTATATATTTCCAGTGTAGATGAAGTAATTTAGAAACCAACATTAAACAATCAAACAGAAATAAATGGACGTGGTACCCGTTTACTTATACTTTTAAAATTGGAAAAGAAACTCGATTTAACTAAATAATGATTAAAATAAAATTATTGGAACGAATTGTATGTGTGCCAAATATACATAGGTAAATAAATTTGTTAATTAAAAAACAAACATCAATAAGGAAATGTATCAAAAAAAACAATAAAAAGTATAAAACAAATTATTGTATAAACCTTTTTAATTATAAAAACATTAACCAGTAAAGCCAACATTTTAAATACCTTTAGTAGAAGTCAGTCCGTTGGTTACGTATTCTGAATGGTCAGGATTAATGCGTCGCAAAAGCTAAAATCGCTGACGGGGCAAAAGAAGACAATTTGTAACAGAGTTGCTATGGTAAAACATACACAGCCTGTTAAACGACGATGATGACACAAATAACGTTGGCAGACTGTCTCGCTTAATATGAAAAGCGATGAGTAAGAATTTTTTGCCCCGTCATTATTGTAGATGTATCGAGAAGAAGTCAGTAAAAAGTAAAAGCTGGTTCCTTTTACTTCAGCAGTTCTTGCATGAAAACTTAATCTTAACATTTCAATAGGCAATAATAATTCGTGTTTGTGTAAATATGTACGAATATGTATTAACATGTACGCTAAAGTCAAATTAGTGACACAGGAGAGTTAGGAAACTATCCATTTATACTTTGACTTAAACATATCTGACTGGATGTTATTACCGTTGGGTTCCAAATGTTTGTTTTTACCTTCCGATAATAAAAATTATTAAAGAAGAAGAATTGACAAAATAAGAATGTGATTATAATTCAAATTTAATTAAATATTTTTGTTGGCGGTCTGCATTAATATATTCTTCCTATTAATGGATAACACCGACGTTAAAGTGCAAAAGTGTAGACGAACGTTCAAGTTTATCGAAGGTATTCCATGATTTAACGAATGTTTTGACGTCCAATGCGATAATGCAGTTTGAAGACTGCCCTATCAGCCACGTTGGAAGTGTTGACGTTTGTGGACTCCTCTCTCACAGTAATTCCTCAGCCGTAATTCTCATTAATAATTCTTGTTTCATTTGCAATTACAACATTTATATTTAAAAGAGCGTAAAAAGTGGTAAGAAATTTTTTATATGTTATATGTGTAATATTTTTGTGTAAGGAATAAAATAAATGATATAAACTGGAATACTTCTAATGACTCCTTACGAATTAGAGAACAAGTTATGAGATCTAGCTTCCAAAAGGAATAACAAGAATTAATTACGATCGTTTTTGTAAAAAATTAGTTGCAGTAAGATAAATTAGAAACAAAACTCAAAATGAAAGTTAAGGAGCTACAGAAAACAGTGAATGTGGCGTGGTCTCCGCAGCAGCAATATCCAATATATCTAGCTGCCGGTTCTGCTGCCCAACAACTTGACTCCAATGGAAATTCTGTCTTAGAAATTTATTCGCCGAATTTAAAAGAACTTGGTTATGATTTAGAACTTAAGGCAAGCCTTCCAAGTCAATACAGGTAAAATGAACTTGGTTAAAGTTTAAGCATTATCATGAAATATATATTTTTAGGTTTCAGAAATTAGTTTGGTCTCCAACTAATTATAATGGCAATCAACCGAATGGATTGATTGTTGGTGGCTGTGAAAGTGGACATTTAATGATTTATAGTGCTGCAAAAATGCTCGCTGGAGATGAAGGGCTACTTGCTCGCCAAGACACTCATACCGGACCTATTCGTGGGTTGGATTTTAATCCATTTCAAACGAATCTTTTAGCATCCGTTGCGTCGGAGTCAGAAATTTTCGTATGGGATTTGAACAACACTGCCACACATATGACCCCAGGAACCAAAACGCAGCCCCTGGAAGACGTACAAAACGTCTCGTGGAATAGACAAGTACAACACATATTGGCTTCGGTGTTTAGCTCACGCTGCGTTATCTGGGATTTAAGAAAAAATGAACAAATTATCAAGTTGTCTGACACGCAATCACGAGTGCGTTGGCGTGCTGTTCAATGGCATCCTGATGTTGCTACACAAATATGGTTGGCATCAGAAGAGGATCAATCTCCGGTTGTTCAAATGTGGGACCTACGGTACGCCACAGCCCCGGCAAAAACAATTCAAATCCATCAAAGAGGAGTGCTCAGTATGTCATGGTGTCCTCAGGATACGGATATGATGGTTTCATGTGGCAAAGATAACAAAATCTACTGTTGGAATCCGAACACCTCTACGACAGAGGGAGAGATTCTGTCTGAAGTTGCTTCAACTTCTCAATGGTATTCAGATGTACAGTGGTGTCCAAGAAATCCTGCTTTGATTGCTAGTTCAAGTCTTGACGGAATGGTTTCCATATATTCTCTTTTTGGTGGTACTCAACAACAAGTACAAACATCAAACAAAATAGCGGATTCATTCCCCGGCATGGACCAGTTTGCAATGGCACCAGTCCCATCGCAGACAACACAGATAACGTACACAGATCCTTCAAAGCCTCCTAAGTGGATGAAGAAAACGTCCGGTGTAAAATTTGCTGTATGACTCTTTAATAGTAAATGCATTAAAATATCATATTAAAATCTGTTTTCAATTGCAGTTCGGAGGAAAGCTCCTTCACTTCAACTCGCAATCAAAAGCCATCGAAATCAGCCGAGTTGTGACTGAACCAGACTTGGTCGAACGCGCAACAGCTCTGGAAAAATCACTTGCTGAAGCAAACTTTGTTGATTATTGCCGTGACAAAGCAGATCAAATGAAAGACCAGGATGGTCGCTACATGTGGTACTTTTTAAAGGCTAATTTTGAATTGAATCCTAAGGAAGAAATGCTGAATTTGTTAGGTAAACTCTGAAATAGAATAATTCTTTATATTGGTTAAAAAGTAAGTTTTGTTCTAGGCTATAGTAAAGAGGATATTGATAACAAGTTTTCTAAATATATCAAAGATGAGGTAGTTACAAATGCTGTCGATCAAATAACAGATCGGATTTCTTCCTTAACGCATGTAAGTTTCTTAATCCATGAATTTCCTATTCTTTTTGTTTTCATATAAAACGTCAATTCACGGCACGGATTCTTTTAACGAGAGGGATCAGTTCATTAATTTTTTGTTAGATGCAAACAAGAGATAAGCGACCCTCTCCAGAATACGCAGACATGGACTATTATATTTCCATTTTTTATAGATAAGACGGAATTTTAGACTAAAAAGCGAAAGCAATTAAAGGCAACGCAGAGATTAGAATTTTTTAAACTTAAAATTAAAATATCACACTTTTCACATTATTCCACATCTTGACTTCATTGTGTCGTAATGGGAAAGTGCGTCGACACGCTAGAGTTATCAGTATAATTATACTAATTTTCATACTTACTTCAAGAATCAATCGCATGTTTTGAGGTATAATGGAAAGACTTAAGATCGTTTTGACATATTCGTGTGACACTTCAAGATCTAATTCAATAGCAAGTTGAATCGAAATGTTGGTTGGTTACTTCTTCTCTAATGTACCTTACTGTCTTATTTTGAAATATGAAGTGAAGTAGATAAGCTTTATGGATAAATTTCGATTCTAAATATCATTATTTAAAAACCATTCATCAATCAGCATTCCTTATCTCTCACCGGCAAATTGGGAGACGTAAATCCTGAACCCTATTAAAAAATATCTCCAAGGAATGGAGGTTATATAGTAACAACATAATTTTCGCGAGTACCGACTTTGGAGAAAAACTTCAAACTGCAATGACAAAAATTCTTATGCCAGAATTATCGATTAGCAGAGGGCCACAAAATCAGCTAAAATAAATCATGGTTAAGGAACTGAATGTTAATCTATGCCAGTCTGTGTTCTCTGACTTTTTGTTTTCAATGGACGCAGATTTATAAATCTTTAATGCAAAAAAATGCAAGTAATGATAAGAGAGTAAGGCTGTCGTATCATAATCGCACATCTTGCGAATTTGCTCTATATGTACACATCTTACGTTTAACTTTTGCATAAAAACTAAATGACAAACTTATTGTATTGGAAGCATTAAAGTCTTCAATTTATTCGATACAAAAATATTTTACTAACTAATGTTTTATTCACGCCGATAAAAAACTGGTATTGACCTGAATTTCTTGAAATCCCATGTATGTGTACAAACAACTTTTATATTTATTCTAAACTCGAATCCTTTAAATTTGTCATAGACTTGTAGTCTTTTTTTCAAGTTTGTGGCTTACCCCTAAAATACTGAATGTATATTACAAAAGTAATATATGCTCACTTTATTTACTTACATTGCACTAATCGCAACACACATTTATGCCATAATATTCAATTTAAAAATGTATCATTGCACTCTCAAAATTAATGCGCACACCGAAGAGCGATTCATCTGAAGTTGAGTGCGATCAGAGCACCGATGAGAGCACAGATATATCGGTAAGAAACTGGAAGTTTGTGTTGTTTTGGTGTAAGAGTAGTTAAATGTACGGTTTTACACATTGCATGGTTCATAGAATGTGTATATTCATTGTAATAAGACCCATCTAATATTTTTCAGCAGAGCGCAGACCAAACTCAAATTTTTGATGCAATTGCTGCGGGCAATAAATCTGTGGAGGAACAAACTGAAAAGAAAGTTATTTCCTTTAAGATTCCAAATGGTGATGGTGAGTCTTGTGTCTGTACATCAACGAAGTCCGATTTCATTTGTCCTTCTTTTTAGATTCCGATGGCCTTATTTCGGAAGCAATTATAACCGGAAATATCGAAGCTGCAGTACAACTTTGTATTGAAAACGATAAACCAGCAGAAGCTCTTATTATTGCATCAACGGCTGGAATTGAATTTCTTACGAAAACTCAAGATCTTTATTTGAAGAAAAAGAATAGCGAACTTTCGAATGTAATCTCCGCTTTAGTTACAAGAGATTGGATGGAATTAGTAACACGTTGCACCATAGACTCGTGGAAGGAGGCCCTCGTTGCCGCTCTAAGACATAGCGACCGCAAGGTTACAGACATTTGTGAGAAACTAGGTGATCGATTACTAAGTGAAAAAACAAGCTTGGAGTATATAAGAAATGGAATTCTTTGCTACATCTGTGCGGGAAGTTTGGATAAACTGGTAGACGCTTGGTACCAGCTAAAACAATTGGAGAAGAATGATCAGAATTATGAAATGAATATTGCAGAATTGCAAGAATTAGCAGAGGTAGTTATGTTGCTAAGTAAATCCCTAGAACAACAGGGAGTGTCAATAGAACCAGAGGGAAAATTTGCAGAATTTGTGTCCCAGTATGGAAATTTGTTAGTCGGTCAAGGGGCGCTTAATACTGCTGTGGCATATATATTTGCTTTGGGCCCGTCTACTCATTCTGATTTGGGTGATTTGCGAAATCGGCTGTACAATATTACTAATCAAAAGGAAAATAATGTTCAAGGAGATAGGATCCCAAGTCGTTTGCCGCTACAAGGATTACAACAAGAAAACTTTTATAACAAACAGTCAGTCACTTCTCAGTCACGAGGTTCATTTTCCACGCAAGGATTTCCACCTATTGCTGCGCCAAGTGGTTTCAATACAGGCTTGCCGTCTGGAAATCAATGGAATTCTCCTCTTCCAGGTGGTACAATGCCACTACAACCAACACCTCCAGTGGCTCTTTTTAATCCGCAACAGCCAAATGCATCTACTCTCAACCCAAGTTTGTCACAATCAGTGACGTCGCCTCCTCCCAAACCCCCAACAGCAGCTCAAATCAGTGAAAGCCTCATGCATCCACCAAGACCTTCAAGTGTGAGTTCCCAGGGTTCGACTACCCTATCATCCCGCGCTAAGTATTTACTTGATCCATCCGTGTCAAGCGGGCCTCAGTACGGTGGTCAGCAAAGCTATAGTAGTAATTATATGCCGCAACCAGCAATTCCTCCATCTAATTTTAATACAATGCCATTTGGTTCAAATCCAACGACATATCAGTCACCCACAATGATGCAACCTTTGCCCACATCTAGTGTTCCAACATTACCGACAATGCAAAATAGTTTTATGCCGTTAGGTACTAATCAAACACAGCAAAGTAATTATTTACCAGGAATCGCTCCAATAGAATCAGCCCCTCCACTAGGGGTACCACCATCAATGCAGTCAATACAAAAGAATCCAACTCCTCCACCAGGCTGGAATGATCCCCCAGTGCTCAAGTCCAGTAGGCAACAGGTAAGGTGACAAATATATCAATTTCTGCTTAGTTACGTATGCTTCATATTTTCATATTTTTTGCACAAAATGTCGCAAGTATACTTTAGCAATTAACCAATTTGTTACCACCGTGAACCGACAGCACATTCATATTAAAATGTATTCTTATTATACATGAAGGACAGTAGACATAGCATAGTACTTAGATTTGTGGCCATTAATCCATGAATCGGCAAATATTTTCACATTAAATAAAAAGGGCATTTTAACTGTCTAGAACACTTTAACTTATCTCTTCTACAATCATTATGTTCAGACTTACGCAATCCATAACAAATATTTTACCTTCAAAACCACAATAAATTCGTTTTTTTTACTTATACTTATGTGGTAATTTATGCTTCGTCAAAGCAAAGGTCTTCTATAGTGAACAAAATGAAATGTATGCCAGACATGCTGGTACACGGAAATGGCAGAAGATAATAAGTCATGCACCTGGCCGTGCCGGCAATTATCCAAATGATTGTAATCAGGTTAGAGGAAAAAAGGATGGTGCTTTAACGTTGTTTTGTTTACAAATATTTTAGGTTGTTTGGTTTGAGCTTAGTAGTATTTTGTTTTGCTTTGTAAAGTTTTTATTTTAAGTTCTATATAATAATAACAATATATGTTTCAGCCGAAAAAGACCGAAAGTGTTACATCCGCTATAACGCATCCTTTATTTGGTGTTGATCCCAATCAAAATCAAAATGGATATCTTGATCCAAATGCAGCGTATCAGGTATTTTATAAATTATTAATGATCGGTACAGTTCTTAAAGGTTTTCTTTACAGAATCAATCAACGCCACAGTCTAATATAAATCAGCAACCACTTCCACCACAAACGCAATACAATCCAAATCAACAAAACAACAATCAGTATCCACGACAAATGAACTTCCAAACGACCGCTGTGCAATCTCAATACCAACAACAGCAACAGCATACGACTTACCCGGAACAGCCAGCTCAAATTCAACAGCGCCAACCTGAGCCTCCCAAAGAGAAACCTCCACTACCAGAAGAATTCATATATATGCAAACAGTTTTCGAAGAGCTCAAAAACCAATGTCTTGCTGCTGCTTCGGACCCGGTAGGTTAACTCGATTTTGGTTATTGAACTTGATAGATTTTGTCTCCGGTTTTATTGATTTCGACTAAAAAAAAACAGTGCAGGAATCTTAAGTCGCTTAAGATAAGCAGGGTTATTATTTTATTGTTATTATACTTAAGTCATAGAAATTGTAAAGGAAGAAAGAAGATTTAAATTAATTTTTTTAACGGCGTTTATATTTAAACGGAACAACTGGTTCAGCAGCGAAGTGTTATCCAATGATGTTAAGGGTTAGACACATCAACTTCAACGAAATTTGCCCGAGTTTTATTTACTTCGGGGATCTCTGTCGGTAGTGTAAATTAGAAGTGAATTTATTGTTCGAGGCAAATCGTCCGCAGATACACTTCCATCGTTAAATTTGATACTGGTCGTTTCGTTTTCGGTACATTAATCAGAAAATTGTTTTTGAAGAAAAATTATACGGCGTATCGTTTGTGCATTCAATAAAATTGTACAACGTGTATGCATAGATTTAGATTTTTATAGAAACTATTTTTATCCATGCTAAAAAATAGCAAACAAGAGATATACTTAGCGAGTTCATTGCTTCAGTTAGAAAAATTCTGAATCAATCTATTCAATTCGTAGTACTTCCATGCTTTAGACGCCGAAAACATGCATAGCGTTGGAAGAACGCTTGAAACCTAAGTAGGTATTTAAACATTAAAGTTGTTTTTCGTTATCATCGGGGGCCTTGATTGTTGCATTTATGCGGTTCATAAAATATTTAAATACGTTGACGGACCTAAATGAAAGAAATAAGCTTGGTTTAAAAGGGTTCAAACCGAATTTCTGAAATAAGTTATATTTCCTTCATTGTACAGTTCTTTTATGTGTGTTGTACTTCCTTTACTGAATTGCCTTTTTTTTGTTTATAGCGAACGAAAAGGAAGTTTGTTGATGTAGTAAAGCGCTTAGAAAATTTATATGATTGCCTCAGAGATGGAAGGGTAAGTTAAACCTGTCCCTTTTTTTTTTAAATACATTATATCAATATTTCTTTTGTTTTTACAGTTAACTCAAAATACTATTACAGCTCTAAATCAAATAGTGCAATACATTCAGATTGGTGATTACGGTAATGCTTTGGTCGTACATACTTCAATAGCTTTTGGTACTGACTTTGCCCAGACAGCAAGCTTTATGCCGGGCATCAAAGTTCTAGTACAGTCAGCTTCCGATTTAAAAGTCTACTTAAGATAGATTTTAAGATTTATATAAGTTTATTCATATATGCGGACTGTATTGTATTTCGGATGAAATATTGCCGAATATCCCTAAATAATGATGGCTGCAAGCACTCGAAGAGAATAAAATGATAAAAACGTTTTCCTTGATCGCCTTGATATTTATATCGATTATGGTTGAATATAATTATATAGATGTATAATAGATTTGATCGCTGTAAGACTATAATTAAAGACATGCGTAATAGCAAGAGATATATATTCGAAATTTTATATTAAAAATATCGATAGATATCAACATTCATACACATAAATACATAATATATATATATTTCTCAAATGAAAAATACATCAAAAGTGATGCAATACCTGTCGTTTTGGTTTCTATTATTTGTTTTTGTTCGTTCAAAATGTATTGTGTTTTGAAACGAATACTCACATTTATACCTATATATTTGATTTTAATGTGCATACAAGTAAACAAATTATTAAAAAATGTATCCTTTGCTTTTGCTTATTATACGAAAAATTATATTTAACAGGTTAACAGCGAGACCCTGTGCAGCATGTTGTGTGAACGTCTCACACTCTATGCAGTAAGGATTCAGTATCGAATTTAAAGCTTTTTAATACTATCGAAAGTTTTGTTTGTAAAGACAAACATCACCTCGGCTCTTCAGAGAAATATCCACGACAAACACTGGTGTACTGTACGGACCTGAATGCACGACATAAGAAATATGTTAATGTTAATTTTTGATAACTTAAAAAGAGCAGCATTGCATCGTATATTCGGTCCTCTTTTTGAAAACGTTGTATTGGGAAGGAGGCACAAGTTATATACACATCTAAAAGTGTAACCAAATTGGGCATATCGTAAGGTCATCTTTTTTAGGCTTGCCCATATAAAAAGTAGTCAGACATACTCAATTTATAATTAATTACTAATTTACAGACATTGATGAAGAAATATAATTTTCTGTGATTTTTTAACGGAATGATTCCATTAAATCGTCTTGAATGTTTTTAGGCAATTCGTTTTACGACGTTTAAAATTGAATGTGAACGAGTTTGCAAAAATATAAAAGCCCTCAAAGTACAATTAGGCTTTCCCTTTTTGCTTGCAAGGTAAACGACTTGGAAAAAATACCAAATTATATTTTTTATATTTTCATTTTTAAATATACTGGATGAAAATAATACTACAATTTTGCAAGCACTTTAGAGGTAATCAAACTGAAATATCCCAATACATTCTTTAGGAAAATTCCCAAGGCCCTTTAAAGTGTAACTAATCGTCATACTCGCCATACGTCGCCTCTGAATAATAACAAACAAACAACAAACACATAGCGAGATGGTCGACGAGACGTTACGTCAGCGCGACAATGGTATCGCATTCGATATGCGACGAAATGCGTTGAAACAGGCAAAACGTCAGACTGACAGCACTAATCAGCAGACGTGCGAGACAGACACAAAAGGCAAAAACGAAGGGAAAAAATAACTCACTGTCGTTTCGGTGAGAATTCTCAAAATAAATAAAATTTTTACACCTTCCTATGAGATTTTTCCAACTGGAAAATTATGGTAAGCTAATGCATGATGTGCTATTTGAATTCTTAACGTACTTTTCCAATAAAAGTTCATCTCTATGTATTTGGACAAATTTGTACGATGGATGAGAATTTGGTATTGCAGCAGCGGTCTGTGTACTGCATTCTTGCCAAATGCTCAACATCTGTATTGTGCTGCAAATTGCTGATAATTTTTTTGAATGCTTAACCAGGAAAATGTCTTTCTAATTAGGTTTTCAATATTTTATTCAAGGATCGTGTGACAAAGCCTCAAAAGAAGATGTTAATTTCTTTGCTACGAGAAACGAAGTATATGGAAGGCAAAAAGGAAAAAGAATGGTACTGGGAAAAGATTCAAGCAGCGTTGAACACTATTGGACCGAAAAAAACAATCATACAATGGAAAAAGGTAAATAATCTTAACTGCCTTCTAACTATTTCTAGTATATCGTGTTTACATATTTGTGCATTACATGCAATACAGTGTGAAATAAGGTGTACTTTGACATGTAAACTTCTTAAACTAAGGACAAATGTCTTTTTGTTTTAAAAGTAGTAAAAGAAAACACTGTAGTGCAACGACGTTGCTTTTACCATTTGGGGATTTAATCTTATCTTTATCACGCTAAATATAGGGAAAATATGAGACACTTGTACGTTTATATGTAAATAAAAAGGCGATTTATATTGCGGCCAGTAATAATAATAAAAATAAATAATTTATTCGTTTTTAGTGTTGGCGTGACATGAGATTGACAACACGTAAGAAACTCGCAGAAATGAAGCGATGTCAATTAGCAGGAGGTTCACCACCACCAGGCATCGAGTTAAACCAAGAAGATAATGATATAATTGACATTGTCGGCTCTGAGTACTTTTACGAAGAAATGGGTGGAGAGTTGAAGCCTGAAAACTTTATGACAGGATTTGAATATGTGCCAGAACAATTCTGTGATGCTATACTCTCAGCTGCTGCTGTAACCAGTAGTCAGAGCACCAAGGATGCTGGACATCCTAATCAAGATGGACACGATGGTGATGGTCCTGATGCGGCTGGGACGTCTAATCAAGATCATCAACATGGCAGTAATTTTTCAGCGTCCGCTGTCGGTGTACATAATGGTGAATCTAACGGACCAGGTCACCATGGAACTTTTTCGGGAATCTCAGCTCCCGCAGCCACTGCGTGTGGTCATCAACATTTGCACCACCGTCGAAGAGAAGCAGCGGCTGCAGCAGCTGCAGCCGCAATACACAGAGAATCAGCATTCGAGGAAAAGCTTTTGCAGCTGATGCAGGATGCATTCCCTAAAAAAGACAGGAAACGTAAAAAGCGTGATCCAGATAAGCTTTTTCTCCTTTCATTGTATGAAGAAATTAAGAAGGTCCCAGAAGAAGCGCGTTTAGACGTAAAAGCCGAACTTATTCAGGTGCTCAAACGATATCAGAAAAAAGGTCCGCATAAATCAAATGTTGACAAATCGTCTTCAAAACAATTGCAATCAACGGATAAGATGCAACGACAAGATTCTCAACAGTTGCATCCGCAACAACAGCTTCCTCATAGTATGTATCAACTACAGAAAAAGTACGAAAAAAGTGTAGAAAAATCCGATCAACAACAATCAACACCCTCATCGCAGCAACAAGCTGAGGCACAGCAAAGGCAGCAACAGCATTCACAACAACCTCGGGAAGCAAACGATCCTCAACGAATGCACACACAACAACAAATCTCGCATAGTTTGTTTCAAATGCAGAAAAAGTATGCCGAGGAGAATGATAAAGTACATCAACAACAGCAGCAGCAAAACGATCAACAGCGAAAGCAACTTGTAGAATCACAGCCACATCCCCACCAACAAACACAACAACCGCCACCTCCACCTCCACCGACATCGAGCAATGATCAACATTTACACCACCCACAAATGCCACACGGTATTATGTTTCCTTTGCCACAAATTCGAAATGAGCACCCCCATCAACAACAGCAACCCCAACCGCATCCCCATCAGCAACATCATCAACATCACCCGGCGCCTCTCTTTACAACAACACCTCCTTCCGCAATGGCTGGCGATAGGTCTATGACGTACGAAAATGTAGGATAAACTTACGGAGCACAATATTGTTAGTAATCTCTTCTCTAGCCTCTGCTCAAACATTAAATGTTATTTTCAGGGCCCGTTTTTATTTTCTTTCGTAAGTTACGCTATTTTTTTTCAAACTGTTATAAGAAATAATGCAATATTAGTTAAGGACTGTGTTACAAATAAAATTTGTTCGTTTAGTAATTTAATTTTTTCGTTTAATTAATTTGAACGAGTGTGATTGTTAGTTAAGGTGAAATGTACATAAAAGTAAATATTTTAACCCCAAGTTGTTATTTTTTGAGTACTCTTGGATTTTGAAACTTCGCAATATGTAGGTGGGTAACATTAAAGTGAACATTGTTTGTTCGTTTGTTACTGTTCTAAATATTCTCTGTATTTGACCAATTTATGCATACAAATGCGTATGTTAACGATAATATCGTCGAAAATAATTTTACTATATTACTGAAGGTTGAAAACCTTAAACCCTGTTCCGTTGATATAAAATGGGTACTTGGTTATAATGCATCAAAAGAACTGAAAGAAGATTTGGTGATAAAGTATTAAGAATTGGACGTTTTCTAAACGTAAACTGGGGTTTTTTTAAATTACAGGGTAATGCCCCCCTTCCCGATAAAGAGTCTCGCACATGCCTGAGGGTCTTGTAATATAACTGCCCGTTTGTTTTTTCCACTTAAATGACTTTAGCCAATCTGCTGGTGCTGCCGAGTGTTTTGATCTTTCCACAAAAATCTTAATACCTGACATTTTTCGAAACCCAAATAAGTACTTTTTCTTTAATAAGTACTGAATACTTATCAAAATTATTCTTGAGCGGCCTGTTTACAAGTTTTCTGATTTTCTGCAGTTTATAATTACTCCACAGAGGATCAACAGGAGATGTTTCTGACTGCGCATGTCAGTACGAAACATTAAGCGAGTGCTTCGTTTAGATTTTGAACTGCCTTTCCAACTTTATGCCTCGTTTTGTGCTAAAGGATTGGTTTGGTGTGGTTTTCGGTCTCTTTTCTTAACTTTATCCAGTTTGTTTTTCTGGAATTCTTTCGATTCGCAACCCTGTGCATCACCCATTAGTCTGTGATAGAATATATCTGTGGAATAGCGTTGAGTCGATCACTTCCTGTCTTCTTGTCGTAATAAAAGTTGTCTGGGAGCCAATATTGTAAGTGCCAAACAATTAAACAAAATCTAGAAGATGTTTTTCTCTCTTGTTACACTTGTTGCTTGGAAGCTGTATTAAGAGCGGAAGATATATTTTAGCGTCGCCACAAATGACTTGGCCCATCTTTTTCGTTTCACAGTATTCTACGAGTTTCGATACAGCTTTTGATGGTGGTGGAAAGACAGAATCTCAAGGGAAGTCAACTGAAATCACAACGACGTTATGCCAAACTTCTTTTGTAATAACCGGGGCAACCAAGTCTTGTCCACAAAACTGGTTGCTGGAAGAATATACAATACGGATAATACACAATAAGAAAAGTTTCCGGTCTACAACATCGTTCGTCGCCAAGTGGTGAGAAGCCTTATAGGCCACAATTTACACTGGGTTAGAAAAGATCGTGGAGAAGACGCTGGTTTGAAAGATGATAAATGCGTTTTGTCATGTAAATGTTATGTAAATGCACAATAATAACACATAATTGCTTCTAGTACAGAGACGTATATTGTGTAAAATTGTATATTCAATTTTGAAAAACTCAACAACCGTTTTCCCGGTTAACATTTTTTTCTAAATTATTGCTGTCATAAACTTGCTTTTTAATTTCGAATTGGAAGATGTAATCTTAAAATAATATATTTTTTCTCAATGAAAGAAATATTAATCTTCTGAAAACTAAAATTATATCAAGTCAACGCTTATGGGTAAACCTACTAGAAAAACAATAGCAAAACAAATATGTCAACTGAGAAAGATGCACATCTTAGTCAGTTGTTTGCAGTACTCAAGTGCGTTAATATGCAAAATCGGTTCACGAAGAGCAGAACTTGTAAAGTTAAAATAAAGGTTTTTACGTATTTTATCAAGTCATCTGCACATTATCATATATTCTGAGTTCCAATGAACGTATTGATTACACTGAGAATAAGAAAAGCTTTTGAAGTCTGATATTAATATGCAAGTATTAAACACTTCATTATCATCAACAAGAGTGTAGGGCTTAAACGAGAAAAAAGGTTTATTCATTTTCAACCTTTTTATGGTGATACTGGAAATCTGATTCCATGAAATGTATTCGTAAAGATCATGATACGTGCTTTAATTAATGAACAGTAATTTTTTGCACACGGTCCTAATAGAAATTCTGTAACCGTAAAACATTACATTTTATTTAAAACGTTTTGAAAGTGTTGTTTATTTTATGTGAGCAAAAGTAACAAATAAAGTGCAAATGTATTATATGAAAGTGATTTTGATGAAAATTTGATGTTCGATAAAATGTTTCGAACTACTGACGTGTTCCATAAAATATTGAGTCTCTTAGTGGGAAAAAAATTTAATCTTTAAATCATTAAAGTGTGAACGATTTTTTTTTAATTGAAAAGCTTGTTTTTGAAACTATAGCAGTACGATATTTAAACGTATACTTTAAAAGTCCTAGGAATTCGTAAAACATGTATACTGTAGGTTGGGATAATTTTAACGATTGTAAGTAGAGAAAAATGCAGAAAATGCGAAAGCAGTTTCCTTAATGAAGTGTAAACATTTTTTTTTTTAAATTTTAAAACAACATTTGTGTAAATAACCTGGTGTCTTTGCATTTGTATAATATTGGCGTAAATAAAAGTGCGTCGTTTTATCTTAAAGTACTTTCAATTTCATTTGAAACAAAAAATCTAAATCAAACTTTGTAAATGTTATTGCAAGGTAATAATTTTAAGATAATTATATCAGCTTGAGGCTGAGTGCATAATTTCAGAAAGACTGCCGTTTTCACTGCTGTTAATGACAAAAAATTGAAATATTTGCGAATAGATTATCCGGATTCTGTGAAATTGTAGAGAATAATGATAGTTGGACGGTGCGATGTCATAGCTTTATGAAAGCTACTTGTTGATACTAGTTCGTGATATGGTTATTTTTAAAATGATTATAGTCAACATAATTGTATGGCATAATTTAGCAGATAACGATAAGTAGCACTCATCGGTCTTAAGTCCCCATAAAGTAGTTCAATGTTGAGAAAAGCGCCTTTATTGTTTTTCCGCTTCTATTCACACCTTTCCCCTGCTCAAAGTTTTTGAAAGATTTTTCTATTTATTTTACACAAGGTGAGTGTTAGTTCTTAAAAATTATTGAATGAGACATAACTCAAGTAAAACTTATCACATTTTTGCTTTTTAATGTTTTTCTTATGTGCTGTTGATTTACGGTTTTCATAACTCTCTATATATTAACAAACCTCGCTTGTTATTTCGGAACCAGTAGACATAGTATTGAACACAAGCGTGATGTTTTCTTCCATTCATATTTTTCGCAGACAGGATTAGATAACAATTCGTGTACTAAAGAGATAACTGCCATACATACGTTTTGTTTTGGGTTTCCTACTTAGAAGTTTTACATTCACATCCGCAACCAAGAGCTACTTAACGTTGACTTTCCATCCTATTCCGTGTGGAATATTTATTTATACAGAATCCTCAAGAACTTTAACATTTTAGCTGTTGTGAAATTTTATCAAGCGCAGTGTGGATAGGTTTTTGCTTCAATGTTTTATATTTTTTTTAAAAACAGGATCAAATCGATATGAGTTTCCATAAATCAAAGTTAGCCGTTTTCGTGTCATTAATAGCAAATACTTCATTTCACAGCTCGCTGTGTTTGTTAAATTACTTTTGAAAGATCGTGCATGTGGCTTACAAGTTTCGCTAGGTAAGTGTTTTATATGGGGAGTCAAACACTTTTCTTTTGATTCTTAACAACGCAAAATATGCGAATGAAATAACATTTGACCTTGGTGATTTTCTTTCATAAGCAGTTTCTGTCGAAAGTACAACATCTGTGACGGTGAACATTTGACCTGAATTGAATTTAGGTGTTGACGATGCAACAACTATAAATGGAAATCATCAACTACTTAACGACGTTTGTTCTAGTAATGTTGTCAGCAGAAATTTCGTATATTCTTACAACCCGAACTATTTTTCAAGCGCAATGTTGAATATAGTAGACGGAGAATTTCCAATTGCACTCTATGGGTCCTTTTGAGTTGAGTCTGAAAATTTTAATTGCTGTGAACTGCGCTGTTCTAAAACTACCCAGAGATTGAAAAGAAGCATAAAAACGACGGAGGTAAACTATACCAAGTAGTTAAATGTAAAAGATGCCATAATTTTCGTAAATAGCAAAAAACACGTTTGAAGAAAAAAATGTTTACCATCACTTATTTTAAACTGGTAAAAACGCACAACACATTCTAATTGTTGTTAAAAAGGTTTTGAAAAATCGTTACACATAAAATAGTAATAGGACGCTTATTATTAATTGTTGAAGAAGTAATGTTCCAAAATCATGAGAACAAACAGTTTACTACTTCAATATCTTAAAAGTGAACCAAAAAAATTAGAATTCAAATAAAGGAAGAAAAATGTTTAAACTAAACGAGAGATGTTTAAGTGAGCATATCAGTGTAATTTCATCCAACGCGAAGTATAAGAGTAGGTGTCAAATAACAAGCTTGCTTACTGAAGTAAAGCGTCCAAGAAGGTGTAATATTATGGTCATGGCAAAAGAACACAAGGTATGCTGGGTAGTATAAAATCAATGTACATACATGAACATATCACAAAGCGGATGTAGCCTTGGAGAAACTTACCCTCTGGCTAAGAACCAAGTAAGAATCAGGGCACAATGCAGTATAGTCTATGTAATATCTATAGACTGTAAGATAAAATGAAGTTGTGTACAAGAATAACAAAAATTTATAAAAAAAATATTTATTGCATTTCAGTGTAAGAAAAATATTTCTTTTTAATTTTTTTGAAAAATTAAAAAAGTGACGAAAAAACATTATAGTTTAAGTAAAAATTCAAAAACAAAACAGAAAATCAAAACCATATAAAAAGGTTGAAAATACAACTTGAAAACGATAGTTCCCCGGCGAAAGTTGTTTTTGTGTTATGTGAAAATTTATAAAAAAGGCAATATATGAAACTGTTAAATTTCTATAATTTTTTCCAACAATTCTAAAAACCAAAATTTCTAACATCTTCTGAGACCAATCAGTATTATATGAATTTTTTGCAAAAAAGTTTTTTTTTAGTTTCTAGTATTGTCAAAACAATAAAAATGTAGGCCTAAAGTGAGTTATAAAATTTGAAATAAGTAATAATAGCTTTTATTACCAGTAGGAAAAACTTGAGGAATATAACACTTTTTATAAAAAAAAATATATTATAAAATATAACCATATAAATGCATGTATCACGCACAGTGTCAGGACTAAACTCACGAGATTCACAGGCACCATCTCTTAGAGTTATTTCGGGATTATAGTTGACATTAAGAAACTTTCTAAAAAATTATTTTAAGTTTGTGCAAAATATATATTTGGTAATCACTGTATAACAATATTATTATAAATTAACTTTTTTTAGACATCAAATCGTAAGTTGCCTTTATTGCTTGTGTTTATTATAACACTCAAATTCATTGGAAGAGAAAATATTAAATATTTAATTTTTCGTGTAAAATCATTTATACAACTTTTCATTTAAAAGGGTTCCTAGATTTTAGACGTAGAGTTGTTGACAAATAAAACGGCCCGACACCAGTCACAAAGGGATACGACAACTTTGGAAAATGATCTGCGGGAATTTATAATCTTGAATTTTTTTATACTCGGATAAGACATACGTGGAATGTCAAGTAAATGGTCTGCTTCTAATGCCTAACAACGACGGTGTATGTATTTATTTTGTGTCAATTTCAGATTCATACAAACTACTTTTTTCCTTTCTTGATAAGAAATTGTTATTGTCAAAAAGAGTAAAGTAAAAACTCTCTAAAACTATTTGCATATATAATCTGCCACATCTGATAAGCAGAAGTAAAAATAAAAATGAAAATTATCTTGACAATTGACCACAATTAAAGAAATTTATCTGCACATCTAATGAGATAAGTATTGTGGATGTTCACACTTAAACAACTATGTCTGGTGAGGTATCATTCAGTATGCTGCTGGAAATAAAACAGTCATTATCTTCTTAAGTGTTTCCAGAAAAAGCGAACTTCACCAACAAAGGATAATCTACAACAGTTACCTCTAAATATTGAATGCAAACAACATTTTCTCACATGGAGATAACAGCCCAAATGTAAACAAACATTCAGACAGCTGATAACACCTGATAAGTTGTGTGTACATACTCGCAACAAGCAGTAGTATAGGAGTAAGATATCATTGGTTTCGCTCAGCAAATGTGTACGCTATTTGCAAAGAGCCAATACTGCAGATTGAAGTCTTCATAATCGGGACTTTCATCTCCTTGCTCGCATATAATAGTCTGATCATGTGCTCGTGCGAGGCAGTTAGTTAAAATTTAGCGGTCGCGAGTGATCTTTTCAGTGTATACAATTCTTTATGCGGGCTGGATCAGAAACGGTGTAGTGAGTTTATTTCATCTCCGACGATAGAATAGAATATAAAAGCGGAAAAAATCGTAGTCCAAGCATTTTGATACATTCATCTTTTCATGTTCCACTTTCGGCCAAGTCAATTGAAGCTGCAACAGTTAAATAAAGTTATTATTTTGAGAACGCAGTGTAGTCTAGTAAATTGTCGTAAAATTGTTGTACTCGTATACTTAATCGAATAAGAATTTAGTTGCCAAACTGTATTTTGTTATGTATTTCAAAATGCGTGCTTAAGAGCAAAATACTCAAAAAATAATTTGTAACGGGCGCATACTTAAGTAAATTAAGTAAACCAATCGTACAAAATGTGTTGTTAGAATGCAAAATAAAGGAAGTGTTGAAATTTGTGTTAAATGTGATGTTTTCATCGTTGATCGACATTAACTGTCTCTTAAAAATGTTTTTAATTTAAAAAAAACCTGTGCAAAAAATAACTTCAAATTAATCTTAGTGTTAGCAATAAATTTATTCCTATTTGTCTGATGCTTTAACTGTGTTAAAAACATGTTTTTAAACTATTACTAATAAAAAAGTATGCAATCGAATTATTTGGTGTTGTGAAATTAATTATTAAAGTTGTTTTAAAATATACCATTATAGACTGTTAAAAAGTTTACTTATAACCACCACACTTTAATGCTGTGATTTTTAAATGAATTCTACGCCTTGTGCCGTCCAGTTATATTAAAATACTCTAAAATGGTTGAAGGTAATTTGAAAAGTTTTAACTTCTTTAGGAGTTATTATTTTTATATTTTTTTTTTTTTGTTATTAGTTCAAGCACGCACAGTCCTTTGGTACTTAGCATTTGTAGGATTTGCCGTCAACTATATGATTCGAATTAATTTAAACATTACAATTGTTGAAATGGTTATATCAAAAAATACAAAACTGCAGCGACTAACGGAGCTGAATGACGATGTAGCAACTGATATGATGACGACTATAAACTTTGTTATTGAAACTAATAACAGTATAAGTAGCAGAAGCTTAATTCAATTAGACGATCAGTACAACAGTTCGGCGAACTTAGAGAAAAGTTCAGGAAACATGATTGCAGTCAGTGATCGTGCATCGTTGAAATCAAATGGATCGCTGGAAGATAAAAATGCTGTTTGGTTCAAAAACATAAGCAAAGATGAAAAGTTTTCAATAGAAAAGTGGCTTCTTCGAAAATTAAAAGTAAGTGGGAAAAAGACTTATATTTAAATCTTTTTCATGCATTTGATTATTTGAAATTTTTTCTACATTTTATTTTAAATTTCAAACTAAATTTAAAAAAGGTCCAGTCGATCAATAAAATATAAAATGTAAGTTGATATACAACTGTATTTTCTATCAGTTATATGTACCTGTTGTACATAAAAAATACCAAAATTCAACTGTGGTCATAATTTACTTTGGATTTTTCAAATATGTGTTTGGTAGTGGAAAAGATCAACCAACAAATATTTTTAAATCGTCAAGGAAATTAGACAAGAATTATTATTATTGAATTTTTTTAAAGTATGCTTTGTTCAATGATTTTTGGGAAAAATTTGTTTTGTACATTTTAAAAGTTTTACAAGTTTTAAAAAAGTGGTAATATGATGAAACAAGATAAATAATTTAATAAATTATAGTATTTGGCGAGCTGTTCTATTTCATTAAATTTAATCTTCTCCGCCTATTTTTGAGGACACTAAAAATGCCCTTCATTCAAATTAAATCACAATTCTCAACTAAGGATTTTTTAATTAGAGAACAATTGATTCAATCGACTCTTATCAATCAAAATCCACGGTTCTAAGATCACGATCAAGGCGCATCAACCGTGAGTTAATAAAATTTCTACAATCACAACGACATTGTATTGAATCCAAGAACAAAGATTAAGCACCGTCAATTGAATGGATATTCTGAATCTGATCTGGGTTTGTGACCACGTGAATTCAATTAGTCTTGTGGAAGTAGGTTGTTCCGGTACTCAATTAAACGTCATAATTGTAAATTCAATATTGTTGCATAACAGTTTTCCTGTTTTTTCTTATCACTTTTCAATAATTATATCAAACAATACACAAAGTGTTTGCTTAAAATATTATCAAGTATCTTAAAATAAATTACAGTCAGGTTATTGTCATTGTTTACATTCTTTTAATCACAAATTCGACCACTTCAATTTATTAAATACATTTTCATAACTGCATTAAACTAGTGGTACTTATAACTTTACATTATAATCATATTGATCATAGTGATAAGAACTTATCGATGAGCAGTGAATTATGTATGCTTTAATAATTTAAAACATTCGAAACTGAAAATCTTTTATGAATGAACTTATCAAGGTTTTGTTTGTTATTTTACGTTACAGTAAATGTTCATCATCTTCATTCTTTTAAAGAAAGTTTTGTAATAGAACAAAAACTTTTGTATATTTCCATGACGATTTACAACTAAATGTATGGTAAACTGTCAAAAATCGAATCCTAATTTAAATGCCATGAAAAAGTGGAGGTGCCAGCACCTAAAAATAAGATAAAGGAAGGAAGGTGTGATTTTTAGGTTATGCAGTGGATAGATATTTGCTAATATTTCTTTTCAAAACGTAATAATTATAATTTTCGAAACAAATTTCAAAGATATGACAAAGCTCAGATAGGTGAATGGGATAACATTAATAATGTTTAAGTATTCGTTTAGTTTTTAAAGTAGCAAACAAGGGAGTACTGCTTCCTAAATACTAACGGATGTTAGCATGTGTAAACTGATAAACTGATATGTAGCCGACACACGGATTTGTATACATAATGCATTTATCTAATTAGATAATTAGTTTACTTAACACTTACACTTACACTTACTTACACCTTACCTAGCTAGTAGCTTCCCTACTCAACTACATAATTCCTATAGGCTTAAAAATTTAAATGTTTCCATTTTGTTTTCGAAAAAGCAGAAAAAAAAATATCGCACTTATCTCATCACGGGTTAATGTCGTATTTATTGGTACATATTAATAAAATTAACCAAAAGCTAATACTAATAAAAATGTATGGTACATAAATACACATATGTAAATAAAAAGAATGCATGCAAAGAATATCAAAACCGCCATAACGATATGGTTTGTTTATACATACAGATATACTACACTTTTACCTTAGATATGCGTTAAAAATTAATTTTTATTTGTTAAGAGTTTGATATTAAAGCAAATCAATGGCGCCTAGCTCGTAAATGTTTTTTATTTTGAATGATATTGTAGGTCTTACGGAACTTCTGTCGTAGCAAGTGGTAATGCAACAATGATCGATAATGCAATTCTATTCAGGCAACGAACTCTGTAATTATCGCTTGATTACAGAGTCATTGAACCTTTGGAAGAAATGAAAACATTTTACTGTCAACAATTTTCATTAATGGAGTCTTTTTAATTCCATTTTGCTTTCCAACCTTTGCACATTTTTTATTTGATTCCTTTAATCTTTGTAAAAAGAAGAATAAACGGATGTTGTCTAGTCGGGTTACCTCACTCAGACTAATCTGGTTCTAAAAGACAATGTTTACTGTCATAATCAATTGGATTAAATTAGATCGAAACTTGTTGTGGTACGAGTGATAACAATGAAGCAAAGATAATAAACTCATGCAATAAATCATAATGAGGATTAGCTGGAGCACTGATTTGACAACTATTAGATTTCTAATGAGTGTTCTTTTCTTTAGCTGTTGCTATATTCTACAATTATATTTTTCTGTTTTTAGATAAGGTTTGATGAAAGCGGATTCGACTGGAATGAATACCAACAAGGATTGGTATTGGGTGCATTTTTCTGGGCACATTGGGTGACCCAGATTCCGGGTGGTATTTTGGCATCAAAATATGGCACAAAACTTGTTTTTGGACTGTCTAATGTTGCTGGATGCTGGATGTGTTTTTTTATACCAATTCTATCGTACTGTGATTACAGAGCCTTAATATGGTGGAGAGTACTACAAGGACTGACATGTGTGAGTATGCGTTGCGAAAATAAGATGTTTTTCGAAATATTAAATTGTCTACGTTTTTATTAATATACTTACGGATTACATTTTGATTTGCATTTTTTTAAAAGCAATATTTCTCATAGTTCTCATGGGATTATTTTTTTTTTTGCTTCAAATATGTAGTAGAAGTAGTTACTACCCCGCATATTTTGCCTTTATTTGCTTTAGGAGATAATATAATTCACCTTTTTGTTTAAGAAAACATTAACCTGCATATGTAAGCTTATTATATCAGTTTTGAACAGAAGCAAAAAAAAAAAAATAATACAAAACATTGAACAAACTAAAAAATATGTAGTCGTATAAATCATTTCTTCATATTCTTCTTATGCAGAAGAAGAACGTGTGTATATGTAAAACAATCAACTTGTTAAGTTTTTTCCTTCATTGTGCTAGTTTGTCCTAATTAAAGTTCTGAATTATAACAAGTATGAAAGTATTAAAAAAAAAACGTGTGCTTAGTGATACCTAATTATAATAAAATATTTGATTTCAATTTTAGGGTCTGTCGTGGCCAGCAATGCACGTGCTTACGGCACAATGGATTCCACCAAACGAACGAAGTAAATTCGTTACGGCCTATTTGGGAAGTTCCGTTGGAATTGCAATTTTTTATCCACTTTTTGGATACATAATTTCCTGGACATCATGGGAATGGGTTTACCATATTTGTGGTGTGGTCGGTACACTTTGGTGGTTTGCCTGGCTATTTTTTGTTTACAATACTCCAGCTCAGCATCCGCGTATCAGCGAAAAGGAGGTCCGTTACATAGAAAAATCACTCGGTGCGTCTATTCAAGGAACGAAACAAGGAGCAAAGAAAGCACACACACCTTGGATGAAAATTCTTACTTCAAGACCAATTTGGATGAATGTTATTGCACAATGGGGCGGAATATGGGGTCTATTCACCCTTATGACTCAGGCCCCTACCTATTTTAAAGTCATTCACAATTGGAATATTCGCGCAGTAAGTTGTAGTAATGAGTTTCCATATGGCGATGATTTTAAAGCCATCATTTACTTTTTTTTTTGTAGACGGGCATACTTTCAGGTCTTCCCCATTTAATGAGGATGATATTCGCTTTCGTTTTCTCTATGTTTAGTGATTATCTCCTCCGCAGCGAAAAAATGTCGCGAACTAATGTTCGAAAACTAGCTACCACATTCTGTTGCACAGTTAACGGACTGGTAGTACTGGCGCTTGCTTACTACGGTCACAATCCAATAGCAGCAATCGTGTTTCTTACTCTTGCAACAATGTTCCATGGAGCTGTTTCATCTGGACCTCTGGCCAGTATTGTTGATATTGCGCCGAATTATGCTGGAATTGGACTCGGCCTTAGCGGAATGATAGGAGTTTTACCAGGTTTTATATCTCCAGTCATCGTTGGCATTTTGACGTTAGGAAACGTAAATTGGCCCTTCTTGTATGTTTCGCAACATAATTACTTTTTTCCTTTTCAGCAAACATTCGAAAGCTGGAAAATTGTTTTCCTTATAACCGCCGGAATGTTGCTAGGGTCTGGAATTTTATATTTGCTCTTTTCATCGTCAAAACTTCAACCCTGGAACTCCCAAGAACCTTGTAAGGATGACAAAGAGCTGCAGCTGCTTTCAACAGAGATTAAACAAAAGGTAACCGACGGAAATGATGTAGAAGAGGCTTCGCCGAAAATTTAAACCTTAAAAATGCACAAATTCACATAAGCGTTGAAAACTGTTTCGTAGAGGAATCTAAGAAATAAAGTGATTATGATTTTGTATATACTTTTAGCATTAGTTAATCACTAAGATAACGTAAGATAAAATTTTATTTAGGGTTATCTTAAGTCTTGAGATGAAAATATAAATTATCAGCAGCACGTATAATCCCTTTTGTTTTAGTCTAAACGACGACATTGCAACACGGGCGTCGAATAAATATTGAGAAGTTTTACTGGGGCGGTTCCTCTCAATAAAACAAATTCCGTGTAAAAAATATATATTATTTCTTTAACTTTATTGTCAGCATGCGCACGATAGGCAACCAACCAGAGGACGAGAAAACGCCTTTTTAAATGTATTCCCTATTTTTTCGCTTTTGGTCTGACTTCTTCCAGTGGGAAGGAGAGCGAATCGAATGGGATGTATGAAGGGAGTCGGCTGAAGGACACTTAGAGGGTGTAGGTGAATAAAAGCACAAAATTAAATGTTGTTGGGGAATTGTTGTATATTGTGTTATACGGTCACTTGGGAAGAAAAGTTCGAAAGCCAGACATGACCAAATGAGATTTGCTTGTACGTCCGTAAGTCGGTGGATATTACTTTATTCATATTCCAGAATGCGTCGTCATAGAGCGGTAATAAGTATGCACTTTTTTTTAGGCATGGAAACAATTTTGTTTTAAAGTAAACAGATAAACAGATGACTAAACGGACTAGCAAGAAATATAAAAATCTTTCGTAATTTCTCACTTCGAGTGAGTCAACAATTAAAATGCAAATATGTTGCAGTGAAATGTTTGATAAATAATACATCGACCTGCATCGTGCATCATTTGTTTTCAAACTGGGCGTTACTTTTTGAATGGAATAGAATTTAGTTTTTCATATTTTTTGACAGAAAAAAAAATACATAATAAGTATTGTGTTTCTGTTCTGTTTTTGGTACTCTAATTTAGATGATTCAAGCAGCTTGGAGACACTCTGCCTATATTTCTGCTATTTAATAATGAAATAATTAATAAAATGGAATTTTCTCGCAGGAAAACATTTTTTTAATTCTTTAAAATTGCATATATAAACAACATGCATGAAATATATACATATATGATATTAAAAAAAATGTTTGGTTGGAGAAATATATGTGGTATGGTTCAACATCTTTTTTTATTGTTTCTACTATTGCTTTGCTCGAAGGAAATTATAAATAATTGCCAAGTGCGAAGCCAAAACTAAAGAAGTTTTCATAGACAATGTTCTTAGCCAGCCACTCACAGCACGTGGTGTTATAAACATGTAAGTTGAATGATACTCAGGAAATCGAGCATCGAGCTTGACTAAACACCTTTGTCCACTACAGGAAGCAAGAATAGTTTCAGCCATTTTCGTTGTTTCATGTGTATGTGTGTCTTTTTAAAGCATATACTTTTTAAATATAAACTTACTATTAATTTAAACTTAAATGTAGAAATTTAACAACCTCTATGGCACTTCAACTTTTCGGTTGCAAATTGGAATAAATTCCTTCACTTTATAAACTCCAATTGCAATTTGAATAACTTTATTTCTATAGAAAAAGAGCTACTGATTTTTAGTACCAAAGATCCTTGTGCAAGAAAAGTACCAAGTCCAGCTTCTCAGTAATATTTCATTAATGATATGACTGAGAAACTCAGAAAGAAGAAAATGAATACGCTACGGGTGTAATTGTGTCCGCTAAAGAACTAAATATCTGAGCTAAGCTATTGCAGATGAAATAAATAAATTTAAAAATATCCACTGGGAAAATCTTCTTTCTTTATAATAATATTGCAAGTAAACCATTCTGGAATGTATTCCTCCCCTCAAAACATGCTTTATATTACTCCAAGCGGTAAGGCTGGATTTTTTTCTACTATTTATTAAAATTTCTGCCAATTTTAATGATTCTTCCACTTCCAGTGATGTGTCTCACACAATCGTTAGATTTCTCCAAGCGATTGAAAAAAATTACAAACATACTGAATACAAATAAGGTCAAGACATTGATTAGTATATTGAAAAATAAAAAACGTACAGGTGAAGATGGTATAAACAATAAAATTTTAAAAGCTCTGCATCGCACAGGCTTGCGTTTTCTATCAGAAATCCTTAATTCTTTGCTGGAAAACAGCTTCCATAATTTTAATCTTTAAGCCTGGTAAGGCAAAAGATGCCCCTACAAGCTACAAGCCTATAAGCATGAGAGTTGTTTAAATAAATGAATAATAATAAATAATATTAAATTTTAAATAAAAAAAAATAATATAATAAAATAAATTAGAAATAAAAGGAAATGATTGATAATTAGTTATTAGACAATAGTATTTTGCCTCACTTTCAGTTTGGTTTCCGCTGCTTTCAAAACACCTATATTAAAGAATCGGCTGACCTAGTCCTTTAGACGGCTTTTGCGGTCACAATGTCACAGCACAATGCATTAATACTCAATTCAATTCAATACAATTTATTATTAAAATTGGTAAAGTACATTAAGACATGGCCTTTTTTAGTATAAGGTATAATTATGTTACAAGTTCATAACTAACAATTAGGTTATAGTAACTAAAGAAAATAAAGAAAATAAAAAGTACAAGAAAAAAGAAGGAATAGAATAGAGCAGAAAAATGTATTGTTGCAATGTGCGATAATAGTTATAAAGTGCAGCTTTAAAGTGTACCGTATTTTGTATTCTTTTGATAGCTACTGGTAAGGAGTTCCAAAGCTTAATAGCGTGTATAAAGAATATTTATATATAGGAATAGGTATTAATGTTAAATGTTCTTTCAGACCGAGAAAATACTAATTTAGAAAAGAAGTAACTAGGTTGTTTAAATGTTAGATTATGTATAAATATACAGTTCTTTGTTTGAACAAGTTCTCGAAAGGAGTAAAACTTGCAGATATCCATAGCTTCCGCAGGCAGCCATAAATACGGCTAATTGTAACATTCATATGACTCTGAGACGATAAGTTTCGACATATGACAAAACCAAGGCTAGTTGCTGATTCAAGCAGCATAAGTCTTTTCCCAGAAATGAAGATGTCAGAAATATGTTCAGACTCAAAAGATCTATTAGCGATAGGAATAGTTTGACACTTAGACGGATTTAGTAAAAGTACATTTCTGGAGGCCCAATCACATATCGCTGATAGATCCTCTTTAAGCCGGCAAGTGAGTACATTGACTTTATGAAATGGAAGCGATAAATAGAGTTAAACATCATCCGCGTAGAGGTGGAAACTTACACATATTATATAAACAGAAAAGTATTGGGCCCAAAATGGAACCTCGCGGAACACCGTTAATAACAAACCTAGGACTAGAATTAATGGTTTCAATGGTAACTCTCTGTGATCTGCCAGTAAAAAAAACTTTTTATCAACTTAGTAGCTATATTGCTAAAACTAAAAAAGTCTAAGCTTCCAATATACAATTTCATGGTTGACTTTGACAAATACCTTGGAAAATTCAAGAAGACAAAGAATAGCTAACATACCATCATCATATCATCTAAGACTTACACCATAGCTGAAACACAGTTATGTTTTTGCCTAAAACCCGATTGGCCGATTGGTGAAGTTGCATTAGTCTTTTTGGCAACAGGTATTACCTTGGCAACATTTCCAAGCGTCTGGGAAGGTTGTATTGGGAGGTAAGGAGGTATTTAATTTGGATGCAAAGAATCTTCGTTTTTATGTTCGAATAATGAACGTTGCAGCATTACGAGCTTCCTTAAAAGCTGATCAATTAGTAAAAGAGCTGTTACTTTTCCACTTACTAAGCTTATTTCTCTTTTTAATAGTATGGTTGACATCATCAGTGTACCATGGGCAAGTGTTATTCGAAACGGTCTTTAACGGAACGAATTCCTCATAAATTCCTCCTCCTTTGCAGGTACTTCAGTTTATCATTAGTGTCATTTGCACACCTACAAAGATCCCAGTTTAATGTGTGGGATGTTTCCAACAAAGAGTTAACATTCAGATTATTAATACTACGAAACGTGAAAGTAGCTGGTATTGTAACATGAGAAAAAACAATATCAATGGTACAGAAGAGTAGATCATGTTCCGATATTCCGTCAACAGAACCAAAAGAACATCTAAGAGACTGGGCACTTTATTAGTGGGATGCAATTTTTTCGCTAAACTGTAATGTTGATGAAGAGTCCAATAATTGTTTAGCTCGAGATTTCTCTACAAACAATAATATTGGAGTATAATGGAGAGTATTGGGAATGGCAAGTGAAAAATGGTTTAAATGAAGTACTTCTATCGGGTACATAACAACACGCAACCAGACATTTTACACAACCGATGATTTCGCAATCAAGCATTCAATAATAAAATAATAATCAATAACATACAAATTATGTTAAACTTCCCAGTAAATATTATTGAAATTATACAAAGTTTTTTAAGCTATAGAAAATTCATAGTTTAAGTTAATTAATTAAAATCGCTTATTTAAAACATAACATATGTTTTGCTTCAGGAAACAGTATTCAGTCCAATTTTTTTATATTATGTTTCTTTTATGTTTCCGATATTCCTTATTTCATCATCGCAATATTCGCTTTTGGTGCTAATTTTATATTTATTTATACAGTATTACAAATACTGTCTTTAATAAATAAGTATTTTTTCAAACTGAAAATTAAAGTAAACATGGAGGCAGGAGTAAAGATTGCTTTTTACCTAATAATGTACAGCTAAAAATGGGTTCTATAAATATAGACTGGTCTGAGCACTGCAGGTATCTTGGTATTTTGATTGATACACATTTGACTCTCAGAAGCACATATCTTGCACTATATATAAAATGAAAAAGTACTATACAATAAAATTCGATATCCTATTACAAACAGAAACTCAAAAATATTTAATGAAAATAAGATCATTCTGTATAAGTCTATTTTTCCAACAAAGTTACTCTACGTTTGTCCTGTTTGGTATTTGCTAAAACTCATATAAGAAACTCCAAGGATGTCAAAATAAAATTATTAAAATTATTATCACTACACTATTTAACCCGTAAGAATCATGAACAAAGCAATTTCACCTTCATACAAATTCCTATTGATATAACTTAACCATAAGATTTTGTATTTGCTAAAACTCATATAAGAAACTCCAAGGATGTCAGAATAAAATTATTAAAATTATTATCACGACACGTAGTGGGTAGAGTGGTCTATGTTCGATTCCCTCGATCACACAGCACCACCTCTTTCGATCTGCTGACAACGCTCAAAGAGTAATTACTATCTAAAATTGTAGGTTCTTCTACTGGTGAGGGAACCCACGCGCACAACATGCGTAGTTGATGAACAAGCTAGGCCCTGGTCCCTTGTGGACTGTCGCGCAATCCAATTATTATTATTATTATTAAATAAACATTTATGTATTATGTGTTCAAGACATCACGTAACATAAGGGGACTTAGTCACGGGTCCATTTCTTTAAGTAACGCTCTCACCAAATTTACTCTTTATAGTTTTTTTGTCGTTTTTTTCTTCTTTAGAATTATACATGTGGTAGTAATTCTAAAAAACGACTAAAAAACTATACTAACTACTAAACGGTATAGTAAACTATTAAACTATACAGTTTAAATCGATAGCTTGAGGGTCCCTTTAAAAAAAAAACCCCAATATAATAATCGAACTTCTGTTATTGTTTTCATTTCTGAAGAAATTGTTGAAAAACAAAATGTTAGTTTCATTAGAAAGTTGACCAAGTTAGCTTAAGACACGATTCATATACTTTACAATTAAAAAACTGATTACCTCATAGTCTGTGCGGCATGGCTGATTGTACTGAATGAGTCCGAAGAGACGAGTACAAGACGGACGAGACGACGACAAGAATAATTTTTTGTCCGATTGCTGTTCAATAAAGTGCTCTACGCCCTAAACTGCGATAAACAAAAATAGGGACGCGAACTTTCAATTACGGAGTTAATTAATTTGCAGTTGCTGTGCTTCATTTCAAAACATATATCCCTATATCCTGGGTTAAAAATCAATTTGTCAATATTTTCCAACAAGGTCCCAAACAGCTTGACCTTAAGATTCCATTACAAGTTCGAGTTGTTTAATTAACCCTCAAAGCTGAATTCAGATGACTTTCCTGAGTTTATGCCGCATTCTAATCAAGTTATACAACATCACGTTAATTAAACTTGTACTTGTCACAGCAATTATTGTGTTTCCTTCCCTTTATTACAGCTTGTGAGAAACGGCGAAAGTTTTACCCGTTTGTCGTCGAAGTTACGAGCCACCACAAAACTCTTGTAATTGAATCAATTAATCAGTGGCATTTCGCAAATTCAAATTTTGGTGAATTAACGTCACAGCATTTTCACTACTGCTCTCTCTCATTTTTTCCTAAAGCAACTCATCCCTTAATAGTCTGCGAATTAATCCCAATGAACTCTGATTTCTTAACGAACTGGCAGTTAGCTGAAAGTATCAAGTCAAAAAAGGAATAACCGACGGAACAGGGAATCCAATGCTCGTTATTGGCACTCAGTATCACTCCCTGGAGTGCAATCGCGGTATCGGCATAGATACCTACGTCCAAGGATAACGAAGCATGTAATTTAAGAATGCCTTGGTATCCGAGATGTTGCTTTTGATTCTTGAACGAATGGTAATTTAATTTTAGGAACACATCGCTCCAATCTCTCAGTGCAATTACCCCCAATAAGTCCTGAAGAACTTTATTTATTTGCCTTTTTTCTTGTTGGAATTTAATTCATTCTTGGTCCAAGAATGGCACTGGGCTTAATATATTTTGGTTGTGATGAAAGAACAACCCTGACGGGTGGTCGCTGTTGAAGATGCCGACCACGTTTGAGTTCACCTTCTTCCAAAGGTCCGCCATTAATCATTTTGGTCAGCTTTGACTTGAGAGGTGGTGAAATAAATAAAAATGGCAAAAATATATTTTTGCGAGGATTTGTTAAAAAAGTTGCCAAAAGTTACATTTAGTATCCTTGGGGAATACGATGGTTAAATTAAAAAGACATCCCTTATACGGAAGTATGGCAGAAACCGAGGAATAGTGGACATTTCAAGTGGTATATGGAACTGGTAATACTTATGATTGAGGTGGATGTCGAACTGTGAGTTGGACCGTTAGTTAAATTGGATTTCACATAGTCCCTGTGCGGGTTTGGTGGGTGGGTTGAATGAAAAGGATATTAAGGTTCGCTTGGAAATTCATCCAAAAATTTAAAATGCGTGTTTATCATTGGAATGAAAATGAAAAACACGATATGTATATATAGCAGTATGTCTATGGATGTTTGTTTTTGGCTGCGTGTATCTAGTTGCTTGTATTTAAAATATATGTATCATTTAAAAATAAAAAGTAGCTCCATAAATACCTTACATAAACCAGACTACAAAGTAAAGGTTTTGAAACTTGCAACAATTCAAAAAATAATAACTCTTCTTTCGTTAGAAGTTGAGGCTTACAACCATCAAA
The DNA here is from genome assembly GCA_955652365.1 of Eristalinus aeneus. Taxonomy (NCBI): domain Eukaryota; kingdom Metazoa; phylum Arthropoda; class Insecta; order Diptera; family Syrphidae; genus Eristalinus; species Eristalinus aeneus. Next base: position 69,975,416 of record OY019131.1, read on the forward strand.
TACAATGTGTTCGGGCATGTCAAAGTAAAATCTTAAAAATACATGTAGTCCTAAAAAACTAGTAAACTGTGCTACAAAAAAATATTCTAAAATTAATTCAACCCGCAAAGAAATTGAAAATCAATGCGTAAGATATTGATAATATGGCTTAATAATATTCTGATTCTTAAAGTTTCAGGAAGGATATAACAAAATTATAATAAGATCAACATTTTTACAATTGTGTTTTTAGGTGTGTTTTCATTATTTTTTGTAATATTCTGTTGACTGGCGGACAGTGTCCAAAAATAAATTATTGGTGTGATTAAAAATCTTAACTTACGGAATACATTAAGAAATGATCTAATAAGCTTAAGCATTTGTTAATTTCGACTAAGAATATTTAAAGGATGCCTTGCAAGAATTATAATGCGTCTGAATAAATAGTCCTTCCAATTAAATCTATAATCCACTATAATATTATTTCCGTTGCAAACTATAACTAAACGGAAGTTTTGGGGGTCATCTGCAAGAATGTGCTGCAAAGTTTATATACGTACTGTACTATTTCCCAGTATTTCTGATTCATGATGCAATATTGTTATAAAACTGTTGGAATGCCGACTTTCTGCTTACGAGCCGTTCATGTTGAAGATACAAATTAAAAATGAATATGTATAGCGACATTAAGGTGCGTGTCTGACGAGAAATGGAAAGCTCCGAACTTTTTAACAGTAGCTAACATAAGACGTGTACTATTCTAACTAACCTTAAATCGACCATTCATTAAGAATGAATGTCCGATAATACTTAATGTGAATTTTTCTCATATGAAAAGAATATCAGTCTACGAATTTGCATCATCAGTTTATGAATTTGGGCTTCAGAAATACTGATGAGGTCTCTTTATTGAAGCTGGCACGAACTGCCTGACCGAATTTAATTAGTAAAGAATGAAAAGATACATATGTATGTCTACATGTAAATCAGCTCTACAGCAGTCGTTAATCTAATAATCTTACTCTTGGTCATCTACGGCTGTTTAATGTGTTACTGTAAGTTATTAATAGTAACAACAATTAAATCTTGTTCTCGACAAACAATTTAGTTGATAGAGAAATAATTATAAACATACTTAGGATAACTGAAGTCAGTTGAAAAAAAATTACAGAAAGATTGAAAAAATTGTGGCATAAATATTTTTAACCTGAAAGGTATGGAAACTTAACTGTAACGTATAGCGTTTGTGCACCGTTTGATTTGGACCTATTGTATGGGAAACAGATTGTGAGGAACATTTTATGAATTGTTTCTAAATACTGATACCGGTACTTAAATCTTATGTTACAAATGTGTACGGGTATTCATTTCATAGTCACTGTTCAAAGACAATACACACTCTTCACTAATCACGAGTTTATTTTTCTACACCGTTCTTCTTCATTCTACCGTACACCCTCATTAATCTACAGCTACAGGGGATATGAGAAGTCATTCATTTCACATATCCCTATCCCAGGTTACACATAAACTCTAGTGTCTTTATGGCGTTCACATTTCCCTAAGGAGTCTGAGCAGGAAAAATGTTACAGAAAAACACAAATTCACAAAAGGCGTTGCAAAAATCTAGGAAAATGAAAATGGATCACCGTTAAAAACAAGAGAGCTTCTTCTCCGGCGCGAGAAAAGAGCACTCACACGCATTGTTCTCCTTTTACGTGACACTGCGCGTTGAGCATCTGAAATTAATTCTTCATCGCAATTAAGTCATAATAACAACTGAAGTGCAATATGGTTTTCTTGTTTCAGAATTAATCAACTGCTGATGGTTTTTCCATCATGGTAGTTTATAGATATTAATATTTTCTTGTAAAATGATTGGCGCTTAAATCAAATTTAATTACACAAATTTTCTGTGCACCACCTCTTTTGAGCTTCTAACAACAATCAAAGGGTAATAACATTCTAAGAATAAGTATTTCAAACTTCACCGTTTGAGAAACTGTAAGTCCCTTCTACTCGTAAGAGGACATTAGCGCAAACAACACGAGTAATTGATGAGTAAGGTCCTGGCTCTATTTGGACTGTCAGACCATTCAATATACACATACAATTTTTACGTATTTATGCTAGAAATAGTTTTCGTTGTTTTAGGTCCAATATTATTTGAATTTTATCTAATACTATTATGTCACAATCCGCCGGAAAATCTCAAATAGACTAAGTTTTACATACATCTTACATACAAAGCCATTCACCGCCAAGTCCAATTGCAAATTTGTTTTTAGTTTTTGTAGTATCATGCACATGGCTTTAGTTTTCATTAAAACCAAAAGCGTTTCAATTTAACTGAGGCTTCTCGTACCGAGTCGTGCCTTTTGTTGACATCTTCTTGAATGTCCTTTTCTATTTCCGTAAATTGGGTGGAAAAGGAGTTTCTTACATAATTTATGCGGCAACTGGAATAAATTTTGCTATGAATTTTGTATCACATCGAAATGATGTTGTTTTAACGTAACACGAATGCATGACAGCCAGGTTTATTATGCGGTAGAGCCCTTGCTTTTTCGAAGTGCTTGGTGTTGTAAAAATCCAAATAAATGGGATCATTTCAATTGGTTTTATGACACCCAGTTACCTCCCATGTTTTTGAAGGCCACAAGAGGCTGAGACGTGGCTAACCCCAAATTCACGCATCACGAAGATATAAATGTACGTACATGTATGTAGACGTGCTGCAAACTGGACCTAAATTAATTTCCAATATTCAGGATTGAATTACATAGTTTTTCCCAGGGGGCGACAAAAGTGGTTAGGGTGGTGGTTGAGTTGCAGTTTAATTGGGTTGGACATTGCCCTGCGATGTGTTGGAAAACGTTTCGAGCATTCAATCGGTGTAATGTTTAATCAAGACCCTCAGTGATGGTCTGTGAAATTGCCTGCCGAAGTTCCGAAATAAGTTTTTTTTTTTGGGTAATTGAATTTCATCTCGGTGGGGCATGCGATCATAAAGGGTTATACGACGTGATTGTGTAAAAGTTTGTTGATCGATGAAGGATAGATACTTCTTAAATGGGACGTCTATTCACGTCTATTCTAGCAGGTTGAATTGCGATATAGTGGGAAAACATCAGTTCGAATGTAATATTGATGGCCTGCTAAATTGGAACACACGTTTTACCGTATGTAGGTTTCACGTGTAAATTAACGTCAATGATGGAAAATTAAATGAACAGATTCTAATTGTAAGTTCCTTAAATAATAGTTGTTTTAACAAAATTTGAATCCTATCTGTATTTTTGTACAAGAATAGATTTGTTCTCTGCAAATAATTTCACAGTTTTCAGTTCGATTTTGTCTAATAATATTTTTGTAGCCACAATAATTTTTGTGGGCTCATGTTTTACTTATGGTATATGAACAGTTGCTTTACTATCAATTCCATTGTGGACATATAACTGAGAAATTTTCATTTTCATTTTCTTCAATTTTTTTGCTTATAGTTTGCAAAATAAATTTCCAAAACTAGGAAACAAATTGCAACGACCATTTTTTTTTACCAATCAGAAATAGTACCAATTTCAACTTTGGGTCTTCAGTACCCATGAAACTTTGTTTTTTTAATAACCCCAAACAAGTAAATTGTCATAAAAATGGTTAATTCCAAGCTTCATACAGAAAATCTCGTATGTGTATTTCGTAGATCCACATTTCACAGGTATTTCCAATTCAAAATAAAAAAGCTTGATAAACATTTAAATTTAACTAATCTCCCTTTTCAGAGTGAGATTCTTTTTAATATATATATAAATAGATTGTTACTATTTCAAGTACGCACAAGTAGTTGTAAAGACTAAGAACAAGTCTCTAACTAACAACTAACCAACTGTTACCTTAATAGAAAAACGAACAGATTCATTTTGTCATTTTATACCTTCTTTTGGTCCTGCACATGCACAACCACCCACAAACTTTTTACGACATTTATGAGCACGTAATACAAAGTTAAATGGCACTCAAAAAGGTGGAAATTTCAATATACTTCTTTCACCCCATCTCTTTTAGAGCAGGACTTCTTTTACCCATGACATTTTTTTATGACTTCGCCGTTTAGTGAATTTTTTAAAGGACATTAGAAGTTATGGTAATGGTGCGAGTTTATTCAATATTCATTTCAAAGCCCCCCTGGAAAGGGATAAACAAATAATATAAATGAGATATCGTTCGAAACCTCTATGCAGAGCTGTTCTCATATGTTTAAACACAATCAAGCATTTTCGTGTATTTGTACTTAATTTAAAAATCATTCGCTCGATAAATAAGTGGAAATGATATGTCAATTCATCGTCATCGCCTGATGTCCTTTAAATTAGTTGGAAGTACTGCAGTGTCCTGCTGTAATATACTTGCTCGGGCAACCATAAAATTAACATATCCATATATTTAGAGTTCATCCTTCATCCAACGTTCTTGATCATCGTTGGCTTTAATTTTAAATGACCGAAATGTTTCGGAATCCTCCAAGGATATCTATCTGCAAATTGTGATAGAGCTTGGCTCTGACGGTGGGGGGTAATGGTACTTTGGTTGCCCAAGAAACATATGTGCATATACATATTCTTACATTTGTGTATCTAGAAAGAGACGTTGGCTATCTTATGGGCTTGTCTTGTGCAAATTGGGAGCGTTTCCATTGCGGTTGAAGTACACAGAGAAGTGAACAAGAGGTCGGAACCAAAAATGTTGTTGGATATTTGCTTTGAATTAATAATGACTGACTGCTTGGGTTGATTAAGGTTATCTTATATTAATATTGAAAGTGAGTTGATTTGTCGAGGAGGCTAAATTGAACTTCCGCCGCAAGATGTGCATTTTTATAAGTGGGACCGAAGAAGAAGAAGTTACGTGTAACTTTAGTTATAATATAAACAACGAAAAACTATATACGAGAAATCAGCAAAATATAAATCTGGGTTTGATCTTGTCCAACTAATGGACTAGATGTATATATATACATATATATGTACACAAGTTTTTAATTTATCTCTCGCAATGATTGCAATTGACATTGAATTGCAGTAAGCAGGAAAATTAATACTGTATTATAACAATGCAAATGTCCTTTTTGAAAGTGGTTATGTCTGATATATGGGTCTTAAATTAATATTTTGATTATGTGCCCCTGAATTATATAAAATATTTCAGCAAAGTGGCCGCCGTGGAGTAATGGGTAGAATGCGACACTCAGACGCTGAGTTTGAGATATTTTGCTGAAATAATAATATTAATTATATGGCGCGACAGTCACAGGGAACCAGGGCCTAGTTTGCTCATCAACTATTCGTGTTGTGCGCGCTACTGTTCTCTCACGAGTAGAAGGGGCCTACAGTTTTTTGCCTACTCCGAACGGCGAAATTTAAGAAGCTTTCTTAGACAGTTATTACTCTTTGAGTGTTGTCAGCAGCTCGAAAGAGGTGGTGCCGTGAAAAATTCGAGAAATTGTGTTGAGCTGGGAATAGAACAGACACCATTCGGCGTGTGAGCATCGCACTCTACCCACTACGCTACGGCGACCACGATGTAGTAGTAGTAGTAGTAATTTTTTTAATTTTGTTTATATATATTACATTTGTAAGTTGCATGATAAGAATACAATATTTCATATAATAATATGTAAAATATATATAATTGAAATAATATAGTGACAATTCATATTTTCTATACATGAAGTATTAATATAGTGCCAATGCCACTTCTATGAGCTTTGCTATTTTTAAATATGTGGGTGGGGTGACCCGTTTTAATATCAAATAAGAGCAAGTTAGTTTCAGATACAATTTTATAGATAGATATAATAAAAAAAAATAAAATTGAAGGAAACAAATCAAAATAAATGAGCTACATACAGAAAAAGGAGTTCAGAAAAAGTTAGAAAGAAGAAAAAAAAACATTTATTCACACCAAAATATCAGACAGAAATAATTCCATGTTAGTGAAATCATAATTAAGAAGCCAAGACCTTACAGCCTTATTTATATTATATATGTGTTTTTCAAGTTATCGTTATATGAGGCAATTTGTTATTTTCATTTTTCTAAGAACAAAAACACATTTCCAGATTCCTTTACAAACTTGAACAAATCTTGTATTCGTCCAGTGTTATGTATTTTACCGTGCCTTCAAATCCGGCCCTTTTCTTGCCTTGTCCTCATAAATATTGTTAGGTGCACATGGGCGCACAAAATTTCAGTCATATTTAAATCACTCATAGATGACTTCACTTGAATTTTTAAGTTTGCTGAGCGAAATGTCTAATACATTTTGTTAATTGATGTACCAATTATCAACTGTCAAATAGTAAAACAATTTTTTGATCGGCTGTGTAGTTTTAGTTTAGCGTCTGTTGAAAAATTAAAAATTAAAACATTTTCGCTATATTTTGGTCGTTCTGGTATTTTTACCTGAAAAATAAAAGAGCTCTGGTAGTCCAATTGAACCTGATGACGACCAAATCAAAGCAATAATCGATTCGGATCGTCACAGTACTACACATAAGATTGCAGAGAAATTTCATTTATCACATATGTACATGCATTGAAAGTCGCTTAATGTATCAAGTTCTAATTAATATTTATATTTGTTTTCACACAAGATACATTTTCACCTCAACTATAGTCCCAAAGCCTGTCTAACGTCAACTTGTCATCGTTTAAAGAACGCAACAAGTCTACTCATATGTACTGTTTCATAACAAATTTTATATGCTATGTAAATGTATAGTCCTCAGCAAAGTTATAAATACTGGACTTTTAACGTTCTACTCGGACAAGCAACCGCTGTTATGTTTTAAGCAATCTTATTCAGTTATCATTCATAAAATTTAAATAACAATCATCCTATAAAAATTTAGTTTTGTTTTAATTTTAAATCAAAAACCATAAAAGATATTTATTGATAATGAAATCGTATAAAATAAATTTTTGTTAGATATGATTACTTTAACTTTGTTCTCTGCTGAACAAAATTTAAAGAAAATAAAACAACTCACCAATTACTCAGACCCTGAGAGACTCCAAATCTCTTGACCAATTCGTTCATAAATTGTCCAATTAACTCACATACGGCCCTATTGAATTTAAGATCGCACCCAGACTCTGAACCAACTGCACTCCTCATGATACTCTATGAGAATTGCAAATTATGTTGATATGAATTATCCAAGAAGAATATTCTGCTGGCATATGTAAGCGGAAGGACTTACGGTTTACATCTTCATCTCACTCAGAGATGGAAAAACAAGGAAATAATCTGAATAAATGTTTGTCCTGGGAATTGTCAGAATGCTCCTTACCTATTGTTCTGGCACAATAGTGCATACATACACATAACCAACTGGAACTCCCAAAGATACATGAAGGCAGCAACAGTAGTCAGCTCTCGTGAAGTGTTATAATTCAATTTGCATAGAAGGCCGGTAGCGTTTCAATTATGCAAAATGTTGTCCAAATGGCAGTACAAGCAAGTCGAGAATGTGTGTAAACGTGCGAAGGCGTCGCGGCAGAGTGTTGCGCTTGCCATTTATGCGTTCATGCTATGTTTGGCCTGCCTGTGATGTTGATTTTTCTTGGAATACTTCCTTAGTTTCGATTAAGCTATGTGCTAAAAATGGAAAACTTGAATTTTCATCCAAGGAAAATAGCGTTAGAGAAGAGGTATCCTAAAGAGTTAAATATCGCGCTCTAGGGACTATGATTTGTGTCAAATATCAAAACTGTATTACATTTACACACACGATGCAGTGAAATAAACATTGGAAATAATAAATACCAGGGCCGATATGTTAAGACCTACAGTTTGATTCAGTTTCCGCAATAATAACTAATTAAACGCTACAGCACAAAGAAGGGTTGAGAAACCACAACCCCATAGAGTTGGAAATCATAATTAACGGCACGAGGAAATCTGTTATCACCAAAAAAGGAAGCACTTGGAAGAGGAAATTGGAATTAGCATATCCTTCTTCTGTCATTGTCGTGCAGAAGTTGGTGTGAGCTGTATGGAACAAGGGTATGCTGGACTGTCTGAGGACTTTCTTTGGGGTACCCAATAGCTCCTGAGCAAAGTGCGAGAACCTGTTGAGATTTTACCAATTCCCAAAGCAAATAACATATTCACATGTTGTTGTGAAACGTTGGTTAGCCAAGGTTTGGGAGAAGTTTTCAGAAGATGAGGATATTTTCTGGAGTGGGAAGAATGATGATTTATCTCTTCTTGGATTATGAATTATATCTTCACAGTATTTCTATGTGTGATGCTTCTGTCCTTTGGTGCGGAGGATTCACGGTTTCAATTAATTAAATATGACAGGCCATGTTAGAAAGTTGCCTGTGAATATCTGAAATACAATACAAGCATACGTGTTTTTAAATCATATATATTCAAATATTTATGCGTTCGCTGTATTTCAGCTACATTTAGATATTACTCCGATAGAATCATTTTTAATTCTGTTTCCAGTCTTTATATTGGTTAACAATTAAAAATAGTAAATATTTATGTAAATGTTATTGCTTGAGGTCAATTATCAGAACTCTAGTCAAGTTATTACTATATTAATAACTTTTATAGTGCAAGATTGCTTATGAGAGGATTAGCCGCAAAAGTACAACGAATATTAAAGTTGTTTATAAGTTTCTTAATACGTTCGATATTCAGTTCAACCCGCAACAATGATTTTATTTTCAAGGAATAGTTGCGACCTCCTGCTTATTAATGAGTATAATAAAGTAGTCACGACCTTTATTTTTTTAAGGTCTGCGTGACATGACAACTTAGGGTAAGTTTCCAATCCAAGTGTATTCCAAGATATTTAGCAGAAAATTTATAACGTATCTGGACACCGAAAATGGGAATTGGATTCTGAAGAAGAAAACAAGATTTTATTTTTCTGGTTAAAAAGACAGCTTGAGTTTTCTCATAATTAGCTTTTATTTTCCATCTATTGAAATAACTGTGTATAATCTTACTTGCATTTAAGAGTATAATCTCAACGTTGAGAGCATACCCATGCGAGGTGTACATTAATTAGAAAAGGGCTTTAAAAAAAATAAAAAAAAGTATATACCAGATACACATGTATGAAGTGAGCATCAAGTTACAAATGTCTCGATATGGAACATTTGTTGTGAACGAGCCCTTATTTTTTTTTTTTTGTGTTTCGCTATGACATCTGCGAAAAATATTTAGTATACATCAAGTCATTGAACAGACAATATCATATTTTTTCATCGTGTTCAAAATGTCGAATTATGTACCAGAAAGTGATGATTTGCGAAAAGCAGTAATGTTTTGTTTTCATTTGAAGAAAAATTCTGCAGAGTCGCATCGAATGCTTGTAGGGGCATATGGTGATCATGCTCTATCAGAAGCAACATGCAAAAGATGGTTTCAATGGTTCAGAAATAATGATTTTAATATGAGAAATGAAGAACGTGGAAGACCACCAAAAAAGTTTGAAGACGCCGAATTGCAAACGATATTGGATGGCGATGACACTTTGAGTTAAAAGCAAATGGCAGCAATGTTAAATGTAGCACAACAAACAATTTCTGACCGTTTAAAAGCTATGGGAAAGATCCAAAAGTGTGGAAAATAGGTGCCACATGAATCGAATGAAAGACAGATGGAAAACCGTAAAAACACTTGTGAAATTTTGCTTCAAAGACATGAAAGAAAATCGGTTTTGCATCGGATTCTTAGTGGCGATAAAAAATGGATTTATTTTAAGAATCCTAAATGGAGAAAATCATGGGTTAATCTGGGACAACCATCAACATTGAGTGCAAAACCAGATCGATTCGGCAAGAAGACAATGCTGTGTGTTTGGTGGGACCAGAAAGGTGTGCTCTACCACGAGCTTCTAAAACCAGGTGAAACCGTTAATTCTTATCGCTACTGACAACAAATGATCAATTTGAATCATGCATTGATCGAGAAAAGACCAAAATGGGCCGAAGACACATTTTGCTCCATGACAATGCACCTGCACACAAAGCAAAACCGGTTGAGGATACAATCAAAACACTTGGCTGGGAGCAGCTACCCCACCCGCCGTATTTACCAGACTACCATTACCACGCATTGGCTGAACAACACTTTGATTCCTACGAGGATGTCAAAAATTGGGTGTCTAATTGGTTTGCTTTTAAAGGCGAACAATTTTATTGGCGTGGTATTCACAATTTGCCAGAAAGTCAAAATGTGTAGAAAACAATGGCCAATACTTTGAATAAAATGTTTTTACTTTCCCATTAATAATTAGTGTTTTATTAAAAAAAAACGCGGTATATATTAAAAATATACAATATACAAACATGCAAAAAAACAACAAACCACAAAAACCAAACCAAACAACCAAAAAACAAGCAAAAAAGGGTACATCATGACGTATAAGATATATATGTAAAGCATATAAATAACGCATAAGTTTAATGTAGATAGTTAAGTGGGTATAAGCTTAGACGGAAAACGTAGACTTAATTAGTTTAAGTTAATTAGTTATAATTACCCTATTAGTTTTAGTTTTAGCATAGGTTTTCTTTTTAGTATTAAGTTAAGTTAAGAACATAATCCGCAAGTTATTTAAAGTTTTTTGTAAGAAACTTAAAATCAAAATCACAACGCGTGTAAAACAAAGGAAAAATTAAATAAGCCGAAAGGCAAAAATAAATCTAGGTTAGCTTAGAGTACTTGTAAGAAGGCAATAAGTTAGAATTAAGATCACTAGATTAGATAAGTAAGCTAGTTTAAGTAGTTTTGTTTAGTATTTAAGAAAACCATAAGGAAATAATAAAAAAAATGCATTAAAAACTAAAAAACTAAACTGTATATATATTACGTAAGTATGGAAAGTCAGTATTTATTGTATAGAATTGGACCGAGAACTGAGCCTTGAGAAACACCCATGGAAACGTTATTCTGGCTTGACGAAAATGTATTAACGTGGACTCGAAAGCAACGATAAATGAAAAACTTCGGACTATTTTGACTAGATATTACGCATTTTGTATATAAGATCGTTATGCCAGACTGTTTCACAGACCTTCTTCACATCAAGTAGAATCATACCACTATGTGTGCCTATTAATCGATTAGATCTGATATGATTACATTACAGTATTATCGAATTGTCTGAATGCGAACTAAGTAAAAACTGTAAATTCTAGAATTAATTTTTTCGGACATTTTTCTAAGATTTTACTGACACTGCTAAGCAAACTAAAAGGTCTATATCTGCTGAGGCTCTCCGCAGGTTTTTCTGGTTTAAAGATTTACCATTTTCCATTTGTCAGGGAAATATTGTGCCTTGAAGCACGCATTGACTAGAATGTAAGATTTTATGCCCGATTGAGGCAGACGTAAAGAGCATGTTTCTGATACCGTCTAAACCACCAGTTTTGTTCAGTGTTTTCAGAATATGTTTTATGATATTCACTCGAATAAACACACTGTTTGAAGTGATAAAGATAACGTTGTTAAGAACTCTAGTTTCTTCATAACCAGATTATTTGTTTCCGTTTCTCCTAAATTACTCGAGACAAGATGATTTACTAAGAAGGTTTTAAATAATAAGCTTGCCTTCTCCTTGTCTTTAAAGAAGGTCATCACAGATAAGTGCAGGAATATGTCTTTTTTTATACTTGATTGTTTTGGGGAGGCTCCAAAATGGTTTGCAATTTTTGTCTAAAGATTTTAGTTTTGTAGTTCCATTTAGGGTTTCGAAAATACAAAATAAGATTGTGAAACAGTTTATTTATGTAATCTAACTGTAGCTTAAGAAATGGTTTCTGATATCTCAGCCATTTTCTTCTAATACTATTTCGAATTTAAATGTTAATTTGGTAATTTTAGAGGAGAAATAGGCTTATTCTTTCTTGAAACACAATTTACAATTGTTTCAGCTACAACATTGGTAAAGTTATTCACTATAGTATCAAGATTACAGAAAACTGTATCTAAATCATAGGTAAGGTGTACATCAAATATTGTTCCTGTAAGTAGAAAAGGGGTATCAATTATATATATATATAATTATATATGCTATTGTTCTATATTCCAAAAATAATCCAGTTACAAATTCCAAAGTAATAAATATATTTAGTAAATTCTCACCTAATAGAATCATTTCGAACATTATGTACATAAATCTGCCCTTTTCCATCTTGATTTTTCCTCTACCTGTCATTGAACATTATCTATATCTTCCATCACCTGAAGCAATCGACCAACCACCAACATGATCCAGCCCACGTGTAGTAAGTCGAGCATACACATCATACTTGTATCTCAAAATCTTGTTTAATGAAGCAGATATTGGTAAAGCTAAACAATTTTAACTACATATAATATGAACTAATTGTTTGCTTAATTTTACAGGGCTGAGAGAAGACCAGCTGAAATTGATTTTTGTTTGAACATTATACTTGTGTTCAAAGACAACGTCTCCTGCTGCTTTTCGGCTAGTTTAACAGAAATACATTAAATGTACGAATAAATGCAGTAGAACAATGTGCTCGTGGAAATAAGTTGTGCAGTAAACAAGTCTTATATGCAGGTGCTTCATTGCCTCTCTTATTATTTTCTCATTGAGGCTAAATGTAATTCTCCTTGCAAAAAAAAGAAAGCCATTATGATTATGTTACATCATTCGTCTCCGTCCTCTACCATTGGGTCGACCCGCCCGCCTGCGTCTTTAAATATCCATTAAATCAAATGAGAAACCACGATCTGAATTTAAATACGTCCCCAGTAATAGAATCCGATGTTGAGCAGCAGTCTCTTTCGAATTAACAAACAACCAACCAGCCCTCTTCTCGACCTTGCACAGGAACTAACAATGCCAGAAACACTGAATTCGTAAACAATTTATCGCGAAAAATTCAATCGTAAACAACGCAATCAAAAATTCATTCAAACAAAGTATTAACGCGTTCTTTCCTTACATGCCTAGGGAGAGTTCGTATAAAGCAGCGTGTATCTCCCTCCGGCTAACATGAGAAAAACTCTGGTTACCACAAAATGTCTACATTCAGCAGCATCATTTTTTTATTCGCCAATCTTTTCACGTTCCGCGAGTGGTAATTTTCTTTTTCGCGATTTTTCACTGTTCCTTGCTATGTCAGAATGGGGGAGGATAAACAACCCCTGGTCTGGGGTGTCTATCAGTATGCAATAAATTTAATTTTAACAATGCCACACGGTTTCCTTTGGATTCAAGCTGCATTAAGTTTTAGCAGTTGAAGGTGGAAAGACGTTTGACGCTTGCTGTACACTGTCGTTATTTTCCATTTTTGTTATCATTCGCATGTGCCCATTTCCACACTACACATTTGGTGGAGTGAATCCCTCGTGGGGCTGAAAAACACATCCTCTAAGCGCTGTCATTAGCGATGCCTTAATACATTGGAACACACTTCAAATACCCCTGTGACAGCTTCCACACGTGGACTCTTATATCAATCGGATACAAAGCAAATGTTAGGTAGTCCACATCCAAACACACATTGCCGCTAGCTGTAGCTTATGGTTAAACAGTATTCAAACGATTGTTATCCCATGAATATCGCGAAATCCTTGGGAACCAAAACACAATCACTCCCGGTTTGCTTCTGCTGTGGTGTTTGGTACAAAGACCGAGGAGCTCTCGCTGGGAATTCAACACTGCCTGGAGCTGATGAATTAAAGTTGGAGTTCTTTTCACAAAAAAAAGAAACAAAAATGAGAACGGAAAATGCGGCACAAAATTCCCGCACAATTCCCAAAAGGAAGCGCGGATTTTTTCTCATTTTTTTCTGCTGCTTGTCTGCTCCCGCGTGCCTGTTCCCGGAATCGTATTGTTTAATATTTTCCCGGACATCATCCTCCAGCTTATGTACCTCAGCTCGAATTATTTCTTTTTTTGCGAACAGGTTAAGCGAATTCGCTTTCTTTTTTTTGTATTCCACCTGTCATTCGCGGATATTTAATATTCTTCACTTAGAGCTTTGCAGGATTTATTATTTATTGAGGGAGTTTCAGTATTTTTGTTGTTGTACCTGGGATTCTAAAAACTGTCTGTATAGAACGGTGCAAATAAATTTTTTAACATTTCCAGTCTGATGGTTATTTATGGTTAATTGTGGTTAAGCAAGTCGCTAGAGAGAGCCTAGTTGAATGAAACACTGGTTGCTGATGGAACACATTTCTGCCTGTGTTCAAATAGGTGCGGGATGGAATGGAGTGATTTTTTCACAATTTCGCTAAAATCGCCAGATTTAAGGGATGGTGTCGCCTGACTTGCGATAAGTTTGTTGATTTTGAGACATGTTTTATTCAATGTCATGGCTCATTTTGACCAACAAAGTTGGATCATCAATCAGGCTTAGGACATGTTATTACTAAGACAACCCATTTGTGGTCAATCACAGAATTTTCTAAAGTTTTTAAGATGAGTGCTCGTACTATCATTGAGTTCACTGAGATCCTCCGAGTGAAACACATCAGGAACAACGTTTTTTACATCCTTATTACCTTGCAGACAGAAATAGTTGGGAGCAAGACTCAGTCTTTAAGCCTGTGTCTCGATTGCACAGTGAAACTTGGTGAGCAGTCATATTGGGGTGAAGGGATACTAGGTGAAGAATGTGTTTATGTTTCAGCTTTGTTAATAAGAATGGACGATAACCACAGTGTTCTGGCAAGATATAACCTGTCAAAATTTAACTATTAATTACTCTTTGGATGGATAAGTGTGTCCTTCCACTATCTGACTCATCTGTCTATAGATTTTCAATGCCCATGTAAAACAGAAGAAACGTGATAGTATATATAAACTTATTTAAGCTTCCTTGTCTTGCGTCCACTACATCCACTTTTGGTCTTTCCCCAACCCTTATGACTGGTACTGTTTTCCATGATTTGGCTTTCATGCACTGGACCCCACCCGCAAAAGCATATAGCACCCGAGGGAGGAAAACGTGAAATTAAAAACGAGATGAAATTTTTATGTCCACCTTTGCTGATGATTAAACAAGGAAACGGCCCACAATCACACTACCTTCTTGCACACATTCGCTGCTTTCAGTCAGTGTGACCCTACCTACAATTCAGCCCTCAAATGCATCTATAAATTTCAACCGAAGTTGCTTATTTCCTCACTTCCAGGCACAAACTCTTGTTTGTCCTTACGGGTGGCGTTGCTTTTGTCTCCAGCACTTTTTTCCGCTCTCGGATTTTTATGATTTCATTATTTTTTCGGGCATTGCCTTACGCCTTGTGTCCCGTTACGATGTATTTGGCCGGTTAAGGCATACTTCATCCTTCGACTCTTCACCGGGATTCATAATTTACAAGGTGACTTGTACCACTGAGGGTGGGGAAATTGTAACGGAATTAAATAGAATTCCCTGACGGTGTAAAAGGACGACTTGCTCAGACCGAAATGAGTTTATTGTCCGTTTTTTTGAATCCGCTCATTTCGCCAAGTTCTTTCGTTCTTTTTTCTGGCTGTGTTTTGTTTCAGGCACTTAATTAAATTTAATATTCACCAAGGCGACAAGCCGAGAAACACAATATTTCACTTTTAAGACCAGTCAGAAATCGACTCCAATTGACGGATAAGAACTGTGACAGCACTTAATTTGTTCGTATCTTAAAGAATTCGAGATCCTAGTTAATCCCGAGAAGACTAATGTAATTATTATGAATATTATACTTATTAGCAAGGGGATATCCCCAAGAGCATTTTGTGTGTTCTAAGGATAGTTCCAGAATAGTTTCTTCAACCCATATGTGGGTGAGTGCTGAGCATAGGGCTTAACAGATAATTTAATTATATCTAACCCGCATACTGCAAGGAGAAGGCGGCAAAAAGTTTCCGTTTCGTTTGCTTTGAAAATAGTTCAGGGGAATTTTCCGCAGGCCTTGGGTTTAGTTTACCAGAGACCCACAAAGTTTTAATTCTATTTCGCATCATAGGTATGGCACGGCAACGGTGGCGTTTTGATGAATAAACCAAGCGTTTAGTTGTAATGTTTGCCTTTGAAGGTAAGAGTTTGCTACACTTTTCGGGCATGTGGAAGTTTTGATTGCACAGAGATACTCGTAACTTATTGACAAGGTAAAGATAAATTGACTCTGAGAGCAGGATAGTCACTCACATAGTGTTAAATTAAAGAGCCTGCCGTTATGTAAGTAAAAAGGAGATTTGGAGGATGCAACAACATAATATTCAAGAATTCTGGTGTATGACATGGTTTATAATGTAGAGGAGAAAAATCACTATACTAAAAATTGAGGCGGTGAAAAGAAATAGTTTAAAAACCCCCGACATGCCTGCTATAAGGATAGATCAGCTGTTTACAACACATGCAAAAATTTAAAGGACAATGATTTTCGGTTGTACACGTAGAATGTAAGGTCCCTTAACAGACCACGTACAGCCGAAGAAATTGCGGTGGCCTTGGATTGACGACCGAGACTCCCTCTATCTCGCTCGTAGTTGGACGCAGCCTGCAAGTTATCCGTACCCATCCACACGCTACATAAACGGCACCTATAAACAAAAATCAATTTTGTCTTATAATCCTTTTGAAGCCTTCACATAGCATTTACTATGAGCTTCACAGTAAGAGGTTGATGTAAACATTAACATCCGCTTTACAATCGCAGATTTCAGTGTCACATAGCACTTAGAAGAATCTGAGTAGGGAGTTGATGTAAACATTAGCTTCCGCTTCACAGTCGCAGATTTCAATATCAGATAGCACTTAAAATAATCTGAGTAGGAGGTTAATGTAAACATTAACCTCTGCTCCACTATTGTCCATATAGCAATAGCTATATAGCAATAGCTATATAACAATAACTATACAGCAATACCTATACCCAAACTCCTAATTTAAATAGGCGACACTTCCACAGTGAAGCCAATTGTAATTCAAGCACGAAAGAGCGAAATTACAATAACTTGGTGAGAGTACGCCGAATTAATATAAACGGTTACAATATAAGTTTGCAGAAATATTATCTTAGTGAATAATGAATAAATTCGTAGAAATAATCAAATAAAGAAAAAAAAACTAAAAATACAACACAGTGTTCCAATTAAAAGGTCAGTGGGACTCTATTTTTGTTACAAACTCAGTGAAGAATTTGTTAACTTGCACTTACTATAAAAGAGGGCTGGAAACTGCCATTGACGTATTGGGTTTTACGTCACCTCCAAGAAGGAACGAATGCAGGCAAGCACATGCAGTCGAAGAAGACATCTATAAGGCAACGCTCTAGCGAATAACGAGGGCATGTTCGTGAGCTCTACGAACAGAGTAGAAAGGCAGAGAACCCGCTTGCCAGAAGAAAAAAGGAGTATGAGAAGTGCGATGTCGAGGGAATGGAAAGGTGTTATGGGAAGAATATATTGTGAAAGGTAAAACAGCTTTCTAAAGGATACAAGGTTTGGACAGAAGGCTGCCGGGACCAAAATGGACGACCTGTGGCAGAGAGTCTGCAGTCTCCTAAACGGCGATGACAGCCGAATTCCGCTGTTAAGCAGAGGACGGCAATTTTGACGATGGTAGATTAGAATTTCGTCACCCCGACTTAGACGAACTATTTTAAAGATGACCTGGCTGGGACCAAGCATCAACTCATTTGTAAGATATGGTAGCAGGAAAACATGCGCGAGGAGTGAAATCTCAGCGTCGTCTGTCCAGTTCACAGAAAAGAAGACCCCTTTGACTGAGTCAATAACCGAGGGATCTCTCAAGATCCCCTCTGCCGCAATGTGTGAGCGTCTGAAACCGTTTGTCCATAATGTTTGAAAATGATCAGCTTAAATTAAAAATGAATTATTTGGGTAGTATCCTTAACCAGCAGCAACAACAGCTACTGAGTAACTCTATTGATATTGTCGGTGTCTCAAATGGAAATTCCTGAGAACAAAATTGAGAAATGCTTCATAAAAAAAAGTTCGCAGTAAATCCTCTCCATCTGATTCAAACTCCAAGTCGATCATCTGCGTAAAATTCTCTGACCTCTCAACTAAACAAAGAATTATGAGAGCAAAGAGGACATGCAAAAATAAGCTCAACGAGTGCCAACAACGATTACAGTGACAACAACAATGGCAATAGAGGAAGTGGGACAAGAATATTTATTAACGATTCGCCCACGGGTTATACGCAGGCGCTATTGAAAAAAGCGCAAAAGAGATAGCGAAGCAAAAGGGAGTAAAATATGTTTGGTTTAAGGGAACAACAGTTTTATGGAGAAGAAATGAGGGTGATCAAGTAATTTATATTAAATCATTTAATGATATTTCCCCAATATGATAGCAATGAATGTAAATGATATGTCTGAAAGCTTTTCCACCTTAATAGAATGTTGTACTATGTGTGATATGCTAAATAGGGCCTTATGTAATACCAACCTAGTTATTGTTCACCAAAATATCAGAAGCTAAAGAGAAAACTTTTCAACTCTTTTAACACATATTGACCCTTTTGAATGTACTCCACATGTGTTTGTGTCCGAAATTTGAATTTATGAATGTGAAATAAATGACTATTTTATTTCAGGATTTTCATTTTATCCGAATACTAATGAAAATTGTGCTGCAGGTGGTGTTGGATTTTTTTTACAAAAGATAAGTTCAATACTATTAACGTCGGTAGCGTTTATGGTATTGTCCCAGTGTTGATGTTTTCAAAGTTTCCGTTAAAATAAATAGGGAAGTGTGTGTCTTTTTATGTGTTTATAGACTACATATGTATAATGTTTTGAATTTAAACAATTTTTTTGTTCTTCTACCAAAAAGCAAAAAATTTGCTAATTGTAGGAGATTTTAATATTAACCTTCTGGACGAAAGTACCACTTACAAGCTTTATAAATGAGCCCACTAGGCCAATCTCAGGTAGTCGATTGGATCATGTGTAGGTCGCTTCAAAAATATTAGATCCTTCAATGTCAACGTGGTATCCTTGATCTAGGCATTACTGACCACTGCATGACTTGTATATTATTCAATATTGGGGATAGAAAAGACAAAAGAATTGAAGAATCTCAGCACACTCAATTAAAAAAAATTGAATGAGCACTTGTGCTATGAGTTCTGGGGAATTATTCTACCGCATATTGTGCATTCATGACTACACTTAAAAAACAAATCCCTGACTGCTCCTCTTCTCGAAATACTTTGAACAATATTAAATGGCTTAAGCCTTGAATATCCAACTCTCTATTAAAAAAAGTAACTATACAAAATAAGTTAAGATTAAAATGTAAGAAATATTCGGACAATGCTTAAATAAAAGCGAGATACAAACAATTATGCATAGAATTAAAAAAGGAAATTCCTCTCTGCCGGAATAATAATAATATTGGACGCAGCTTATGTGATCAAATTGTACAAGGTTGTAACTCTAACTCGTGTGGTGTCGACAATTTGTCTAATGTAGTACTAAAAAGAATTGCATGTTTTATAGTAGATTTTTTGGCAGTAATATTTAATCGTAGCGTGTTTACTGAAGTCTTCCCTGAAGATCTTAAATGTGCTGAAGTGTTTCCTTTATTAAAAAAGGGCTCTACAATGGAAATAGGTAACTGTAGACACATTTCACTACTTCTAGCAATATTAAGGTTTTCGAAAAACTGATAAAAACAGAATATTGACATTTTTTACGAAAAATAAGTTCGGTTTTCAGAAAGGAAAATCAGCAGAGGATGCGCTCTTAGAGTTTTGTTCGCAGATTATGTCTTACCTCGATGACAAAAAATGCACAGCTGATTTATTTGGTAACATAACCTGACATGGTTGACTGTTACCTTTCACTGAATATACTTGAAAAAGCAGGCATTCGAGGATTTATGTTAGACTGATTTGAGTCATGCATTAAGAATAGATCACAAAAAATAAAATTTAACGGAACGAGAAGCGAAGTAAGATTTCTGAATCTCGGTGTACCTCAGGGCTCCGTTCTGGGCCAATATCATTTTTAATTTATATAAACTCAATTATTGAACTAGACTTTAAAGGCACACCAACTGCATTTGCCGATGATGTTGGGTTTTCTTATGGGTCAAATAGTCCCTTGGAGTTAATCTCTAACTTAAATTGGGATGTGAATCTACTTATGCATTGGTTTGCTGAATATAAATTAGTTATAAGCTCCAAAACTAAATTAATGTTTTTTGATTATTCGCCTTCCCAAAAGCTGAAATTTACTTTCGTGCTCCAAATTGCCAAGGGTTTCAACTGTCAAATTGCATGTATTGTTTTGATCCTTCGCGTCCCACTTTTTGTAGTAATCAAAACTCTAGTGATATGAGTTTTTTGATAGAGAATGTCAATGAATTTAAATATTTAGGGCTCATTTTAGATTCCGGTATGAAATTCTCAAACCATTCAAATGAATTAACGAAATATATCCGTTCCACACTTCGATGTTTTTATTATTTAAGTAGTACATGTTAACCAAAGCTTTTAACGATAATTTACTATGGAATATTTCATTTCATTTCCACTTCAATATGGAATTACTGTCCAGGGAGGTGCGAATTATTCTTAAATAAAACCGTTACTTACTCTAAAAACCTACATTATACGTATAATTTTTCGTAAACCTCGTATACATCCCAGCTTTCCTTTCTTCTGTGCCTTAAGAATTCTTTCTGCTCGTCAGTTTTATAACTTTTATTCTATCATTAGTATTCGCTTGTTTAATAAACTTCCGGAAACAATCAAAACTTTAGTAATACCTGGTAAATTTATAAAATCCATATAAAATTGGCTATTTGACATCAGCTATGATAAGATTGAATACCTTTTTCGCATCTGATATTTTGATACAGTTGTTATATATTTTAGTTTAAATCTTGTTTATCTATTATTCGTATTGTATTAATAATTTATTTTATATAATTTCTATTATCGTTCCTATTCTCTTTATTAATAATCCCTATTTTTCTCTTTGTTGATTGATTTATTTACTATCATCAAATATCTGTAAGCTTTCCCCATATAAAGATACAATTATTTGTTAGAATAAATTAAAATTACATTCAACTTTATTTTATTATATAAACAAAATATAGAATGTCATCAAGTATGTAATAATGTTAAATATTGTTAATTTATAATGTATGTACTAATAAAATAATCTAATCTAATCTAAAATCTAGGAAATATAAATCCTGGAAAAGACCCAAAAAGTATAAATCGACACTCACCACCTATTTGTCTACTTTTAGCCCACATATGACAGATTGTTTAGGACGACGATGAAGAACTCTCGCTGCTTCATCAAGGTCGGTAATGAACTCACCAAAACCTTCAATATCAAAAAAGGTTTAAGACAAGGCGACGCACTGTCATGTGTCATCTTTCTTTAGATGATCGCGCGTAAATCACAAGTCAACACAGAGGCACGAACTTCCAAAAGTCACTTTAATTGCTAGCTTACTGTGAATATATTGACGTTATTGGACAAACACAGCCAGCGAAAGCGGCTAAAATGGTTCTGGCGGTTAATGAGAAAGCAAAACGAAGTACATGTTGTCATCAAGGAAGGACACACAACATCGATGTCTCGGACAGACTTTCATATTAGGCAAAGATTGCTAGGCCATGAAGAACGTATGGGCACCAACGCTCCAGCCTGAAAAGTCTCTAATCTGAGCTATTGGGACAATTTAACAGAGGACGGTCTAGGCTGAGGTGTCGCATACAAGTGAAGAAGGACCTCAACCAACTTAACCAACTGGCAGCTGCTGGCGAAAGATCGTACTGGCTGGAGAAGCATGTTGGTTGAAGCGCAGATCGACCCCGGACTTTAATGCCACAAGAAGAAAAAGAAGACAAAATGACATTTCTTGAGAATTGTGTTAAAAGGGAAAAGTAAGAACGCTAATAAACGTACACTTAAACACCAGCAGATTACTTAGGACATTGTTTGTATTTGGGGGCACATTTCTGTAGTGAACAATAAAAATATGGAAAAAGTTAAGGAGCTAGAACATACGTACACTAATATTTTCTACTTTTTTGGCATTCTTTTTTCGACTTTATTTCCAGGATAAGCACATTTCTCTCAAGTGTGCCTGATGTCAATTATAGTTTTAAAGAGTTATCAATATCAATCTAACAATAATAATATTTTCAACCAGAAGATGCTTTCTGTTTTTTTGGGGGGAAATATAACAAATCTGCAGAAGCTGATGAACTTTGTATAGAATATTTTATAGGGGTTGAAGATAAAATTGGGCTGGTCGTTTGTGTCAAGTCTGTGAAAAACCAGGTTCAATGAGTAGAATGTATGTAAGTATTTTTTTTTTTGTGAATACCTGAGGCTTTTTAAGCATATATACATATACAATAATATGTATATATTTGCTGTTGCAACAGTTCTCAAGGGAGAGTACAAATACTTATTCGGAGTTGAAAAAAACTGTAGGTTCCTTCATTTCATGACAGTATGATAGCACGCACGATACGGATTGTAGTAAACTTTAAACTTTATTTAGCTAGCACGCACGGATTGAAGAAAACTACATTTTTTTTCTACTTCGAATAAGTTTTTATAGTAGAGTTTAAATTTTCTTTAGTAATAACTGGACTACGTTAGAATAAAAACAAACGAAAATCAGTAATAGGTCGTCTTTTCGCACCACTACAATATCCATTAGTTTGTAAATTGTTACAAGAGAGCACTTCTTTTAAGGTAATTAAGGATTCCGTTCTAAAATTCGCAATGTTCAAGAAAATACTTCCCTCTCTAGGTTTTCTATTCATTTTATTACCAATGGTGGATGGACAAACCAAGTTGATTCGAACTTAAATCGTTACGTTGGGAATCCTCAAATGGACCTTTGCGTAATTCTTTTTCTTGGAGTATTCATATTTATTTAAGTATTATTATTCAATTCCAAAAATGCTCATCCATACACACAATTTATCCAACCAGATAAGATTTCTAGAAAATCCTTACTCAAGAAACCTTGCTTTGCCTTGTCTGCTTGTCAGCAACGGTGAAGCACTGTTCCATGATAAAGTCACTCAAGGATAGCATAACTACTCCAGTGGACCGGAAAATAAATACCCCACGATGAGAGCGTCAATCCAGTTGAACATAAATCCCTTTCATTGGAATCCCTTTGGGACAATCTTGTTAATTACTAGAAGTGGTTACTGTTGGGGTGTTGGGCGCGCCACAAACAGGTTTGAATGGACGTCGGTTGTTCGGTTGACGCGCTCTTTGCCTAATAACAACTAATCAATTGTCAGTGCACGTATTTTAATCACTTGTCGCTATATTTCAATCAAAACATTGGTCGCTTTTGTCCTTAATTTGCGATCACAGACTATAGTGTCTTTTTTGCCGGATGAAAATTCTTCACAGCTGTTGGATCGGAGGATTTTTTGGAAGATGATTGGTGATGCTTTTAGGTGTTCGGATTTATTGGATGGCGTTCATCAAGTTGGGGATATCACAATTGTGCTTAATAAATTGACGGTGTAGCGAAAGGGGTTCCACCCCTAGAATTTTTAGAATTTCTTTTTATTTGTCAATATTTTGTGTAAAAGGTGTTATTTTTTAGGACTTTACGCATTTCTTAAAGCAGGGATAATTATAGTGTGGAAAGAATTTAAAGTGCATTAGTAGTGTTTATAGAGACTTATCACCTAGTTTTTGTCACTTTTTCAAAACGTCATTTTATTACACCTTACCAAACACCGCTCTAAAAGAAGAGAAACTTCAATCGAATCAGCTTAAGCAAAGTGAAAAAAAAATAATGAAATTACTTCCGAACTTAAGGTTTTAAATACGAAAAAAAATAAACATTTTTTACCCCAATTGTATTTCTTTTTAAAGCCCAATATTAAATGTTGATTGGTGACGAATTCAGGAAGGAGTTAACTAGAAAATTAAAACACCCTCCGGTACCAATTAAACGTATTTAGGTGTTGAGTCTTAGCAAAAATGTGTAGTAGGTAAAAATTGCTTGAATAATCTAAAAAAAAAGATTACATGTAAGTAATTTGACTTTCCTTACAAACATACACCTTTTTCTCCGTTTCTCGAGATAAAGTCAGAAGATTTCCAGCTATCATATAGTAATCCTTCTGCGTTGAGTGCAACGCAAAAGCAATTGTCTTACGAAACGGGACCGGTTGCTTATACCAGTCAGTACAAAATAAGTTCTCCCAAAACTTCTGCATCTTTAATGAAAATATTGAATTTAGTTTGTTTGTAATAATTATTTATGAAGGCACTTATACCTCGTTTGAAAGCACTTGACCAGCTTCACAATATGTACATATAGTAAACACAATTGAACTACATCCTGATATCATGGAAAAGAATCGAACGCTACCGACTGGCTGCCTTGAAACCTGCATCAATGTACATCCGGCAGTAAAGTAGTTGTAGGAAAAATGAAGGATATTGGATCCAAGAAATAGTTGGCGAAGTTCGTTCAGAAAACTATAAGTATATATATTTCTTAGTAGGACGACGGCGTCTAATTAGACGTTCTTACTCAAAGATTTCTATATGCTCCTTTATATAAGATACCAATAATTTATGCTTTCCTTCAGAAGATGTGTTTTCATTGGAGAGATTTTTCATCATAGTTGTGTTTAGATTCCTCACAATTGCCGCTGATGTTAAAAGAAAGCCCACATACGTCTGTAATATAATTGATTAAGTAACATAGTAAAGCAAAGTAACTTAGTAAAGTTTTGCGTTTATTATGTAAATAAGCAGCATTCTTTTATTTAAAACAAACTTAATTATAAATTAAGGAAGATCTCAAGAGAGCTTATTTAAGGATACCTATATATTCTATAAACCTTGAATTCATGGAGAAACAGTGTTAGGTTCATATATGACATTTTTTATCTCGCTGCTTTTTATTATTTCTTATTATTTATACAACTTGCCCACACTTTATGGGAGTGATTTCAAAAAATTTAATTTAAGAGATATTTCCAAAAACAAACATGGTTAGGTTTTTTAATTCCTTGGGTTGTCTAGTCGCTTAGTTCTTTTTTTTATATTTTATTATTATTTTTTCAAAAGAAAAAAATTAATTGCATTTTATATACACAGTATTATTTTTAATTATTTTTGTGGAATTATGCATCTAATTCGAAAGGATATTCACATTCATTTGAATTTATATAAAATGTACTATATAACAGAAATTGAAAGTCTGGAATTTACGCTAAACTACCCCTGAGTTTACTGGATTAATTAAATTAAAATTATTTTATACTGTAATAATAGTATTAACCAAGCCATTAAAACTGTCTTTCTATGTTGGAGTTACTGCCTTTTATAAAAAAAAGGATTCCAAAATAAGGGTTGCAGCATAGCATTAAGACTCGTTATGTTTCAGCCCTTATTATATATTGCTTAAAATATGGATTTAAAAAAGTTATAAAATATGGATTTAAAAAGTTAGTTTAAAATATCTCTCATACACTGCTTGGAAATTGTTGTCTGCTGTTTTAATTTACTTACCATATCAAATGTCATTGCGATAATTGTGTGACAAATAGTTCCAAAAACTTGGTAAATGGAGTACAACTCATAAGTTGGACTTTTGAAAACATCCAATCCAAATGTAATCATGGTTTTAATAGGAAGTACTTTTTTGTAGTAAACAACCACTGGATACGTACAGTACAAAACACAAGCGCCTCCAACTAAAATTGATCCAATAGTTGTAAGCCGTTCCGAAATTCGTATGCTTTTATTGACTTCGGTTTTGTCCGGATATTTAGCGGAAAATATTTCCAGCTTCTGTATAATTTGTCGGATTTTTGTTTCACTTCTAATAAGTAATGCGAATTTATTTTGCATCACAATATAACAAAGGGAAAATGTTCCCCAATCTAATGCTCTATCCATTTCTCCATCTAACACATACAGATAGCAACCACTTAACACCGATGCAATAAATAACCATCCAAAGAAGAACAAAACCTAATGATAATAGTTATTGAGCAACATTCTACTTAGATATATATTTCATTGTTTCAACTTACATTAAAGCGACTGAAGTAGACATAAGGCTCCAACCACCGCGGGTGATTATCGCTTCGCCATAGCCCTGTTATTTTGAAAAATAGCACCGAGCGGGTATACAGTTTGTCCTGGTTTGGTTGTTCTGTCATGTTGCTTACAACTTTTCCCAATTTGTATGAGGAAGCGTATTTTATACTCCAAGTATGTATAACACAAGTGTGGATAGTTCATAACTTTTAATTGGAAAATCATTTTGTGGAAAGTTTTTAATTACTTCAGTTTTTAACTAAGTTCTAGTTAATTTCCCTCAAAGCTAATTATTCTTTGATTTTTTTCTAATTATTTGCTATGTAGAAGAGTGAGTTTGATATTGTTTAGATATTGTTTAGCTTTATTCACCAAAACATTAGTTTACTGTTGAATAAAGAGATTTAATGGGGAGCTCAAGAATATATATCTGGCTCTTTTTATAATCCAGTTTTAAATTTCAATACAATTGCATATGTTGCATAAATGATACAGAAACATACATACAAGTGTTTTCGATTCAACCAAGAATGTGACGAACCAATGCACCAAAATGGTTAAAGTTCCGTTTATAAAAACAAAACATAAAGAAAAAATAAACCACTTATTAGTATATGTGCATATGTGTATGTGTGACGCACAGCATATTTATTTCACAACGATGTGTTAAATAATTTCCTTCAATCTATCATGAATATTAAGATTATTGTTGTTTGTTTATATGTCATGCGCTATAATAAGCAGTGAGTATAGCAGGTGATTAAATCTGATTAGACCTGGAGTTTGCCTAGCCAGTGGGTCTGATCCGTAAATTGACAAGAAATTGTAACGGGTTCCATAGTGTAGCGGTTATCACGTCTGCTTTACACGCAGAAGGTCTCCAGTTCGATCCTGGATGGAACCAAGTGATTCAATTATTTTTTTTTTGTTTATAGTGATTTTATTGATGCACAGTTAGAAATAAGATTAGATAATTAATTCGGATTTCGAAAGAAATTTGGACTTAAATTTGTTTGACTAAATAATAAGAGTTCAAAAAATCGTTCCAAAATACAACCACGCTATATAACTCTTAACTTGACAACTTGACAGGAACGTTTCGGATATATATGTCGAGTTTAATTACCACAGGAACAGCTCAAAATGTAGGCAGAGGCTTCTTTGTCAGGAGTTTGAAATAGCGGCAAAGGAAAGAAAGGAAAACTTCGACACAGTCGGCCCCAAAATACCCGAACACCTTCTTTCATGTATTGATAGAAACTTATGTATTCAGTTTGACTTTAGAGAAATGTGACTTTAAAGCGCTTAGCGTATGTTAAACTTTTCCAACATTTGTATGATAGTTTGGTTACCAAGTTTTTTGTTTCTGCCAGGGATCTTATGATCATAATGCGTTTTTTAGTTGGCCCAAAAAATAAGAAAATACATTTCTCGAAATTCCTTACATTTTCAGTTTGGTATGATGATGTTTGAGATTTGCAGGTGAATAATATGGAATTATTGGAGGCTGTAATGGTTTCTAAAAATATATCCTTGTAATTTGTAGATAGTTTGTTTTCTGTTCTGGTTTTTGTAAGTGTAGGCTGGAGTCGTTCAACAAGAGTGTAGCTTGAATTTTATAAGAAAAATACTTCATAAGTTTAAAATCATGTCCGCTACCGATATTTTTGGGCATGTCGTTAAGCCTTACATACTGAAAAACACAATACTATTTCAATTGATGATCAATAACCGCAAAAGTCATTTCATATTTAAAACTGTCGATGTGTGTCTAAAGTCTTTATTGTGTTTTGAGTTTTCTCTTCTTTGCTCGCTATCTACGTGAGATACAAAATTGAAATACGAGTCTGACAGATTGTACAAGTCTTGCATGCAATAAATAACATTTCCCTATGAGATGTACGTTTCGGTGATACTTTTCTGTTTGTTATGTTTATGACATTTTTAAAAGGCTTTTTCTTGCTCGTCATTACTTTGTTTATTCTTGTTCATTTGTCTTCCATTTTTATAGGTAGCTAAGAAACGAGCATTGCACAGGTTACTAGAAAGCTATGTGATGTGTTTATTAAGGAAGCATGAAAAGAAATGCGGTGTCCAAAATAGTTTGACAAATTTCGTGACTTATAAATGAACCACGTTCAAATTAATAAAGGCGGATGTTGTATAATCATGCGTGAGATTGAAAAGAAATTCTTCAAAAGCAACAGTCACTCTTCATATACAGCGTCTAAGACCCGTAAAAAACCTTGATATTTGGATACCACATAAGTAAAAGAAATTTATTTTACAAACGTCATCAACACGTGTGATTTGCATATTAAGCGCTATGAATTCGAATCGTTTTTGTTGCGAATCATCAGTTGTGAAGAAAAATGGATTATTTACAATAACGTTCATCGAAAACGATCATGGTCAAATCTTGATGAGCTAAATGTTCATATTCCACCAGGCCACTGGACAACATGTGTACATCTTTAGGCGCTCTCCAAGAATTAAGAGACCTTCGCGGGGAAATTCGAAGCATCCACCATATTGTCCTAATCTTATAGCATTAGACTACCGGCCTTTAAAATCACACTTGGTTCAAATTTTAATAGAAAAATATCAGATTTTTTATGAATCATAGAGCCAGAGGAGTGTTTGAAAAAGAAAAATGTATTTACTTTCAAATGAAAATCCAAAACTATTTATGAAACAACTCAATATTATTTGAGAAAAACATTAAATATACAGGATGAACGGTGTATATAGTAGTGCGCATAACACGAGTAGTTGATGAGCAAACTTAACCTTGGTCGCGCTATAGTATTATAATTATTTGAAAGTTGAAGTTTTTTCTCTGAAATATGTAAGCCTTATTGAGATTTTCGTCTGTTGGAGTTCTCTTTTTAATTTGTAACCCCGGTTTGTTATATATTAGGGAAAGAACATTTATAAGGTATATACGATATAAATATACATATATATATATATATATATATATATATATATATATATATACATATATATAAGATAATAGTGGGAGAAGAAGGTACTGCCCCAGCCCAAAGATATGGGAGAGTCTAATAATCTTACGTACAATCATTATTCTTTTTGTTCTATTTAATATTTTTTTCATACTTCAAAAAATAAAAATAAAATGCATCACTAGCAACATTGCATGTGGTAGAGAAAGCACCGTGCAGCACTGTCCCTTAGCGGCCAGAACTATCACTCTTGTGTGAGATATTGTATTCCATGCACAGACCAAATTTGACAATTTAAATGACTAAAAACAGTAATACAAGCGATGCCGATCGATTGCAGGAGACACGACGCGATGACATCTGAGATCCAATTAGCCATCGAAATTGAGACCGGACAGCTTTCAAGCAGTCTGCGGCATGTCCCTGTGTTGCGTGGATGAGATCTGAGATTGGAAAAAGGAGCGATAAAACTCACTCACTAATCCGTGGCGTCATTGTCATTGCAATGACGCACATAGCTGAGGTTGGAGCCACAACTTTAAAGAACCGTGCACTACTGCGCAGTCTGTTTGTGGTTTTCCTTTGTACAACAGCGGGAAGTCCATCAGTAAGTATGGTAGCAAGTGCTGGTCTTTCCAATTATAACATAAAACACGAACGTGGCTCCTAAGTGAGGCGACGAATCTGTAGCGATTTTTTTTTTCAGATGGAACGTGTCAAGCGGGGGGAGATTAGTTTCAGCTTATAGCTTTATACAGTATTGTATGTCGCCATTCAGTGTGTAGATGAAAAATTGCGAGAATGCAGGTAACAACTTGGACTATGGGGACTGCGTACGTGTTTTGAAAAAGTTAAACAAAAGGTGGTTAGGAATTAATTCACGTCTTTTGAATGAACATTTTAATAATAAAAAAAAAGCTGTTTTATCCTAACGCATATACATTTTTATTGAATTATTTTGCTAAAATATAAATACCAAATTCATTAAATTTTCAAAAGCCTTTTTCTTCTTTTCTAATCTAAGGTCACCTGATAGTGGTGTTACTTTCCTTTAAACGACTTCTTTTGTTCGTTTTTTGTTTTTTCTTATCGTAAATTATGCTTCATATCTGGTAAGGAGTTTGTTTTAGAGCTGTAAATAATAAAGAGATATAGAATTTTAATTTTAATATAATTTTTCAGTATTATATTAAACCTAATGTTCAGCTAGAACAATTTTGCGAATAATAATTTGTACATACTTATAATTCCAAAGGACCATAAGGCAAGCAAGCAAAACGATTTCGTTGTATGCGTTTGGTAAATATATATAATATATTCTTCTACGTAAAGTGATCTGTGTGTTGGATTTTTGTGGAGAGGATAGAAAGAAAAACACGTCCTTACTGTTTGGTGTTTATTCGAGAAGAAAGAAAAAGGATTTAGGACATTATCGTGAAGAGGTGATGTACTGAAAAGACATAAGTGTCAATTTGTGGTAAAAAGTGTTCTGTGTACTTATACAAATGTGCGATGATATACATATATACAAATTACTCAAGTGTGATATCACTACATTCGAGTCTCTGAAGTGCAGTTGACGGAGTAGGTCGTCTCTTTTGGTACTCTAAAGTGGAAAAAAAAAAGAATAAAAATTAAAGTGCTTTTGTGGAAGTGTTTTAAAGAAAAACGAAAAATGCCGACTAACGATATGGAAGTAAATATACCTCTGGACAATATATCGCTACCTCCCGACAAGGAATATATTCGGAAGATTATATTACCATCTGAACTCATACATGAAGTCGGTAAAAGTGGAAACAAAGATAGCATGGTTTGGTGGGAAAAGGACGGCTCCGGCCCAAGCCAAAAACCAAGCGCTCTGGACGCCAATGTGCAAGCGGGACAACACGTGTCTACTGCGGCAATTTTAACTTCAAATAGTGGCACCGTTACAATCAATTCATTGGAAACAATGAAAATACAATCGAGTGTGTTCAAAAAACAAAAGCAATTTATAAAAGATTTACGCGAGAAACAATGTCGTCGCGGAATACTAACAAAGAAACGGAAATAAATTATGCTGCTAAAAAGCGTAAGGTGTTTGATCCGAACAACAGGTATGACTGTCTACGGGACCCAATAGTGAATGATCCAGTGGCAGAAGTGCTCCTGGAAGACGCCTAAACAACAAAAACCTAATCAGCAACATCCCCTGCATCAACATACACAGCAGCAACAACAACAGCAGCAGCAGCAACAACGACAGCAGCTGCCCCAAAATAGTTTAGATCCCAGAATTCCAAACAACAAGGAAAAAGTATGGTGCCCACCTACATATCTGAAGAATCCTGTTATCAAGGAGTTGCGTAAGTTTTTTGACGAATCAAAGTATAACGTAGACAGTTTTAAGTTCGTAAATAATGGTCATAACAAAATAAAAATTTATGTGAGGGACGTTGAGATGCATGATCGGCTGTTGAAACTGCTAGAAGAGGAAGAAGGGGAGGCCTATTCATTTAGGCCGAAGCAACTAAAAAAATTCCATACAGTCATCAGGGGCTTAGCCAATATTTACACACCTCAGGAAGTTCGAGATGAAATCCTTAGACTGGATCCTTCGCTGAAGGTGACAGTCAAGGAATTCACTACTCCGCGTTCAAAAAAAAGAGAAGAAAAACTGGACCTTTTCTTCTGCACAACGGAAGATAAGGATAGTCTCATTAAGCTAAAACATAAAAAATAAACTCCTTCTAAATCACGTCATTTCTTGGGAGAATGTGAGGAAATCGGGAGCCAAAAGGTGTTATAGGTGCCAAGGCTTTGGTCATATTTCGACCTATTGTACTACCCCGTACAAATGTGCTAAGTGTAATGGGGCGCACGAGGTGGGCAAGTGTAACTTGCCGTCAGAATACCCCAGAAATGAATTATACTGCATTAATTGCAAACAAATCGGTCATCCAGCAAACTTTAAGGGTTGCCCGAAATGGGTTGATTACTTAAAGAGAAAGGAAGAACTAAAAGCGGCATCCAATAATAAGAGACTAGCATTGCGTAGTTCAGTGCTAAGGGAAGTTAACACCACCCTGAATAATAATCTTTCTTATGCTGAAGCAGTTGCTGGGCGGAAAAATATTCAAGCTCAAAATACCAATAGTAACCGGGGAAATACCTTCTCTGAATTTTGGACTGAGGCCGAGAATCTTTTCGGCTTACCTTTAGACATCTTATTAAACAAAATTGAATCCTTTTGGTCGGAATACTCAAAAATGGATAATATTATGAAAAAAAAATTGCATATATTGACTTTATCGGTTCCTTAACATGCCCATAAACCTCCAAATAATAACCGCTAATATTCAAACTTTCAATAATGTTAAAAAATAGAAATCGACTCGTTGCTGAATAACAGCTTACCCACTGCCCTCCTAGTGCAAGAAACCTGTCTTTCGGCAAACTCAAGTAGATGCTACTTTAATGCAAGATACGATTTTATTAGAAACAATGACGGGAGAGGAACTGGCATATTTTTACCTAAAAACATTTCATTTTCTCAATCCTTCTTTTCCAATAATGTTATATCAGCCACTATTGCCTCCATTCCGCTGGTCCTACAAATCAAACAATCAAAAATCTAGCAATTGTTTCAGTATATGTATACCATAATGCAGGCGTGGCTCTAGCTCCTGCCCTCAATAACCTTATCAGTGCCTTACAAAATGTCGATTCTTTAATATTGGGGGGTGACTTCAACTCGAGGCATCCACTTTGGGGAGATCATAGGGAAAATGAAAACGGGAAACACTTAGCTCTATGGCTCCAAGATAACCTTCTGAACTTTGATCTAGTTAAACCTATTGAACCAACTAGGCCTTCCTCAAACTCACATTTGGACTTCTTTTTAATTTCATCGAATCTTGTATCAAATGATAACGCAGCATGCCTTATTGGCGATCAACTCTCAGACCATAATTCAGTAATTTTATCTCTAAAGATTCCAAATTTAACTTCTCTTCCTACCCAAATTGGTAACTTCAACAAATTAAGAAATGTTAACTGGACAAACTTTAATAACACTCTAAATGCAGACCTCTCAAATTTAAACGTCCCACTTGACAGAAATCTCACGAATACTGAGATTGATAACCTAGTAGAACTACTTACCGTCAATCTCCAAAACTGCATTTCGCAATACAGCAGCAATGACAACCCCAACTATACCTGGATAAAAGTGTCTGAATATACATTGAAATTATTAAGGTTCAGAAGGTTATGGAAAAGGAAATTAAAACGAATCTACCATTATTTCGGGGATCGCAACAATCCGGCCTATACTGAGCTTTCTGCCAGAATTGCATGCCTTAGTATAATCATAAAAGAGAGAGTCGAGGTTAACGAAGATTTAAGGAACAAACTAAGAAATTTAAAACCCTCATCTAATATTTTCAGGTCTATTAATCAAATCACTGGTCGTAAAAAAACACCAATTACATATCAAAGACTAACTTATGGTAACAGAATTTGTAACTCAGTTGAAGAGAAAGTAGAAGCACTAGGTGACTTCTATAGAGATCTTTACTCTATGAATACCCCTTCTTATGACCCAATCAATACACACATTGTAGAAACCTTCTGTACTTCTTTTAATATCTGGAATAGAGACCTTACTTTACATACCTTTTCACAGTTCAATAACGCTAGCGAGAATAATTCTGTACACTTAATTTCAATAAATTCTGTTGAACAAATAATATCCTCTTTGAATAATAAAAAATCGTTCGGACCGGACAAAATCTCAAACTTCATAATTCGGAAATCCAAAACAGTTTTAGCTAAATACCTTACCCCAATATTAAACAATTGTCTAAATAATTGTTACTTTCCACTTACTTGGAAAACGGCAAAACTGATACCAATTAAAAAAGGCAACAGTCCAAACACAGTTGAAAATTATCGTCCCATTTCAATGCTCTCAAATCTGGGCAAAATTCTGGAAAAAATCATTTTAATCAAAATTTACAGTAATCTAAACGAACCAGAAATTATACAACCTCAACAGTTTGGGTTCAAAAGAGCTCACTCTACAGAGCATGCTCTTCTCTATTTACAGAATAAGGTGCTAAACAATCTAAGAGAGAAAAAATGTACGATTGCGTGCGTCCTTGATTTGACCAAGGCGTTTGACTCAGTTTGGCACAAGGGGCTTCTATACAAGTTGTTTTATTTAAATTTCCCTCCACAGTTAACAAAAATTATTCAAAGCTTCTCTCAGATAGACTATTAGTTGTTTGGCTAGAAAATGTCAAGTCTATCCCGATTCCAGTTCAAAGAGGAGTACCGCAAGGCTCCTCACTGGGACCTCATTTGTTCAACTTTTATTTATCTGATTTTCCTGTAACCAAAGAGGATTCTGAAGCAATCTTATTCGCGGACGATACTTTGCTCCTAAGTCATCACGAGAGACCAAAAGTGGCCCTCCAATCTATTAAAGAACACATCAACACAATTTTGCCGTATTATAAAACTTGGGGAATCAATCTGAACCTCGGGAAATGTGAGATAGTATGTTTCAGAAACGCGTCAGGTAAGGGTCACCACTTAGCGGTCAAAGAAAGCCGTGAACTTAATCTTACTATCCAAGGTCTCCAAATTCCAGTCAAGACATCCATTAAATATCTCGGCATTCGCCTCCATGATCGGTGGAAGATGAATGCTCATGCTAGATATGCACTGTCCAAGGCCAAAATTGCAACATCAAAATTAAAAAGACTATTAACTTCCAGAGATGTGGAAATAAAAACGAAAACCTTGATTTACAAAACACTAATTCGCCCCGTTATAGCATACGGATTCCCAATATGGTTTTCAATCACCCCCAATGTAGCACTCGAACTTCATAGATTCGAGCGTATGGTTTTCAGGAACTGCATTTCAAAACATAAAAGACCTGGAGGCAGGTGGTATAATAACAGAGTTATATACCAAGGCTCTGACGTTGTGCCACTCCTTGAATATCTCGTGCGTCTTACCCAGAAAAGAATGAGAGCTTTACAATACCATGACAACTCTTTAATTAAAAA
This sequence comes from Eristalinus aeneus, assembly GCA_955652365.1. Taxonomy (NCBI): domain Eukaryota; kingdom Metazoa; phylum Arthropoda; class Insecta; order Diptera; family Syrphidae; genus Eristalinus; species Eristalinus aeneus. The sequence goes on from OY019131.1 coordinate 70,010,517, forward strand.
AATATTTGAAGATAACTTAGGGTGGTCGATAAGTGATAGATATTACTTGTCGCCTGTTAGCCTAATTGACGAAAGATCAGAATCCGCCTTTCAGACAAATGAAGAGGCTGGATACTTTGTAGCCCCGTTCTATTTAAAATGCTCACTGGGTGAATACAGAGGTTGATGCGTCTCAACGATCTCTCATAATACATAACAATAAAAGTTCCAAATAAATACTGTAAACTGCCGATGACTCGTCAAATGACTTACACATATCATTACGGGTAAACACTCTAAGCGAGCACTGCGCTAAAATTCATTGTTCTTTTGACAACATTAGAAAGAAATGAAATAATATAAATGAATTAAATGAATTCTTTTAAGTTTAACTTCTTGGTACCAAAAAAAAAAAGATTAAAAAAAAAAACCTCATTTAAGATTATTAAACCTATGTGTCACCCTATAATATGAACTAACTTATAATATTAGCTACTGAATTCGCATATAATTTTAACAAGTTAATCTTCTAACACAATGTCTAAAAACAAATGGCTGTGAAAAAGTTTAGAATGAGGTACATAATGTCATCACCATTTGTGAAATTCAAGAAAGAGAATTATATAGTTGTCTCTTTCTACATTGTTATTTATTTTTGTTATTATTTTTTTCTAGGTTAAGTAAAATAAGTCATTGTATTGCTGTCATATTGAGTAGACAGCTCTGAACAGAAATGTAAGATTAAGTTCAAAGAAATTTTAAAGTCAGCAAATAGTACTATTGAATTACTATTGTACAATTACTTTGAATAGCCAGGCCAATTCTAAGTCGGCAGCAATTAAATTAAATCAAAAGTGAATATCTATTTTTTTTATACCTGAATTGTACTTGTATATGTGAAAAGCTCAATAAACATACATACATACATACATACATGTCACTACATTCATATTTAACACTGTGCAATCAATTTTATAAGTATGTGGAGATATGTGGAGATAAGTGTCAAATTAAGGAATTGTGCAAAAAAAGAGCTAATGTTGTAAATAATTTAACGGCGAAAAATTATTCTAATAAGAGAATCATGTTCGAATTGAATTGGGAAAAGAAGAAAAGTACTATAATGAGTTTAATACAGCAGATATTAATTTTTTTATAAATGTACTTAGAAAGATGTATTTACTTAAACATTCAAATTCAGACAATATTTTAAGGTAATTTAAAAAAAGAAAAATTAATGTGGAAAATATAAGATTAATTAGTACTGAGGTATGTATGTACTCAATAAGATAAGATCTCAGAGTAGCCTAGAAGATTACTCCGAATACTTACACTTCATACCAGTGGCGATTCTATGCCAAATGCGATTTCCAGCACATTGTTGATTGAGGAATATTAGCCCACTAAAGAAATGACTAAGTGTGTCCAATTTACTTTATTACGAATATAAGAAAAGATTTTCAAATATACAGACATGACGGGAAATTTCGGGAATGAATCCACCTGGTCTTTAAAAAAGTCAAGGACACCCTGCCATTTCTTAGCCACGAATTCGATACTTTTCCTTTAACTACATTCATACATTTTTGTTTAAAAAAAGGTAGATCTACATTAAAATGTATCAAACAAGGAATGTAACATCAATACGAAAAAAACGCGCGTTAAATCGTTCGTTTATATGTATTTGTTTTTTATATTCATTTATTGTTAATTGAAAACAAAGACTTAAAGAAAATTTGATGAAACATTTTTAATTACCACAACATAAATTATGCATGTCGAAGTCATACTAAATTGGACTGCTCTGTAATCAGAAATCGGGTTCTATATTTGAAACCACTGAAATGGAAAAGTCAGCACATGTGCTGGTGTAATACAACTTCAATCCATATGTCAAAATATATCCATGACAGCTAATTAAAACTACCAGGACAATTAAAACACGAAAACAAAGGTCTTCAATAGACTTTGTCAACCTCAACGCTGTGTGAAAAAGTGCTGGGGCGATACCTTCGTCGTTCTTCTTCCGTGTTTAATTGTTCTCGACCGCACCCTAGTCGCACACACCAGTCAGTATCTCTCTGTAACAGTGCTGTATGACAGTCTTCCATACCAATTCCTTGGTGATCTCTATGAATAATAAATTTAATTATTTTCGCATGTTCCGAATGCATGTTGCAAACAAAGCAAGGACAATAACTCAAATAACTAACCACATCCTAAATTGAATCAAGCAAACAACCATCATTGTCATCATCGATTGAAACATCACTGGTCTCCTTATCCTTTGTGAATGTGTCATCTTCAACTTTATCCTTCCATTGTCCTGGTTGGGTTACGAGCATATATTTTGCATGGTGATGCGAGCAAAAAGGCTTAAAAGCTAAAACCTGTTGAGATGTTTCCAAATCCCCAAGCACTTTATCAATATATTCTACTGAAGGAGCAATGACAAGAGTGTAAAGTTTGCTACCATACGGGTGGTTGTGTATCCCCATTGTTTCGATTTTTAAATCTAAGCCAATGCTGCCATAGAAAAATCTGTAAATAATGCGACATCAGTATCATCGATATTTTGACTCGGAATTGAAAATTGCAACAACAAAGGATTTAAGTAGATACATTTTGGCTACGCGTTCGATGAATTTTATTACCACTACTACAAAGGAGAGAGAAAGAACGTCGATGTTTTATCCTCAGTGTTTGTCTACAGAGTAAGACTTCGTTTTCTTCTTTATGTCTTTTTAGGAAATGATTGAGGTGCTTTGCATGATTAGGCTAAGTGAGTGGATATAAGGGTGCAAGGGACAATTGGGGGAGCTTAAAGAAGATACATCAGAATGAGAATGGAAAAAAAATATCTTCAAGAATCAATAAGCTCTGCAAAATACTGATATGGTTTGCGAAATATTGAGTGATATATTAATTTAAGTCATGACATTCTTTGCAATAAATTCAAACGAAAAGCCTTCAAACATCTGAAAACATTTTTTTTTAATTTGTAAAAAATAAATGCGTTTTTGCCTTAAGCTTCAAATAACTGTTTTTGTATTTTATAAAATCACTATTCTTGTACGTAATGTTCCTCCACTTCACTGTGTTTAGAGGTGCTTTTCTGAGTCTCATCACACAACATGATATGCTTCTCTAAACTCCATGATTTCTTCTATTACATAGAAATTTAAAACAAACGTATACCGGTACCTCTTTTCCCTCTCTTCATCGGCCAATGCAGTGAACAAAATTTAAAAAAAAACATAACATTCGGTTATCCTATCCTACCATTTGAACTTGAATGCCACAGTCTCTTAAAGAAATGTTCTTTTTTTAAAAATAAAAGAATTAATTTTATATTTAATTATCGAACATATTTTAGGAAATAATCATTTTATCTCAACATCTTATTTGACATTTTTGTTTTCATTAGTTCTGGGAGTGTTTGAACATGATTATTACAATATTGAGGATTTATACTATCCCTAACTTCTTGGATCTTATCCTTAACCATACTTAAGTTTATTGAGGACTTGTCCCTAATTTTTTGTTCCCACGATGTCTTGATGGGAGACATGTTTAGGCGTTTTGCGGGTCACGTTAGCACTTCAATGATATGTTATCGAACTCAGCTCTGCGTCAAGATCTTTTTGATATGTAAAACAATCATCTTCTGTATTCAACCTTGGAATGGAAGGTTAAAAATGGTGCTCTAAAATGTGTTGTACTGTATGTTTGCTTGGGCAAACATACAGTACTGTGCAAAGTAATAACAGGCAGAAGCTTCATATTTATTGCACAGCATACTTATTATATCAGTTATAAAACCCATATACAAGACAAAAAAAATGCATCTTGTCATTAAGAAAGGTCCCGTTACCGGAAATACAGCCAAATATAAATGTACAAAATAATAGCACCACGTCATTCTGAGGAGCGTTTTCGATGTGTACACCAGTCTTTTAATTTTTTTTAAAGTTATAAACTAATTATACACACATAATTGTTATTGTTGTTGTTAGGAAAGTATGGTAAAATGGGTCGCGGTGTGCATTGTACTCCAGAGAAACGTGCCTTAATAAAAAAATTTATAAGTGAAATTGTTAGGTGTTCAAATAAAATTATCGCAAATGCCAAAAAATACGCTCAACAGTAAGAAAAAAGAGGAGGATAATCTCAACTAACTCCCGCTGATGAACGACAAATAGTAAGATTAGTCCAAAGTAACCTGTTTTTGAACGCTACGAAAATAAAAGAGGAGTTAAATTTACCCGTGGAAACATCAACAATAAGAAGAATGCTGGTAAAGAAGAATTCACCTGCCAGGAGTCCCAGAAAAGTAGCCCTACTGTCGAAAATCAACCTGCTTAAATGATCCAAATTTGCAAAACAACACGTAAACTGGGAATCCTTTAATTGGCGCAATATATTATAAACGGACGAGCCCAAAATAGGGTCGTCCTAGGACCAGGATATTTGTTTCGCAGGCGAAAGAACCAAAAGTCTCAACCGTAGTGTACTATAAAGACTGTTAAGCACGGCGGAATAAAAATTAACGTATGAGGATACTATTCCTATCATAGTACTGGTCACATTGTTTGGATAAAACCGATGACGACTGCTGGAGTTTATGTCAGCATAATGAGGGAAACCATGCTACCTTACGCAGAGTGGAATATGTCTCTAAGGTGGATTCTACAGCAAGACAATGACCCCAAACGACGAGCAAACTTGCCAAAAAAAATTTTCCAAAGCAATGGAGTTCAAGTTATGGAGTGCCATCCTCAGTCTCCGGACCTGAATTTCAATGAAAACCTTTGGATAGATGTTAAGAAAGCTGTATATGAAGCAAAACCCAATTACAAAACAGTAATGGGATGTTGTACAGGTTGCGTGGAGGAATATCCCTGTTCAGCGATGTCAAGCCTTAATCGACTCCATGCCACGTCGTTGTGACGCTGTGATTAAAAATAAAGGTTATACAACCAAGTACTAATCCAATAAAAAAAATTAAAACAAAAAACTTTGACTTTTGCTTCATATTTATGAATTTTTGATATTGGTGCTATTATTTTGCACACACCGAAATTCGCTGTCGTTCCGGATAACGGGTCTTTTCAGTTCAAGTTCAGAATGCACTTTTTTCTTGTCTTGTTTATAGGCTTTATTGCGAATAGAATAAGGATGTTGTGCCATAAATATGATGTGTTTACAGGATAGAAAAGTTATTAGCAAAATAGTGACAAAATTGTGACAAGTTTGAAAACAATGCTATTATTTTGCACAGTGCTGTACATCCCTAAACCATAACTGATGCGTTCAATTTTTGCTTCGACAAAAGCAATCTCGTTGAAATGCTTTCTCTTTCGTTCTTAAAGTTCGTGACTCTCAAACAGAAAACTCGAAGCGATACTCATGCTTCCATATAACACTCCTCCATTACCTCAGCGCTCAGATCTTATAAGTACGAATAAACTTGGGGTGCTGTTTTTTTTCCAAAAAAGTTAAAAGTTTTTAAAGACAAAATAAAATTTAAGTTTAGTAAAAAAAATTTTTGAATTTTATATCCGGTTTTTTTATGCCTTGAACCTTTTGATAGAGTTTTTTACTCTAAGTATATACATGCGGCTGTAGTTTGCCGATCCTTCGAGAATCTTTCCCAAAGTACTTTTGCTTTCTTTAATGAACTCACATTTCCGGTCTTTATCAATATTGTAAATTAATTTTATTTCGAACCGAAGACCTTTAAATTTCCAGTTTCCGATACTGTATGCCAATGTTATATTTAATGATGAATTTTGACTGCGATTGAAATCAAAACACGCTTCACTTACGACACATAGGTTGAACATCAAAATAAGGAAACATTACCATCTACCCCAACTATTTAGCATTGAAAATCAAATGAGTTTACAGTAACAAAAGTTAAATAAAATTATTTTTTTAATATTATTTAAAATTTCAAGATATACTCGTATGTATGAGCGATATTTAAAAAAATATGAGCTCTCATTATTTTGTGTGACGAAAATATGTAAGAAAATTAGTTTCATAAAAATTTTCCACATACATTATTTAGGTATGTGGTATAAAGTACCGAGTTTAAAGACTCACATAAAATTGAGGGATAATTATTTTTAGAATATTTTCTTTTAATTATATAATTATCAGATAATTGAATAATTTCACCGACTACTTTTTATCAACTTTTACCAAAAGTCAATGTCTCTAATGAAGTTCCAATGTGTTCTGCCATCTTTTACTTCAAGCTGAGATTCTAAAAAATTGAGATCTTGTTATTCGAAAAAGGTTTAAGACAAGGTGACGCGCTGACTTCTTCAACATCATTCTTGAAAATATCATGCGTAACTCACAAGGCAATATCAGAGGCACGATTTCTGAAAAGTGAGCTCAACTGTAAACTTACGACCATGCCATTGACGTGATTGGACGAACACAGCGAGCTGAAGCGTTTGCAGGAATTGAAGCGGAAGCGGCTGAATCAAGTTTGGCGGTAAATGGTCATCAAGGAAGGACACACAATCCCGACATCTCAGATAGAGTATCACATTAGGCAGCATAAACTTCGAGGTAGTAAAGGAATTCGTACATCTTGGCTCCGCCTTAAATGAGGACAACAACATTAGCATCAAAAGCAAAGGCAGAATCACTTGCCAGTTAAAAAAGTGTTGGCTGTATATATCGGCTTGCTCATCCCAGTCCTTCCTTAAGGCGCTGAAACATGGACGTTACTGAAAACCCTTAAGGAATTCCTTAGTCTTTTCAAACGAAATGTTCTGCTTGCTATTTTCAGTGCTGAAAAACAAAAAATTCATCGACAAATTTTATGGGCTGTACGCTGGCATACGCCTCGTCGTGCGTCCTTGGCCATGTAGAGCGTTTGGACAACACACAGCACAACAGTTAGAGACCAGTAGGGATTGTGAAAGAGGAGTTGCTTATATGCACCGCAAAGGTGACCAATATTGTACATATAGATGGAAAACAATTGCAAACCACAGCTTGAGCTGAAATATATTTCGGAACTGCAGAATAGGAAGCTATAACGATTATTCAGGGAGACACGGCGAAGAAGATTAGTTTTACGGAATTTAGTCCACAAGAACATATTCTACATTAAACAATTTACTAATATAACGGATATTCATGTCAATTTGTGAACGCTTAGTTTATTTATTGTAAATAGTATTTAATTTATTAGTTGGAATACATAGAAATGTGTGTATATACATATATACATAAAAATGTATACTCTTAGGCTTAAATGGCGCACACAAGTGGAGAAGGACCTAAATCAACTTGGTGTGCGAATCAGAAGCAGTTAGCAAGAGATCGTGCAAGACGTATGTTGGTTGAAGTCCATGTCCACCCATGACTGCAGCGCCAATCAACGAAGAAGAAGCATTCTATACTCGTATATACTTAAGTATCATTTTGGTTACAAATTTGACAAAACATTTTGCTTAAATTGCTACAAATGCTCCTTGCAATTTGTTTTATAAAAATATTCGTATATTCAGAAAAGACACCGTAAAACTCATGTAGGTAAGATGTACATACTGCTCCAAACAAGTTTGCGTACAGAAATGGAACCAAAGTTTATAATTTGATTGTAAAGGTAGCATTCAATAAAACGATGATTAAGCTATCAGATTTTTTACAATGTTGTTGCACCACTTCTTAATAAAAGAAAATTATCAACTGTACAAGGATTATATAGATCAAATATTGCAACTTTTTGTTTCTTTTTTCAATTACTTTTTAAAAAAACAAATTTAAAAACGTGCCTATATAGGTACATTGTAATTTTTATTTCATCTTGTAACTCTATTCGATATAGGGCAATTACTCAATTTTGATATAGTGATATAGTGCAGATGTTATCTTGAAGCACTGAGCTGGATTTAAAATTGAATGGCTAAATGGCACATAAAAGCTGGTTTATGTACATGATATAAAATATATGTTATGGTACTATGCAATTCTTCCAAAATGTTCCCGAATGCACAATCTTAGCTCCGATAATTGGTTGTTTTAACTATTTTCATAAGTAGTTTTGCAAATAAACAGAATTAGGCATAAAGCTCAAATAAAACAGAAAAAGGTAGTTATAGTTAACCAGAAAAAATTATTACGTCCAACTTGGTTTATTACGATAATTTTTCTTAAAAGAACAAATTCCATGAAAGGTAAGTAAGTATTAGTAACTATTTAACTCCTCTAAAAACCTACAAGAAGCTAGTTTTCTTAATTAAGATGTCAAGTTGACAGAAATTCATTAAAAACATTTCCAAAGTTGGAAACAGTTATTTTCTTGGAATAAATAATGAAATGGCTCAAATCCCATTGCTGTGCAACTTGTTAACGATTGTTAGCAAACAAAAAAGGAGATATTTCCATTCCGGTTAAGCTCCGCCCAATGCATAAGAAAACCAACAAAACTTCACAACGTCCCAAAGAGTGGTTTCGTTAAGCTGATATTCGCTACATTTCCCGTAATCACATCAATGCGCATACACCTCATTCCCTCATTGGGAACTGACTCTCTTTTGAAGCAACTCACTGGAAGGCAACATTGGAATGTGGAACTTGAGTAAAGTGAACCTGAAGCTATGCTTGTGCACAGTGTTTAGTTATTTTGGGGAGGCACGTGATTCTAAAGAGAAATCGCTCCAACTAGGAAATATCAAGTTGTCGATATAGTAGCGTTTGTGGAAAATTAGTTAATTTCTACTTATTTAAGTCTTGTTTTCAAATTTTTCAATGTGAATCAAATTACGATAGTGTAGGCAATGCATAAGAAGAATTTAGTAAAATTAAAAAAAGAAACATATCACTCCTGATCAATCTATTGAACTCAAAATTGAAGTGCCTTCAAAAAAATGTAATATCCAACTTAAGTTTCAAATACATTTTAATTATTATGTAAAATATAAATTAATATTTAAAATAAAATTAAGATTTATCTGGAATGAACAGAGTTTCATAAATAAATTAAGTTTTTTCTTCTATTTTTCAAAACAATGCAAGCGTTTGCCGATGGTCTTTATCTTAGTAAAAAAAATATTTTTTATCGTTTGTGTAGTTTATGTTTAGCTTTGTTGAAAACTGGAAAATCAAATATCCACAAAGGAAAAAACGCATCACAAGCTCACAAAATGTATGTGTTGTTTATAATGACGAAGCTTTAAAAAAACGGCTGTAGCAAAATTGATATGCCGAATTTCGTCCTGGTGATTTTTCACTCAAAGATAAAAACGCTCTCGTCGTCCAGTTGCAGTTGATGACGACCAAATCAAAGCAATAATTGATTCGAATCGTCATAGTACTGCACGTAAGATTGCAAAGAAACTTCATGTATCATATACATGCATTGAAAATAGCTTAAAACAACTTTGCTATGTACAAAAACTCGATATACTTTTAGGTTACTGATGAACTGAAAGGAAATAATTTAACACAACTCATAAATATCTGCGATCTATAAAAACAGTAATGAAAATGATCCATTTTTAAAACAATTAATAACTGTTGATGAGAAATGGGCTGTTTACAATAATACCAATCGAAAAAGATCGTGGAGCAAGCCAGGTGAACCAGCTCATCAATCAACATCAGAATCTGATATTCATAAAAAAAAGGTATGTTATCAGTTTGGTGGGATTACAGAGGAATCGAACGATCAATAAAGTATCTTTATTGAACAACTAACAAAACTGAACAATGCAGTTAAAGAAAATTGGCCCCAATTGACAAATGGAAAAGGTGTTATATTGCATTATGACAATGCAAAGCCAGACACATTTTTGGCCACTCGGCAAAAGTTATTGAAGCTTGGTTTGGATGTTTTGTCACATCCACCACATAGTCCTGACCATGCACCATCGGATTACCTTTTATTTTGATCTTTGCAAAACACCTTGAATGGTAAAAATTTCAATAACGACGGTGATGTTAAGTCCTACCTGAGTAAGTTTTTTGCTGATAAAAACCAGAAGTTTGACCTAGAGAACTGTCTTAAGACTATATAAAAGCACCAGTCATTTCTCGCTTCATCAGGTAATAATATCCTTAAAAGAAAGACTAACTCTGAATTGAAATAAAAAAACATAAGCAGTGGAGTTGTTTTCTTCTTCTCGATACTTTACCGAAAAAAATCACTCTCCTCTCTAGTATTCTAAATTATACTTATTTACTAGAAAACACATGTAAAGTCACTGTATCAAAATAATTTTTATATCAGCAATGTTCCTCCCCACTCTCTCACCGAAAGTGTCAAAATCTGGCCAGTGGTCGTTAATAACCCATAAAACAATTCAAACAGCGAGTTGAGGATTATCATCACTTCAAATACAGTATATTGTTTACTCATTCAAACAAAATGAAATTCGTCGTTAAACAAAATTCGATTACGCTGATTGGGATCCAAGAAAATTTTGTTTTGAGCCACCTCACCGAATCTAAGTCTTGCTAAGTGACACTGCTGCTTCAATTCTTTGAATTAACATTTTTTGGCGAAATCACCTCTAAGTTCAATGTTTTTTAAGTGTGTTTCTGCGCAAACATACGTTAATTAAATTAACTGCTCTGTTGGTAAATTTTTCTTTCAAACAGAACTACGACTTTTAGTCTAATACGTTGAAATGTTAAACCAGTTGACAGCTGACAAGTTATCTCTAAAAATCACCCATTATAGAAAATCAAACATCTGAGATTATTTTAAGCATATGTCTTTTACTGGGACAATATTTTTCTGAAACTTATTAACGTATAGCCACGACAATAATAGCACACTGTTAAAAGTGCAATTATTAATTAAACATTTTCACTTCGTACCATGTAAGAGACTTCTCGGTATGCGTCCTACATTCGGTTCATCTCAGATCAGAGTAATCTGTAAAACAATCAAGCTTTCTCACAATCTGGCGCAAAGTTCAAATTTCAAAACGCCTCCTTCCCAAACCACGGGAAAATAAATGAAAAAATCCAACCGTAACGCTATGAATTTTTAATTTGATCTCATAATTTCAGAGGGCGCTTCATTTCTTGGTATCAACCCCGCTGCTCTGGTGAATTTATAAGAGCGGTTAGAAGCACAATTCTTTCAACTACGTATACTCTTCAGCACTGCGTTGTCACAACTTTCCCCGGGGAAATCATATTTACGAGCGCGACAGTGGGCCGGCAAAGAAATTTACACTTTCTACCAACACCCCGTGAACCTTCTTGCAGGCCAAGAGCTTAATTATTTTATAGATACCTTGACACTTTGAGAACGAGCGTTGTCCTTAATCAAAATGCAAATTAACATTATAGAACAAGGACGCAGTCATTGGTATGCAACCAAAGACAATTCACGCTCGTTTTCCGTTCAGATTTTCACTCATTTCGTTTTCCAAGTTGGGTGAAATAAACCAACCTGTGGCATTTATCATATGTGGGGGGATAATGCACAACTGACCGATAAAAGGTGACGCGGACCTTTACCACAAATTAAACAAAAAACAACAGCAGGCGGTAGCGACGGCACTTCAGACCGCGAGCACATTTTCAGTCCCAACTGCAAACAAGTGCGTTAAGTTAATTGGGTATAAAATGTATCGTTGTTACTGGATGGGTGCTTTATTTGCAAAGAGGATTAAAAAGGACTTCACTGCGAAAATTTATATTATTAATTAAATTAAACCTACGACTCAATGACTGGACACGGTTGGGATTTCGCACCAACAACACAGCAGTCGGCTGCAGTCGCATTTTATTTTCATTCATTTTATTGAATGCAAAGGATATACGGCCGTGAGTAAGGATTGGATACGGAGTTCGTGCAGATTTCCAGAAGCAGAGAAGGAGATGGTAGGCAAAAAATGAATTAAACAACCTAGGCGTAAACAACAACATCCCAGTTGGGGCGATGCCCAAAAACACATCGCTGCCTTGGGGGAATTAACGTTAAAATAATTACCGCAAATGGGTTTCAAAACACATTCATATGCACACACATTTGTAATTTTCAGTTACAGTATTAATTCAAAAGGCGCAAGGTTACTGCAGAAATTCAATACTTTGCGGGTGTGAATGGAGCGTTTACATGTATATTGAATACATCATTGATCATTGAAGATGCATTTCCCTTTGGTTTTAAAGAGATGCTAGTATTTTGAGGGTTCCAAAAATTATTTTTTTATAGTACCCATTCCCACTATATTGCAGTATTTATTATTATTTTGTTTTAGTACATTAGTACATATATTATTTGATGCGAATTGTTAAAATTGTGTTAAGCTAACTAAAAATATTCTAATTACTCATTATACCACTCCGTTGGATTTTATAGATAACGATAACCGCAAAACATAACTAATAACTGGGTTTGATATTTCATTTATGTTTTCACTTAAAAGGAACTGAGAAGGCTAATCGTATAGACTTCACACTTTGATGCGTACATATTTGGTCGATACTATTAAAATTCTATGTGAAATACTCAACTTTAAAGGTTTTTTGTTTGCTCAAATACATTCTATAAGCACAAATATTTAATGATTTTTTATGTAAAACAACAATCGTAGAAGTACCATCCAGGAGAACCAATACCCAGCTATTTAAGCAACTTTTTGTTAAGTTCGCATAATTGTTCTTTTTCTAAACTGTTATCTCTGCAATGAACTAACATCACTTCAAGCCAAACCTGGTGAATACAGCTTATGAAATCCAATTTCAACACCATTACAAAAAAGTAAATTTTATTCGACGAATCCGTGATCTTGACGCCACTTTGATTGATTCATATTGTAAAAATTTATTTAATATAAGGTCGTGATTCTGTCTTTTCCTATATGTACACTTTTTTCTACTGTAAAAAAAAATGTATATATGGTCAAAACGTGGACAGATCCAATACGAATTGTGATGTGAATCAGAAACGGATTGCAATAAGCCGTAGAAATGAATTCTTACCTAAGCTACAATAGGTTTTTGTTTAAAATGGCCACCATCACACCAAATGAGTTTTTACTGAACCGCATCATAGTTCCAACTTCAATTTACCTATGAACCACCACCAAAGCAAATTAGCGTTAATTCGTATATGTTCTCACCTCAAAGTGCCATTATAAGCATTAGGTCTCAGGCTAAACACCCATACGCGAGCCCCCAGTCTGCACATAATGAGCCATAAACCTGTAACACATTTAGGTTCACCGAAGCTTTTAACAAGTTTTGGCCCTCAGTAGTTATACGCATCATCATCGCCATCAACATCTCAGAACCAGTTATCCGTTCAGGCGGTCATGTGGCTGGTTGGATTGGACAATGAACCCACCTCCACAACCGCATAACATACATTTGCATATCAAAGTGTAATCATCGCCTGTGGCAGAGCAGGAATGGGGAATGTTAAGGCATTTCGGCCGACCGCCCCATTCGTTGTCCACCATTTGCCCTGATTACGTTGAGTTAACGCATGGGAAAGGGTTGATGGGTGATGAATGTAGTGGACATGGATGAGCTTTCTCATGTGCTACTAACTCTTAGTTAATAATGATTAACATCTCTGTATTTCATTAAAAGGTTGGCAGAAAGAATAGCGATGGTTAAATACATAATAACGTATATGTTAGCAAAATGGATTTTAATCCGATTTATAGTTGGTGAATTTCGTGTTAAACAATGTTATTGTAAAATGAAATACTTTAGTGCATTCAATACAAACAGTAAGAGTATCTGGGGCATAAATGGATTGTGGAGTGGTCGAGATTGAAATGTATATGTATATGTATGTACATAAGCGATATTTAAACCTCCAATGGCGGGATAGCGTAGAGGAGTTCGGATTGTGACGAAAATTTGTGAGTTCAAATCTGAATATCGGTAGATGTATATGATTGATTTATGGTTTTATTTCGTCATAAAGTTTATAATATGGTTGCTACGTAATTTACATACACAGATTAGATTTAATATTATTGGTTCTAAAGAATATATGACTAAATACAATATCTATTTTAATTAATTTAATTTTATCTATAAAATGAGGAATACATTTTTTTATGTAAATAATACTAATAAATAAATAAATATTAAATTAAAATATAAATGAATAACTATTAAATAAATAATAAATAAATATTAAATAAATAATAAATAATGAATAGATAAATAAATAAATACATAGTTGAACAGATAAATATATATTTAAATACAAAAATTAAAATAACTGATTAATTAACTAAAAGAGTGTTATGGAAACTCAATAAATATATAAAAAGGATATATATGTATACACAAAGGGAATAATGTTAAATAAGCAAACAAAAAATACCGCAAATGAAGATAATTCATGAAATAAAAATTTCAAGGATTGCTATTGCTAATTATAAGTGGTGTATTTTATGAAGACTACAATCGGTATGTGTAGGCATATTTGCACAATGGTATAGCTTTTGTGCAACTCTTCACTTATTAGTGTCTATCCAACATAACTACTTTGTCAAGAAAGCATCACTTAACGACTTTTTATGACTGCCAAACTAATGGGAATGGAAATGGAACAAATGATATCAATTGGTAGGGCTACAATCTATCTTAAGCATTTAAGATAAAAAAGACAGAAAATGAAAATGAAATTACTCTGTGAAATTAACAATTGATTTTCAAAAAGGCAAACAAAACATTTCTTATAAAGATAACTCTGTAAAAAATAAAATTGGGCCTTGAAGTGTATTGTGCATTAATTTGTGTACTTCAAATTTTTTGCGAAAGTACAATCATTGGATAGATTAGGTTAAAAAACCTAAGCCTCGTTTACTTTGATGTCAAATGTTGCGTTCTTACAAAGTTGCAACGTATATGACAAAATTTTTTTTCAGCGATAACATAAAAAATTTGTTTCCATACAAATTTAAAAGTTAGAGTAGTTACATACTATATACATATTAGCAAAACAATCAAATAAACAAAGTTACTGACAGAAGTTCCAAGCCCAATTAAAAAGAAAAGAAATTTGTATTCTTTATTAATATTTCTGGCTCCTAGATGCAGTGCATATACATAGAATATACTTTGTCACTAATTTTCTTGAACTAAAACGTCTCCATTCATTTCAGACCACACAGTCTTTATCCCCTTACCTTATGAATAAATATCCCATTACTCCTCTGCATTTCGATTTCTGGTTTTACTGTTTGCATGTGAGTTTTAAGACTAACAAGATCTTTTATATAACAGACACAAAGCAATTTAACATTAACAGTAAATACATACATATAGCGATAGATATGTAAACATGTCGAAGCGATTTTGGGTAATACTCTTCAAGACAGTTTTATTGTACCCTTGAGGTACGACTGTCGATTAAAGCGAATATTGTGGGTATCTGTATGGTAATTTAATGTGTTCTTACCTAATCAAAATATTTAAATACGAAAGAAGGTAGGAATAAGAAAGAACTCTGACATATAATTTTGGACGAGATTGAGTGGTTGCAAAGTTACAACACACATGTTGTACAACATATAAACAGTTGCGTAAACTTTTTTCAAAAGTTTAAATACTATTTTGAAATAGATAGATAAAAAAATATATTTTTCTCAAACAAAATAACAGATTTTCGGAACATAATTATTTTACCTTAACATGAAGTTTTGAAAACTACAATTTTGTTTACATTATTTAATTAGAATTATTAATTACATGCCTCTACAGCAAAAAATTCGCCTACTCGTTCGTATTTCTAAAAAGCAATAAAACAGTTTTGTAACCATTTTCAAGTACAGGTGTTTTCACTAGGACAGATTTTTTAAGTTCACACTGTTATTTAATTGGCAAATAATTACAGGTTTTAACAAAATTTGCATGTTATTCAAATTTATCACCGCAACTTTAGTAATAAGTCCATGAGACCAATTTTTTCGACGACATCATTTGCTTATCAACCACTTTTTGGCGTCGTCAAAACAGTTTGAAATCGATGTTGATTTTCATAGAAATATCGTATTCACCAACAAGCAAATAATGCGAAAGTGGGTAGGCGTCAACATGTTCTCTCCGAGGCACTGTTACGTTTAATTATAGTATGATAGCATTACCACCACTGATAAGTAAATTTTGAAAAGGCGCTATTTTAGGAAATGCTCCTTTCGAGTAGCCGTTACGTATCTTAGACACAGTGAAGTCATTGATCTGTATTAACAAGCCGTAAACGAAAAACGAGCTCTCAGCTTATATTGAAATTAGCTAATATTGAATAGCTAGCATTTAATACCTTTGTTTTAGTTATAATTACATAACCACTTTAAAAGTAATAAAATATGACTATACTTTTATTGGTCTATTCTTAGAAAACCTTTAAATCAATGATTTTTAGAAGCTTCAAAGAAACAGTGTTCACTTAAATATGAAAGTACAAAGAAAAACATTTAGTAATACGTTAAAAAATAAATAAATTGAAACATAATATAATATATTTATTTATGTAAATTTATATATAGTATATTTATTTGATATTTTTAAATATTTCGGTAGCGCTACATATATTTGTTTAACTATTTCGGTACAGAGCTATTCTATGAAGAACATAAGCTTATGCTTATCTTGAGTGGCGCAGAATTTATAGACCAAATTTTGTTTTTTGTTGTAAAAAATTAAATATTTTTAATAAGAATGATGGTTAAAATTAAGACATTATATACTTAATATTTCGTTTTTTTTTTCAAATATGTTTACTTCAAATTTAGCATTTATTTGTTTATTCCTTAACGAATTGTGGAAATGTTTGCCATATGCACTTATTAACTGGAATAAAATATGTATGTACTAATAACGACTATAATATGTATTTAGTAACAACGATCACTTAAAAAAATTGGTATCGATTCTATTTACTGTACTCTGTAGAATCTCTCATTCTTTTTTTCGGCATAAATAATAATAGTAATAAAAAACTATAACAGTACAACAATACAATATAATACAAATATTTTGATTAATTGAAAAGTAAAATATATCGGGCATTTTACTATATCGGGCATTTTGGATTCTTATGTTATACTGGAAAGTTCTCTTACTTTGAATTTTAAGTTAAACATTGACAGGTACTTTACTTTACAGCAAAAAGTGACTAAACGTTTTATATGATGTCTATCTTTGCCATTCGCGTCCTTTGTGCCAAAAAACGAACAAAGTTGTTATTAAATGTCTAACTTCGCCATTTGCGTTCTTTGTGCCAAAAAACGAAACGAAGTTGTTATTAAATGCCAGGTGTATTTTTGAAAAGACATCACCTTTCGTCAACTTTTTCGACTTATATTTAAATAGACCAACTTAGAATATTTCCTGGCAACCACTTGACACTTCTTGGTAGCAGATTTGTTCAATATATCCCCTCAAAAATGCTAGAAATCGCTGAAAACAATACATTGTATTTTGAAAATTTTCGTGACTATATGCGATAAACGGACAAAAAATGCCCTAAACGCTGTGCCAAATGTATGAATAAATTAGCAAGAGCTCCAAGTCGCGTTTTTGCAAATTGAAAAAAGAAAATATTTGCGAAACCTTTCGATCAGATCCCATATTAATCTTTTCCGCTTAAGAAAGTGAATATTCACGAATAATGCGGTACTACCCTCTTCCAAAGCTTAGTATATACGTTGAATGCTTGTGAGAGAGAAGCTGTAGAAGTAGTTTATTTTTGTAAGGAATTTCAGTTCCAAACAATCTTCGAGTGCAAGATTCCAACCTTTTATCAGTTGTTTTGAAGAAGTTACATACTTCAGTTTTTTCATTAATGTGTTGATTAAGATGTACCACTTCTATTCCCAATATTCGTTAACGCATGTATATAAAGAATGGTGCGAAAATAAATCTTGAATACCTAGAAACAGGTTTGTGTACAGATGTACAAGAACAGAGCCGTGAAAAGTTTGATGTATTCAGTCGGGAATCGAACCCGGAACTTGTATCAGAATCAATTTGTGAAAATTATCCAAATCAAAAAATACTGGGTGAACAATATGCACAAAAATTGTCGAAGATCAGAAAAATGTTAAAACTCCCCATCCATTCATAATTTAAAAATGATTTATATTTCTACCAATGCAATTGTTCTGTTTCCAAGATTCATCTGTCAAACACCTTTATTTCCACTGCTCTGTATATCATTGCGATGATTCGCAAGTTTTTTCCTCACATTTCAATGACAACGAAGAACTATCTGCAGTCACCAGAGAGGAGACCACACACGAAAGACAAGGAAGCCTGCAGATGAAGTGATTATGGCGATTAACAAGCAACTAACAATGTCGCACATTGCCGCTGCATGAAAAAGGAAGTACGTGCATTTCAGCTCCACGACTCATTGCCATAATTTGGTCTTCGATTTCCTCAGCAGCTGCAATTGATTCGTGGAACAACCACATCCACTTGGTCTGTGTCCTTGAGTTCTGAGAACCATACGTGGACAGCGATGTATCTCACCAAGCTGCTCACGGGTTGCAATCAAGTGCGAACGTCGCGCTTCCACGCGGTCGAACATTGAGTAATTAAAATTCACACGAACATCCGCGCGCACTGTCTTTACACTCTCTTTCCCTCTGGTGGCCGACTGCAGACCCAATCCTTTTGTTTATTTTAATGTTATGCTAACGAATTTTGTCCTTTTTGGTGAATGGCAGACTAGAAGTCCTTAAGTGATATTTATTAGCCACTTAGGAGTCAGCGCGATTGAGATTCATCCTTAAAGATATGCCCCTCCTTGGGGAGTGATACTTCCAAACGAATGCCGAGAAATTAGAGAAACATGCTCGCTCGGTCCGCGGAAAGTATCCTCATTTTTTAATCCTTTATCTTGTTTCGTGCTTGTCCCCATTTTCTGAATGTCTCCAGGCTTCCCACTAATGAATTGACAAAAATTCCGGCAACCACCGCAGAGTGTCACAGGGGGATAATTTCATCGAGTTCCTTAAATGGTATTTTAATATTCGCGCAAATGTCCTTTTAATTTTTCATTGTATTGCGTGAATTGTTTTCCTTTGGTCTTCATTCTTTCTCGTTGTTCGGGCTTCTTCGACTCTACAGACTGTTCAGAAGGGGTTGGCGGAATAAATTGCTGAAAAGTTTTAACGGACGACTGAGTAATTAGGTATTCAGTCTGAATTTTTAAGTGTTGGCAGTGACATCGTTTTGGATTTGTTTTCTTAAGCATTTCATAGTTGAAGGGTTGTAATTTTGGAAAGAGCACACTGTTTAAGCAGATGCTTGTATTTAAATAATAGACCTAATAAAAAATAGATTCGGATTGAGAGATTTTTGTACCGTATTGCGTGGTTTATTATAGTTTAATGGGTTATTCCCTTCAATGTCCATTGAAAAAGCCCTGTACTTTTCCAAGACGAATTTTAAAGCAAAACAATAATAGACTACAGTAGTGATTATTATAATTATTTGAACCTAATTAGAAGTCTAATACGAAGGTGGCCTTTTATATTTTGGGATTGGGCAACCCTAGTGTTGCAATCTGGCAACTGCCAGTTCTATCTTAAATTTTGACATTTTTGAGGTTATACGTACTCAGGACGTTTTGACATACGAGCGCTCTTTGTGTTGTTTACAGTAACTTAAAAGATTCAACTCGCTCAAAAAATGGAATTAAATCTTGAAAATTTTCGTGCAATTAATTTTTACAACTTTCGACGTGGATTACCTCAACAATTCATTTTTTGGCGATGAAGCTCTATCAATGACCAGTGTTTATCGATGGTATGGTGAATTCAACCTAGGTCGTAGTTCACTTGAAGACAAATTTCGTGAAGGTCATCCAAAATCGTTTGTTGTTCCGGAAACCATTGATGCTGTCCGCCAACTGATATTGCAAGATCGTCATGTGACCTATCGTGAGATTGAGACAACCTAAGGCATTAGTGGGACCAGCATTCATTCAATATTGCATGAACATTTGACCGTCAAAAAAATTTGTTCGCGTTGGATCCCACACAATCGCTCGAAAAAAGCCTGGTCGAAAGAAATGCACCAAAAAATTCGATCGCGGTGATTCGAAACACGTCTATGACATCGTGACAGGTGATGAATCGTGGATTTACTCGTATGAGTCCGAAAGTAAACATCTGTCGACTGTATGGGTGTTTTAAATTGAGCCAGTTCCAACAAAAGTTGCTCGCGCACGAAGCACTTCCAAGCAAATGGTGGTCTGTTTTTTCTGAAAAATTGGAAAAACAACCGTGCCACTAGAACAACGCAAAACTGTCAAATCTGAGTGGTACACAACTATTTGTTTGCCAGTTAGCTTCCAAGAAATCAGGAAAACCAACCGAAGAAGACGGATCATTCTTCACCACGACAATGCGAGCTCTTACACATCGGCTCAAACAACTGCATTTTTGAGCACTAAAAACATCGATTTGATGAGTCATCCGCCGTATAGTCCTGACTTGGCACCGAATGACTTCTTTTTATTCCCGTACGTAAAAAATAAAATGAGACGTTGATGCGTTCAGAATGCATGTTTTGGAGATACCTCAAATCAGAATGACAAGAGTGCTTAGACATTTGGTTCAAACGCATGCAAAAGTGTATACCATAGATCTTAATGGCGAATATTTTGAAAAACAATAAAGCTATTTTCGATGATTAATATTTGTTTTGTTATAATAATATAAAAGGCAAACCTGGTATTTCATTTATCACGATGTTGTTTACTTTAAAATAGCAAAGCGACACAGATTTTTTGGCAAAGGATTAACACTTTTTGTATCCATTTTATGGGTCGGAATGTAACATTAAATCCTTGAACTGTCAGCCGCTGTAGTGTCATGAAATTTTGTTTCTATGTATATACTGTGTGAATCTCGGCATATACATATACAAATGTAGTCTAGTCTCACTCGGAAAAGTTTTTTTATTTTATAAAGATACAGGCAACACTTTCCCTAAAAAGTCACGACATCCCCTAATGCTTCGATGAGCAGTATCGGCTTTTCGGAATATCGGTTAGTGTATTGTTTCTTATTTTGAAAAGAAATTTCGAAAAAAGCCGACTCGCAGAAAAACAGCTGACGCCCCAAAAGACGGCAAATGGTAAAATTGGAGTTTGCACTAGTGTCAACTTAATTTTGTCACCAAACTTGAAAAAATCCCTCCTTTTCGAGGTATTAAATCTAATGAAAGGGTCATATCCACCAAAACGGCCAAATAAGAAGGCATCCAGATGAGTTATCGAAATTGAATCATCCCTAAGGAAAATAAATGGAAAGTTCTAAAAAAATAATGTTTGCTGTTTTCGTATATAGGCTGAATTCTTAAATTCATTTTCACTTGTACTATGTATAAAATGAGTGGTCGCCGTGGCGTAGTGGGTAGAGTGCGACGCTCAGACGCCAAAGGGTCTAGGTTCGACTCCCAGCTCAACACCAATTTTTCGAATTTTTCACGGCACCACCTCCTTCGAGCTGCTGACAACACACAAAGAGTAATAACTGTCTAAGAAAGCTTCTCAAATCTCGCCGATCGGAGTCGGCAAAAAACTGCAGGTCCTTTTACTTGTGAAATAACAGTAGCGCGCACAAAAAAAAAATCCAAGTTCTCAAACTCCCGTTATGTTTAAACTGACGAATAATAGGGACCTTAGATATTAACACGAGGTACTCTTAAGGCAGTGCTGTTGATATTGGGTTTACCACGCATATCGACAAGAACAAAATCTCAATATAATATATATATATATATAATAATTGTAGATAATGATCCTATTGTCAATACAGATATGCGAAACAGATCGAAAGAAGCGTCTTTCAGTATGTTTGCATTTTTTAAACGTGTTTAACGTGTAAACGTGTTTTGAAAAAAATTTAATTTGTAGTACTAATATTAAAACACAAAAACACTTTAATTGAACCACTTTATTTTTGAACGTCTGTACAATACTAGGAAACTTTTACAACTGAACGCTTTCGTACCGGCAACCCTCTCTTCAGGATTTATTTGTTACAGTGTTGCCACAATTCGGCCTTCCTGACATGCAATCGTCCCGATTTCGCCGTAATTTCGCTAACCCACAGTTAACCCAGGGCTTAATATTTGCTATTTCCCAAACTCCACTATATGGAATTTGACTTATCTGATGACTCTCGACATCCTGTAGTAAGTATCTATCATTTGGGAGAACCCTTGGTACTCTATATGGTCCTTTAAATCTTGGAGCTATTTTCTTACACTTATTGCTTATTTAAGAAGTTCCTAACTACGACATAATCGCCTTTTTCATAATATTTTTAAACTCTGTTCCGATCTTTTTGTTGCTTATTGTATCTTTGAACCTTCTTCATCCTTGCTACGGCTTTGTTTCTTAGAGATAGACGATTCCTCTCAATTTAATGAATTATTTAATGCAAGTTCTATGTCCGGTATGATTTTTTCAAAGGTGAAATTAGATCCCCCATTAGTTGGCCCTAAACACCTAAAAGTTTTTTCCTTTTTTTTGCATTCTTTAGAAGGACTGGACCAAAATGTGTCGTCTCAAATGGTTTGTTCCCCTTCGGAATGCTGTGTAAAAGTCCTTCATGTTTTCTATATTTTGGCGAAAATGCAATGCATTTCAAACAATTCGTAATATGATCTTGACATTTAGTCTTCATTTTGGGAAACCAATATGATTTTGATACGGCTTCCACTACCCAATTCATCGTGATATATTCGTAGCACATTCCTCTAACCTTCCTGTACACTAAACCATTACGCATTTCATAGAATCCACTTTCTTTCAATTCTAACCTTTTTCTGATTTCATTTATTGCTTCATCCCTATGCTGACAGATCGACAAATTTTGCTCTACAACCAATATATTCGAAGTGCGACATTCCTTGCAACCCTGCTGCAACCCTTGCAAATATACTCAAAATCTTTGCAAAGCATAAATTATGGCCAAAGTCTCCAATTCGAAACTGTGATATTTTGCTTCACAATCAGTGGTTCGCTTCGAAAAGTAGAATACTGAATGCAACAAACCTTCTTTCTTCTTTTGCAATAAAATAGCTCCAAAGCCAAGAGAGCTTGCATCACAATGCAGCTCAGTCTCGTCTTTGGGATTGTAAATCGATAATATGGGTGCCTCCACTAATTTCTGTTTTAACTCTTCGGAGCATCGTAGCTCTTTGTTGCCAAACTTAAGCTCAACGTTTTTTGTTTTTAATTTATATAATGGCTAATACCGAAAAACCCTTCACAAATCTTTTAAATGAGGAACATAATCCGAAGAAACTACAGTTTTCACATTTCACATTCACCTTTATCATCTGTCCGAATTCCCCAATTGAATTTTTTAAGTCTAACAGTGTAAATATGGTTTTGTCTGTCAATATGTCTAATAGGTCATCAATCAATGGCATAGGGTAATTATATTTTAATGTAATCTTATTCAAAACTCGGTAATCTATACAGAGCCGCATATCTCCAGTCTTCTTTTTTACTAATACTATCGGTGACGCGTACTCGGACATACTTGGTTTAATCACTTTCTGTTTTATTAAGTCATGTAATATTATTTCTAATCTTTGTTTTTCATGGTAGGATCATTTACGAGGTGGGCAGTAATATGGCTTTTCATTATTTTAGGATAATTTTATTTCACACTTTATTTCGGGTTCGTCGGGAGGTTTGCAACACAAATAACTCTCTTTATATAGTTGTTTACATCTTTCTTTTGACTTAAACTCAGAACTTTCATTTGTTGTACATATTTCGTTCTCATTTTCAATACACTCTACTTGCATTAAATTATGGTAGGTATAGCACTCATCATTAAAACTGTCGCAGTTATTCTGTTCCTCAAAATTATTTTCTATATCTCTCAGTCCCAACCAAGCACTCTTTAAAAAATCTTTGCCTAGTACTGACGGATATTTCCTCGTATCGTCAGCTACAACCAGCATATTTAATTCTATTTCCTTTCTCCAAATAATACAATATAGTTTATTTTTCCAATTATAACCAACGGGCTATTATTTACTCCACAGTAATTAAAATTTGGTAAGTTAATAAATTCATTGATTAAAATATGTGGTACAAACTGTTGGCGAACTAGGCTGACGATGAAGGCTGATGATGAACATATCATTTAATGTTTCTAAAGAGACATTATAACAGTATTTGGTCTTTACAAATTTAAAACATAATAAACTTACCAGCCGCAAATTTGATGTATTTGTTGAGTCCTCTTCTTTGGACATCCAGCAGCGAGATGGGTCATCTCTCGCCACACACATGGCACGCTCCATGTTCCCTCTTTGGCTTAAAGCAGTCAGATGCGAAATGCCCCAAAGCATTGCAATTAAACCATCTTATGGGTTTTACAGTTGGTCGTCCACCACCCTCCAAGTCTTGACGTGAATGTAGCGTTGGTTTAACTAAATTCACATTATTGAAGACTTCCAATAGCTGTAACTTGTCCTGGGAACGATGCATTCTTGCCTGGGACCTTAAAGCAAGGACTGATATGCCTTTGATGAAGTTCAAGAAGTTCGTCTTCTTGCACACTTGTTCTATTAGCTAGAATAACTTTGTCGTGAAAGTATTCCTGAAATGACTCCGTTGAATGCCATTTCCTATTTTCGAATTGACTTTTAAGAGTCAGTTTGCTGGCACGATCTCCGAACAACATTTTCATATCGTGCCATATTAGAAGTGTCATTACATCTAGCCTTGAATACAACCACTTTAGGGCTTTTCATTTTAATTTACTAGAAATTAGTGCCCTGATGTTGTTGTCGTCTAAATTATAGGCGGTAAGAATACTTTTAATTTGGGATTCCCAATTTCCAAATGAGTCTCCACTTCCACTAAACTCTGGTAAGAGATGTTTTACTTGGGAAAAATTGTCCCTTTTGATGTCAGACCCATGTTGTCCATCGCTCTTTTTCTCTCTTTTCAAAAGTTAATTTTCTTTCCTCAATAATTCTGCTTCTCTCTTCAAAATGTGTATTTCCTTCTTCATAAGTCGCCACTCATTTACGCTCATCGTTGTACTCTCATCGATCTGATCTTCATTGTAATCACTCGTCAATCCTTTAACTCTCTTCGTTTGTTTCTTTTCTTTCGTTGATACTCCACTCTTCTTGCTCTCTTCATATGGTTTCATTACTTAGATTTCACCCCTCTTATCAATGCTCTCTTCATACTCGTCACTCTTCTCTCTTCTCTCTTCGTTTTGATTAACGAGGCGAGAGAATTCCGCTCGCTGGCTAACGGGAATCTCAAGCAAGAATGAAAGAATGATAGAATGATAGAAATACATGTGTCACCTTCTGTCAATTTTTGATGACGTAGGCTGAGACAACGGATGTTTACTTTTTATATACGGATGTCAGGTTTGACTGCGATTTCCGCGCGTTTTTTTGAAAAAAATCAAAAGAAAAATATTTTGTAATTTATTAACAATTAAATAAAGAGTAATTTTTGGAAATGAGGTGTGCTGTGTTTGGCTGCGATGCAAGCAACAAGAAGGGAAAACCGAATATACGGTTTCATTCGGTTCTAAAACACAACATCCTGCGGAAGGAATCCTTATCTAAGGTAAGATACTTAAGAGTATAACTATAAATCCTCCGAGTACTGATGTCTACAGCCAGGTGGACAATGAATTGGAATCCTTAGCTCACAATGGGCTTGAAAACTTGGCTGGGTACATTTGCCATAAGTTGGGGGAAGAAATTCTCGACATACGTAGTTTTAAACATAAGGACACGACTTTTACGTGGATTAACCATCTCAACGAAGGAGCTCTGGATATCCCACATCTGCACTAATGGTTCACATGGAGCTATTCGAAGAAATTTGCGAAAGTGTGAATGGGGATGACCTCTTGATTTCCCCTGAATATCTTAAGACAAATTTGGAATTGGCCAAAAATGTGAACTGTGGGGAGAAAATAAAAAAACTTAATTTTAGAGCACGAATGTATTTTAGGATAAGGAAACTAAACAAAGAAATTACCGAGTTTCAATTCAGAAAAAAAAAGAAAATATAATAAAATTGTCCACTAATTCAAAATTTAAATCTATTCTTTTATTTCAATAACTTGGTTGTTACATGAATCTTTTGGAAATAAAACATGCAATAATAAAATTTAGTTAAATTGATTTATTAATGGCATGTCTAAAACTTAACACAATTATGATTATTGCTTTACGAAACTTTGTGACAGTTTTTTCCACTCTGCATGCAAAATGCTTGAATTAGTAGCTCGGAAAGTAATTGGATAGCTAAATTAACTCAATTGGGCATACACTTAAAACTTATTTTATGTTAAAAAGTTCTTAAATCGTGAATAATATTAGAAAAAAATCAACTACGAACTTTTCCTTCCTCAATTTGTATAAAGATATTAAACAATAACAAAGAGCTGTCAAATCAGAAGTCTCGTGTGACGTAAGCTGCGCAGAACGAAAGAAAATTGAACACTCTATTGCGCAATCTCTTTTTCTATCATTTTTGATCTCAAGCAAGCGTAACATCAGTTCGCTTTTATTGCCTGTAGTTTTTTTTTTCCAAGTGCTCTTAACCACTGTGACTGCATGTTAGATAAATGTATTATTTATATTAGTTTGTACTTTTTGAGATGTTCTTATCAAAGCCAAGTTTATTGCAAAAACATCGTGTTATGACAAACGCACCGTTGAGTATAGATGTAATCTTTGCTTAACTATCGGAAAGCACATCCTCCACGACAATGCATCCCGAAACAAATTCAGGATGGTGAACTTTATATCGGGCAAAGGATAATTTGGGTCTACCGATCATTCCACCATCTACCAGGTTTGTTATGCATTCTTCTCGAAACTTTTATTAACTCGAATCATCCTTGTACTAGGTAAGTTCAAGGAAGTCGAGGCACTGTCAGGTGTAGGAGGCCAAAATCCTCATTAACCTAGATTAAGATTTGAATGGAAATAAAGTGTTTTACGATAAATCCGGTGGCTATAAACTTCGGGTCGATAATTCCAGTCACAGTAAATACTGAGAATTTGGAAAAATCATTTCTTCGAAAAAAAAAATTCCAACCGATGGATGCATCTGCAAAGCACTTTTAAGTAGTTAAACAGCAATGGTTCAACTCTATGTAGACAATTTCTCTTCACAAAAAACTTCAAAATACTTTTTATTTCTTGTGCTTTTAACGTACATCTGAAAGTACAAAATAAGATTAACGTCGGACCAATCAAGCGTTGCTTATCGAAGACAACACCATTATACGCTTACCCATGACTAACCCATTGAAAACGGTCACCACTTAGCCGTAAGCTCACGTAACATTTTGTCTACATACGGAAGTACATACGTAGTTAAATAAGTTACTAATGCTAGTGATGAAAAGTTGGGTGCTCTGCGGATCATTCCTACTTTCTTAAGATCTAGTGATTGCTAATGATTTCCTAAAGGATAAGATGATCATTACGGTTTCTGACTTTTCTTTTATTACCCCAATTTCTTTGTTCAAAAATAAAAAAAAATATATATAAATAAAATATAATATTTTTGCGAAGCGTTAAGGGTAGTTTCTTGAGAATTATCTCGCAAAAATCGTGCAAATGCCCTTTAAGTAGTAACAATGAATAGCCTTCAAGCCGACTATTGCGAAAAGGATTTCCCATTAACAGAGAATTTAATATAAAATGCCTCTAATCTTTGTCATAGAAAAATTCTTACTAAGCCTAAATCATTTGAGATTAAACCAACTTTTGACCACAAATAAATAAAAGGATTCTCACCCACAAATCCATCACTTGACCAATTGTCACTGGGACACGTTAATGCCTCCCCGAAGACCATCATCCCCCATTCACGCTCTATCATTCGTCCACCATTGAAAGCCATCCAAGTTGTCACAATCAAATTCGCTATTTTTCAAAATTAAGCCCCAAGCTACCAACCCTCTAAGCTAGCCATGGCCATCGCACTCGAACATACCGGTCGTATCTCATGCTTGTGATGGTAATGAATTTCAAATGGATGCCAATAAATTTAGAAACGGATGCATGTATCGCTAGGTGAATGGCATCTGTTCAATTTTTTATAGCCGTCGTTGTGGTTCGTATGTGATTCGAAATATGCATTAGTGTCGGCAAACATACAAACACAGGCGATCGTATGTAACGTTAATTGATTAGAAACTATGTGCCAACAACAAAGTACTGACGGCAGTGAGTGTGCATGTTTACAATCAGAAATGCATCGGAATGCATTGCAGGACCCCACACTCGAATTGATTAACGGGCCTCCCCTAAATCGTAACCCAATTACGTATACAAATTGTTCCTGTCAAAGGGGCTAGAAATGGTCAGGACGGAGCAATAGGAAAACTAGAGAGTCGTTTTGCATAATTGATGGCAAATTGGAAGCAGTGTTTTGCTGCCAGCATATTTAATGTACCATCACTCGATTGCATTAGCAGAGTGGCGTTGCATTTGGGAGCTAAGTAAGGGGTTACAGAGTGTGTTGTTATTGATTTCATGCATATGTAACTAAATTTTTTATATTTTTTTTCTTCTAGGTGCATATAGAAGTATTAGTTCGGCAAAATTTAACTTATTATTACTTTAAGGGCTTAACGTTTGAAACATCAGCAGTAGCTACTACACTAGCTTCTTGCCCATTCGTATTTTTTTTAAGTGGAATCAGCGTGGAACTATGCGAATTTCAAATTTCATCCGAAAATGTTAATAGATAATTGCAATTGAAACTTTCTTACTCCGTTGATAGTTTATTGACATTTTCAGCACCCTTTTTGTGTCAGATTGTGGGCTCTAATAAAGCTTTCCGTTAAGGCTTGCGTCAGTTTCTGCTAATCTAAGTTTCATTTATTCACCATTCTTTTAAATAAACATCTTCCCTTGTCCAACAACAATACAAAAATACATTTCATTTGACTTGATAATGTGTTTATGTCTAAATTTCTCTTGACCTGAAATTAAAAAAGTTTCCTCTTTATTCATTTATTTAACTTAAAAAACTGTTGCGTTCCAGAAACGAGTTTATTAATCATTTGGGAGTTCCATTTCTTATCCCGCAAATATATTGTAGCAAAACATTATACAAATATGGTTACCCCTAAAATTATTTTACACTCGATATTCTACCCTAATACTTCTGTTTAAAATCATTTCTTAGTAAAGTGTCAATATAACTTATAATCCCCTGCAAATGACGATGACAAATCCAGGAACCACCTGCCTAGGATTTTATGTAAATTCGTTCCGATATTTGTTTCTTGTGCTATTCATATCCATTCAATCATACCTCTACGGTGTTATTTTTCCTACTGTCAATCAGTGCAATTTATTTGAGAAGACTCAGAGGATTTAAAGGCTGCCTGGAATGTTTTCGCGGATATTCTCGTTATAAGCGAAGACAAATCTCATTTTCAACTATAGATGTCCTTAATCGCATTTTTTTTTTTTTTTTTGAAAATCTCTCTACTGGCTCTTATTTCAGTCATGTCCTCGATGGAGGGTTACTGCTTAGCTTCAGCAATCACCATTAGGACATTCTGAATTATAAAAACGCACGGTATAGGGGGTGCAGAAAACCTGCTGCAGACACACCGGAGAACTCCGACGGTATTTCAATTTTCTTGATTTCTCCAGTGATTTGCCGCCACTCGGTTGTGTGTGACAGGATCCAACCGTTGTGTATGATGGTCTGTTATACGTTTGGCACACAGATCTGAAAAGTATGTATGAGTATGCACATTGCCAGCAAATTCCAACATCCGTTATTTATGATTGCATCTTGGCCTCAAGGATAATGGAAGCATAATGAAGATGTGACGAGCTGAAGTGGACATACAAAAAGAAGAAAAATAAATCGGCAGACACCAAAATGTGAGGAGAATTGCAAATGAGCACACAGGAGTATGTATGTTGCTACATTGTGTTGGTAAAGCATGTTCTGAGTGAGAATGAGTTTGGACTAGTATAGTCAATATGTAGGCCTATCGGGTGAAGTTATAACTTTTGGTTTTTGACCTGGGATTAATGCGGACGATATCAAGGAAGTTAGGATGTTCACCATATTCATCTTAGTACGTGAGAATATAAGAAGTGTTGTTTTATATCTTTATTTCCAAAGCAAAACTTGCATTTTGCACAACATTGCACAATTTATTTTTAATAAAAACATTCGCAATTTTTCTCATTTTCATGGTTAAGTTTCTGAATACAAAACAAAGACACATTAGGGAAGGAAATACAAATCCAACTTTTTAGCAGAGCGTAGTTTCGATCTACGGACCTCTGGGTTATGGGCCCGCTTTAGTTTAAAGTTTAAAAAAGGTATTTTGTAATTATTAATTAATTTTCTTAAATCTAGACAAAAAACTAGTCTAGTTTAAACTAGTTTAGTTTAACTAGTTTATCATTTATTTAAAACTTATAAATCTATCTTACTGGCCCTGGGCGGGCACTCTAAGTTAATCTGTTCTTAATTTATAGTGCTTTTCAGCTTCTTGACATTTTTCTTTTGTAAATATTTACATTATTATTTTAATTCTAGATAGCTTAACACTAAGAAAAAAAACTTAGCAACTAATTTCTATTTTTACCTTAACCTAATAAAAACACTACAATACAATTATCCTAATCTAATTAAATTTGCAATTTTTTTTTGGCCCAGCACGCTTCCACTGCATAACTCTGCTTGTTGAAACAACTTTGTCGAAAAACCAGGAATTTTTCAGGAGAAAACTAAATGATAAACATACGGATACACCAAGCAACTGAACTGCTGCTTCTGAATTTGGGTATGTGGATACTAGTGCCCACATAGTAACTACTACCTAACTACACAATAAAGTTTTAGTCTGTTGTCAATTTTGCAGCCTGCTAATGAGGTGAGACATATTGCTGAATTGAATGTCACCCGAAGAAGTTTTGGCCTTATGTAGAGATGAACTAAAAAGTATGAGATATTGTTTTTCTGTAAACAGTCTGCTTTTCAACAATGGGAAGAAAATCAGTATGGTTGTAGTAGAAGACATCTTTTTGAAACAAAGGCGATAGGAGTTACTTATGATTTAAATTGTATATTTTTCTGATTAACCAAAAATACAGCAAAAACGGAAACGTCCGTCTTCATTAAAATTTTTAATTCCTCATATGGGCTGTATGTACAGAGTAAGAGAGTGAGAAGAGGCACCGGTGGATATTAATATTAAATACCTGTGGATTGTAACGAGGCGAAAATTTGTATAGTACGGCAAAAGAACGATTCTTTAAACATTACAGAACTTCCGAAGTAGGGCTTAAAGGTAAAATGACACACTGCAGGGCGTGTATTGCGGATGAATACTTGAAATAGCGATAACACGGTGATAGAGATACGGCAACAACGAGGGAGTCTACAGACTTCCTATAAGTTTTATCGATCAGTGTGAATTCTATCCAGTAGACCTAAGGGGTACTTGTGAGCGACCTAGAAGACAGGAACGTTATACAAATCTTTGTGCGAATATAGCCCTGTATATTGTAGCCAGTGAAAGGGGTGAAAAATTTCTTATATAATTTTTAGAAATTTAGATATGCAAAAGCCATTCATGAGTAACTAATGGTTATATATATATATATATATATATATACAAGGGACGTTCAATATATTCTCGATATCGATATGAAGAAAAATGCAAATTGAATTTAAATTGTTTTTATTTTATTATTTATTTTATATCCCCTAACATCAATGCATTTACATCTCGAGATGTAAAAACCCTCACCAAAATAAATTTCCTCTCTCTCTCTGCAAAATACCCATTTATTGTTGACTTGAGTTCTTCATCATCCGAAAATCTTTTTCCACGAAGGCATTTTTCCAAATCCGGAAACAGGAAATAATTACTAGGGGCAAGGTCTGGACTACAAGAAGGGTGTTGGATTTCTTCTGTTATGGTTTTATTTAAGAAATAAAAGTACTTTTTACTTGAGTGGTTAATTTATTTCAATTTCTAGACAGTTCACTGAATCACATGTCTCTTCTTGTGGTACGTTCAACTACTGTCAAGTTTGACAGCAGCTTGCCAGCAGGTGAAGTCACAGGGTGACTTCAGAACACCATACTTCTCCCTATTTAGTTAGCCGCAAACCTTTGTGGAACTTTAATGACACGCCCATAGCGTGTCAATTCCGTTGGCTACATAAAATTGTTGCATTTTGGCTGATATGAAGCAGCTCCGTTGTCGGAAATGATCCTTTTTGGCTGAGCATGAGTTGCAAAAATTTCCCATAGCTTGCGCTTCACTTCAGCAGATGACATATTACATCAATCTTCGCTTCCATCCACTTAGACATTGAGTCCACTACCATCAAAAACGCATATCCCTGAAAAGGGCCTTCAAAATCAACGTGTAATGTACTCCATGGTTCTTCCGGAGTGGGTATAAACTGTCGTGGAGCAGTAGGGGGATTCGTCTTATTTTCCTGGCACCGTATACATTGCTGAACAGTCAACTCGATGTGTTTGTCCAAGTTTGGCCACAAGACGTAACTACGCGCATGAGCTTTCATTAAATTGATTCCGGGGTGGTATCCATTGAGCACTTCCAATATTTGATTTTGGAATTTGGGAGGCACCACTACTCTACTTCCCCACAGTATGGAACCCTTATGCGTTGAGAGTTCCGTCTTTCATCGTTGATATGGAATTAGATTCTCACACTTCTCCATACCTTCAGGCCAACCGTGTAAAAGCAAACACTTTGTCGTTGGCGATTTGTACTGCCGTTACTGGAGGTTTGCTACGCATGTCCATCATTAAGATATCATTTAATTCAATGCTTGGTTCAGTGGTAGCCTGCTCAAACAGTCGGCATTCATGTTATCAACTCCTGGTTTATAATCCAATTTATAATCATAAGCAGCTAGCAACAAGCACCAACGCAACATTCTAGGCGATAGCATTTGGGGTATTGGTTTTTTCTGTTGAAAATTCGCAGAAAGGGCTTATGATCTGTGGTGATGATTACCTCTCTTCCCGCGACGTATTGGTGAGTGCTTAATCCCATAGATAATGGCCAGCGCTTTCTTGTCAATGTGCGCATAGTTACGTTCATGGGTACCCAAAGTGCGCGATGCAAAGACTATGGGCCGCTCTTCTCCACTATCGTTTCAAGACAACGCCCAGACCATAAGGTGAGGCATCGCATGATAAGACCAATTTCATTCCCACATTGTAATGTACTAAAAGTGTTTTGGAATCAAGTAAAGACTTGAGTTTGTTAAATACCACGTCATGCTCCTGGGACCAGTTCCATTTCTAGTACTTATCCAAAAACCGATGTAACTTCTCAGCTTTCGATGCCTTATGTGGCAAAAAAAAACGTGATAAAAATCTAATAATCCCAAAATAGATTGAAGCATCTCTTTGTTTTGGGGCTTGGCTGCTTGTTGGATAGCTTGAACCTTTTTTTATTGGGCGAAATTCCTTCTTCACTAATATGGAATCCGAGCAACTCCAATTCCTTTTGAGCAAAGAAACACTTTTTCTTGTTTACTGTAAATTTAGCTTCAGTTAGTTTTTTGAAAACTCTTTCCAACATCTTATAAAGCTCAGTCTCGTTTCGTCCGGACACTATCATATCATCGATGAAAGCTTTTATGCCAGCCAACAATCCATAAACGCTTGAAATATGTCTGGAGCTGCCGAAACCCCAAACGCCAACCTGTGGACCTTAAATAAACCCTTGTGCGTCTTTAGTGTCAAAAGTTCTACGGCCTCATCATCAATAACCAGCTGCTGGTATGCTTGTTGCAAGTCCAACTTAGTAAACACCTTTCTTTCTCCAATAGTCGCCATCACATCCCCAAAGAGTGGTAAGGGGTAGGCGTTTGATTTTATTACATCATTTACTATACTTCAGCAGTCTCCGCAAATTCTAACCGAGCCGTCGACCTTTGGACTACAATGGGGGTAGCCCAACGTGAAAACATAACTGGCTCAAGGATTTTCTGGTTGACCAGTTTCTCAATCTCTTTTTCGACTGCTGGGTGCCAAGCAAACGGACAGGGGCGATGTTTGAGAAAACGTGGCGAAGATCCTGGTAATACTTCAAGTGAAACTGGCGGTCCTTCATGAGCTCCCAGTTCATCACTGAATATGTCTTTATACCTTTGCACCAAACTTTCCACATCCTCAGCCACCTCCAGAGCACACACTCCATGGACCGCAATACCCAACACCTGGAAGCAGTCCCTGCCCAACAAACACCGACCACCACCTGCATCAACAACCACCGGCCAAAACCGATCCGAGCACCTTCAGCTTCTATTTAGACCATGTTTGCAACACGGTCGACGACTTTTGCAGCTGTCTATTGTCATGATTGCTTTTCCTCCAAGTTGCCTCTGAAATAACTGTGCACGCCGCCCCGGAATCAACCTCGAATGTTTCTTTACTACCGTTAATAATAACATTTGTTAAAATGATTCAATTCGTAATAATAGTTCGCCTCAGACAGTGCCTTCTCGAAAGGTAACCCTTCTTTTCCGACTAACTTCTCCTCAACTCTATGGACGGATTGTTTCTAACCGGTGTGGCTTTCTTCTTGAAACCAGCCTTGACCGCATGTCCCCTTTTATGATAAGTTACAGTTCTATTCCTTATAGAAACATTTATCTGTAGAATGGTTGCCTTCACAACGAAAACATCGGAATTGCTCCGGCCGTCGATGATCCTTGTTAATTGCCATTGTCATGATGTCATTGTGGCCACGTACATTGACCACATTCTGTTAAGCCGCCTCTTGGGCTATTGCAATATCGTACGCCCGCTTAAAGTCGAGTCTACTTTCACTTAAAAGACGTTTATGCAACTATTCATCCGCTACTCCGCATACAATCTGATCCCTCAACATTTTGTCCAGT
Organism: Eristalinus aeneus; assembly: GCA_955652365.1. Taxonomy (NCBI): domain Eukaryota; kingdom Metazoa; phylum Arthropoda; class Insecta; order Diptera; family Syrphidae; genus Eristalinus; species Eristalinus aeneus. The sequence continues at coordinate 70,045,425 of OY019131.1, forward strand.
TGTGTAAATTCGCAGTGTTCCGACAATTTTCGTAAATCCTTAACAAAATCGGCAACGGTTTCTTTATTCTTCTGACAGCGCTTGTGGAAGGTTAAGCGTTGCACAATTTCATTTGGTTTAGGATGAAAGTGTCCATCCAACTTTTCCACAATTTCCTGGTAGGTTACGTTTCATGGTGTAAGTGGGGATAGTACGGTGATTTTCCCACACATGATAAGAATACGGTTCTAATGGACACATCAAAGTAGAACTCCATCCTCTTCTTATAGTTGTTCCATGGCATCGTGGGTTGAAATTGTTCCAACTTCCTGAAAATCTGCGCAGAAGCTTGATTTACATTCGCCATTCTGCTTTCATTTAACTCCATTTTTCGTACTTTTTAATTGAGTTGTTAATGTCTCTTCTTGCGTTCTACTACTGTCAAGTTTGACAGCAGCATGCAAGCAGGTGAAGTCACAGGGTGACTTCAGAACACCACATCTTCGAAACCACTATCTCACGCAGCAGCCTCGGAAACTCGCGCGTGTGAACCCCGTCTTTTCTTCTTAATTTCCTCCCGCAAATTATGCAAAGTGGAAGCCTAGGATGTGGCGTTGATGGTTTCACCCTTCTTTATACTTAATGAGCAACATTCCCTTTGAGTCCCAAAAAACTGTGGCCATGAGCTTCCCGGCAGACGAAGTGACTTTGAACTTCTTTGGGGTGCCTGTTCCTTTTTTTATGCCACTGTATGGACTCTTGTTTGCTTTCAGGGTCATAGTGGTGAACCCATGTTTCGTCCCCATTAACAATTCGATTAATAACACCGCCCGCGTTCTCACTACACATCTCCAAATACTCACTACAGCATGCGATTCTCACTTTTTTCTGAGGCGTTGTGAGCATTGGTGGCACCCACCTTACACTGACCTTTGTAAGGGTAAGATGGTCATGAAGAATGGCGTGAATGGCACCAGTTGAAAGCTTGGTGATCTTTGCCATCATTTTCACCTTTATTCGGGCATCCTCAAGAACAAGTTTTTCGACTTCTTTGATGCTTTCTCCCGTACAAGCAGTAGCCGGGCGCCGGAGCGGGGGTCGTCTTCAATGCTCTCTCTGCCTCTCTTGAACTCACTTGACCACTTTTGCACAGTTGATAATGAAGGTACGGAACCCTGGTAAACAGCCTCCATCTCTTCATGAATAGTTTTTAGACTTTTTCCTTGCTTAGTGAGAAATTTAATTACAGCGCTATGATCAATTTTCACCATCATCGTCTCAGTTGCCATTATGATTCTGTTTAACTAGAGATAAAACCCGAATTAATAATCACATTTATATGAAGTTTTACATGAATGCACTAAACTAATAGTATTCCTTGATAAATAAGTCAATTTATATATATAATCACAACTTTGCCCCGTTGCCCAGAATATATTGAACACCCCTTGTACGTATAATATATATTGTATGTTTTGAAATCGCTCGCAATAGCGGCTTCAATGCGAGGATACGGAAATACAATTCTTGTAATGGACTCGGAGAGCGCATCTCAATAAATGTTGAATTGCAGTATTGCATTTAGTGCTTATAGAAGTGGTGAAAGAAAAACAAAGACAGCAAATTGTATCCAGGCAGATTCAAATTTCATTCTTATACCGGTCACACACATTCGGTAACCAACTCCAACTCCAATAATCGGAAAACACAAGCTTCTAAAGCGAAACGACAGATAACGGCTTCTGATTAAGGGTCTTCACGCAAGGCATGCGTCAAACATTCTGAGGGCAAACCTAATTACCGACCCGGAGATATGTTTAAGTAATATAAGGGGAGTAGTAGGGCCTTCGAATTCCAGCCTCCGGGTTCAAGAAGAAGAGGAAAACCAAATTTCCGGTACGGAGTCCAAGTGGTCGCGGACATTAGGTAACTTAGACAGAAACAAACGGGCCAGAAAAGTTAGGAATGAAAGGCAGTTGTAACTTTCTTTCCTTAGCAAAAGAAAATCACTAGGCCGTACAGGAAAAAATGAAGTAAAATATAAGGATATGTTGACTGTCCTGTGTGCCTCCTACTAATTTTCTTCGCTTTTTCAACACTATTGTTGATATGCTTAGGCGTCCAGAGCAAGCGTCGTCATTCACACCTTCTCGACCTTCTTTCAAAATCTTATACCACTTGTAAATATTTTTCGACTCAGAGCATACTCGCCGTATAACTGAAGCTGTAAAAATACTTTTCTTGTTGTCGGTGGACTGACCACTATATTGTTTCAGCGATTTCTACAGAGAGAGAAAACAGCGCGTATTCGTATAAGGATATGTTGTTCAAAGGAAGACTTTGGCAAAAAGTTTTAAGCCACGACCTTGTCAGCGAACGCCTCATGACAATCCACACCAAGGCAAAATTCCAGAACATTAGTGTGAATTGCGCTCACGCTTCGACAAATATGAAGAATAACTTCTATGATTTTATAGAAAGAACATATGACCGATACCCCAGCTACGACATCAGGATTATTCTAGAAGATTTGAATGTTCTGCTGGGAAAGGAGGATATCTTTTCTGGAATCATTGGGACACACAGCGTGTAAAACATAACATCCAAAAGTGAACTCGTTTGAGACTTGCACAGAGTTCGACACTGCCAGCAATAATAACAGGCGAATAATAAAGTTGACAAAAAACTACCTAGGAAGCTGCTACTGATGTGTTGGATTTTACGTTGTAGGGGAAGGGATTGGGTTGAAGAAAACACTTTGTTGTTTGTTTCAGATAAGCGTGTTTATTACTCGGCGAACTCCAACTGACTGACTGCTTTCGATCATGACGAATAGGCTTACATTTATGATCTTAGCCGAATTGACAACAAGCATGTATAATTGTGTGAGTGCGTAAAAGTGTAATGTGCATTAGCAAAATGATTAGCTTTTCGTGCGATTGGGCCTGGAACGTTAATTAAATAGATACCGCAAAAGATGTAAATTCTCGTATGATCATGTCACCCGAGTATAATATGACAGTGTAGCCAGATATTTTTCGAATTCAATTTTTATTTGTTTGTTTGCCTACATCACCTGAAAAGAATCCATGGTTTGACTACCAGTGCAGGCAAGTACATGCAGCCGAACTAGAGATTTATAAAGTAATGCTTCATTGGCAACAAGAGCTGTTTGCGAGCGTTGTTTGCGAACAGACAAACAGGGAAGAGAAGTGGCTTTTCAGGAGCAAAATTAAAGAGCACGAAAAATGCGCAGTCGAAAAGATGGGTAGATGTTATGGCAGGAATGAAGTCCGAAAGTTCTACCGAAAGGTAAAGCAACTCTCAAGTTGGAGCAAAGTTCGGACCGAGGCAATGATGGCCCAAGTCCCGCTCAATTCTCACGATGATGAACAAGAATCAGAACAAGTCAGAATAATAATATCGAGACCGAAACCGAACAAAGCTGCTGGAGTGGACAAAATGCCTGCAGAGATATGAAAAGTAGCTGGAGACGACCTTATTAGACACATGCCAAAGTGGTCAATAAGAAAGGAGACCCTTTGATGTCTAAAACCATTAGTCGACGACTTAATAGGTTCTTATCAGTATGGTTACAGATAAGGTCTTCACTTTACCATATATCCTAAAAACCGAAACATTCCTCGACTTTAAGACCGCATATGACAGTGTGCATAGGGGCGAGCTGTATAGAGCTATGTCTAGTTTTGTCATTCCTACCGAAATCGTTAGATTGTGTGAAAAAGGTTTTAGGTAAAGAGATCGTGCGAAACTTATAAGTCAACACAAGATGTACGATCTTCCAAAAGTCAGCCTAACTGCTAGCTTAAGCCTATGACATTGACTTGATTGGATGAGGCGTTTATGAGGCGTTTGCTGGAAGCGACTAAAATGAGTTTTCCGACGAACTCTGTCGGATTCTTCTTTGGATTCAGCGCTTAAGATGGCTACGCCACGTAGAGCGTATGAAACCATTGCTCCGGCCCGAAAAGTGTTCGAATCAAAGCCATTGGCACAACTCAACAGAGGACGACATAGGCTGAGATGGAGCAGACAAATACAGAAGAACCTCAAACCATTTGGAATATGCAACTGGAGGCATCCATTAAGATCTTTGAGTACTAGTTCGGTGAATAGTCAATCTGTTGAAATTGTATTACATAAGTTGTGATAGTTGAGCAGTTAAGTGAAAATGAAAATTTTGATTCATGTTCTTAAAATTTATTACATTCTATTGAAATCGCGTAGATTATAACGAAGTCACACTACTAGTTATATTGTACTAGTTTCTTATACACATAGTACAACAAGTATATGTTGCAGCGAAGTTTAGATACAAACTTTGAATAATTTGAATGATTTCTTTAAAATTTTTCAGATATTAAAACTTGTTTCCCTTATACATTTCTGAGGATTATTCAGTTATTCGTCAAATATAATAAAAGGAATGCTACTTAATTTCATTTCAAATCCTTAAAAAAAATTAATAAAAACAAATGGAGGTATTTATGTGTGTCACTGTCACACAGAAAACTAAAACACAAATAAAAAATTAAAAAAAAAATATCACAAATCTAGCAGAGCGTAGTTTCGATCTACGGACCTCTGGGTTATGGGCCCAGCACGCTTCCACTGCGCCACTCTGCTTGTGTGAACCGTTATGTCAAATTACGGACTTAAAGAAATAAACATATGCTGTTATTAAACAGAGTAAAAAATCACTGGGACATGCGTATTGAAAGTTAAATACATATCTCGAAATAAAAGAGCGAATTCACAACTACTTTCGAGGATGGTTATCATATTTTCCATGCTTCAAGATTTCCTTTAAATGCGTTAACTATTTCAAGATTTTAGATATATGAACGGATATTATATTGCAAGATTAAAAGCATAATAATACCAAGAAATATTAAGCAAATTGTGATCATATTAAGTTACCACGCGATGTGAATGAAGAAATAATATAGAATAAGGCAGAAGGCAAAGAAAAGTACACACATACATACATTCATGTAAACACATATGAAAAAAGTATACAAGATTAGAATTTATCACACGTGCATACATACATACAGTTGTATGTATTCATATATTTCACATTTCCTATTTATTCTTTGATAGTTAATACGCATATGATTTGCAAATTATAAATGGAAGGAATATGTAAATTAAGTTCAACATAAAACTTAAATCCATTTTCTTATTTTCTGAACCAGTTTGTTGTGAAATTATCCAAATCTCTGTCATTGAATGTAACATATATACCCAATACGTCAACAGATTTCCAAGAAGCAGAGTGGCGCAGTGGAAGCGTGCTGGGCCCATAACCCAGAGGTCCGTAGATCGAAACTACGCTCTGCTAGACTTGTGATACTTTTTTTTTTTTGTGTTTTGCTTTTCTTTGTTACAGTGACACATGTAAGTCTTCCTTTAGATGCCCAAATTTAATATGCTAAAGGTATAACATATGCGGAACCAAAGAGAAAGTCAAAAGTATTTAGATATCTGTCAATATGTTTGCATGTATGTATCATCTGGTCGGTATTTGCTGCAGAGGAATACAATATCCGCTTACACTTCCATTTGTTTTTTTTATTTTTTTTTAAGATTTGAAATTAAATTAAGTGAAATAAATAATCCTTAGAAATGTATAAGGGAAACAAGTTTTAATATCTGAAAAATTTTAAAGAAATCATTCATTCAAAGTTTGTATCTAAACTTCGCTGCACCATATACTTGTACTATGTGTATAAGAAAGTAGTACAATATAACTAGCAGGGGGTCAATTAGATATTATTATATTATATTCCAATGACTTTGTTATAATCTACGCGATTTCAATAGAATGCAATGAATATTAAGAACATGAATCAAAAATGTCGATTTCCAACACAAAATGTATTATAATTCGCTAAGAACTACTCAATTCCTCCTCCAAACAGATCTAAGAGCATTTGCAAAATTTTATTTGCAATTAAAAATAAATTGAAATAAGTGTTAAGTTCAAATTGGCGGCAATGGCGGCACTTTAAGTAATGTTCTTGTGCATATTGTGAACAAAATATCTATCGATCCAATGAGCTAAATTTAATTGGAGAATGTATGTGCTGACACTAAAATTTGCCATTTTAGAACAAGTGAGTCCTTCAGCTCGACACTTCTTCTTAGTTTGCATATTAACATGTTTCATTTTTGTAGCATATATTTTCAATAAACTACTCAACTATCACAACTTACGTAATAAAATTTCAACGGCTTGACTATTCACTGAACTAGTACTCGAAGATCTTAATGGGGAAAATGTATAAGCGAACGAATTTCTTTTGATGTTATATGTCACAGAAATTCGAATACTTTTGGCAAATTTTGTATTTCATTTTTCATCGTGCGAAGTTACAGTCTGAGTCTCAACCAGTATGCCTTTCCAGCCAGCACGATATTTCGCCGGCTGACTTCAGCTGTCCTCTCCGAGTTGATTGAGGTTCTTGTATACTTGTGTGAGCCACCTTAGGCTAGGCCCTCCTCTGTTGTCCAATGGCTCTAATTTAAAGACTTTTCGCGCCGAATCAGTGGTGTCCATACGTTTCACAAGGCCTAGCCATTTGAAGAGTTCTATTCGAAGAGGCTTGACTAGCCGCACGGGGCTGTGCAGCCCATAAAGTGCGTCGTTAAATCTTCTTTTCTAGATACCATCAATGCAAACAGGACTAAAAATCGTACGAAAAACTTTTCTCTCGAAAAAACCTAGGGTTTCCTCCTCCATTTTTAGTAATGTTCAGGTTTCCACACCGTAAAGTAGGACTGGGATGATCAAGCTAGTATAGGTTCTTCGAGTTCTTCGAGAGAGGGATTTATTACTCAAATCCCTCTTGAGCCCAAACAAACAGCGATGCAAAGAGTGATTCTGCGTTTAATTTCGGTA